>CATIWC010000686.1:0-371242 GCA_948472305.1 Vicia faba
TAACTTGAGAGAATCGAATTTCACAATTGGGCAAAAACTCACTCTTGAATTGGCTATTTTTCATGTTCATCATTTGTGCAAACTTCTCAAACCAGCATGCCCCTTGATTACAGGTCCTAAAACCATCCAACACTCAATAATTTAATGCATGTTCATTGTGCTAAGACCTTGTTTCATGAGCTAAAGCATTGTATGATGGATTAATCCCAATTTAGATAAAGCATTCTTTCCATTTTTGCAAAAGTTTCACTTTATGTCCAATTACAAATCCACAAGTACAAACCAAATCCAATTGGCACAAGATTATGGGCAAATCACTCTGATCAAGGAGAGATTATGCAGCTCATTAGAGGTCCCCTACTTGCCTAAAACACCAAGTTGGTTTTGCTTGCTTAAGTGTGAAGTAAAGTGCCATAACATAGATCATCTTTCATCTCAGCATTAGGACACAGAAGCAAATATTGTAGACACATTCCAAACATCCAAACCAAGCTTTTGCACGACCCTAGCACCTCTCGAACACTCCCAATCTCAGAATCATCTTCAAACTGCAAAAACAGGGTCAGGCCTGCAGTTTGAGTGCCATCTTCCATTTCTCTCAAGCTCTCTTGCCCAAACCAGTTCACATACATTCCCTAGCACCTATGCAAGCTAACCATACCTTGAAACACGACATGTAATCCCTCTAACCACTTCCACCATTTTCAGTTTCTTGTTTTGCAGGTGAAGTACTCTAGCACGATTCAGAAGGTTTCAAGACAAAGTAAACATTGGAATAGCATCCCTGGACCTCAAGGAAGCTTTTCCAATCATCACCTTGCGCTGAAATCTCCCTCATTGCCAGATAGAACTTCAACTGAACAGGTATCTTGGTGAACTTCTATCTCTCTTAGCAAGCATCATTACTCTAAGTTTGTGAATAAACAATGTTCTATTCATGCCACTGAACATGTACATGTTTTTACTTTTCATTTCTTTTGCTTGAGCTGTGAGAATTTGAGGTTTAAAAATGGCAGAAAACTTAGGTCAAGATTTGGGATTGTTAAAATTCTCTCTCATTTGTTTTTTATATATTTGGAATCGTGATTCAATGCTTAACATTTCTTATGTTGGAAGTTTGTTCAAAAAATCAAAGAATCAGGACATTCAAATGAAGCTTCTTGCGCGCGTTTTTTGAACAAATTTTGTTCAGAGGTTGAAGAAGGTGTCTCATGGGCTGGGCCAGCTTTGGTTCTGCTTTTTGCACCATGTTTTGTGATTCATACCCCCTGAGCCCATTTGTTTGATTTAATGTTTTTCTTGATTTTTCTTTTTTTATTTTGACTCATTTATTTTTTCTAATAATGTTTAAAACTTGAAAAATCATTTTTACACCATTTTTGCATTTTTTAAGTATTTATTTGTTTATATGGATATTTATACATAAATATATATATATATTATTATTTAGAAATATTACTAATAATGTAAACATATTGTATTTCTGATTTTTTATTTCATTTTTCCCCTTTGAAACATTTTGTATAAAAAATACTTTTTTTTATAAAATTAAATATTATTATTTTTTTGCATATTTAATATATCTTGTAAATAATATAAATATACATATATACATATATATATATATATATATATATATATATATATATATATATATATATATATATATAATATATATATATATATATATATATATATATATATATATATATATATATATATATATATATATATATATATATATATATATATATATATATATATATATATATATATATATATATATACATATATATATATGTATATATATATATATATATATATGTATATATATATATATATATATATATATATATATATATATAT
Source organism: Vicia faba (assembly GCA_948472305.1). NCBI lineage: Eukaryota > Viridiplantae > Streptophyta > Magnoliopsida > Fabales > Fabaceae > Vicia > Vicia faba. The sequence continues at coordinate 1,867 of CATIWC010000686.1, forward strand.
ATATATATATATATATATGTATATATATATGTATATATATATATATATATATATATATATATATATATATATATATATATATATATATATATATATATATATATATATATATATATATAATATATATATATATATATATATATATATATATATATATATATATATATATATATATATATATATATATATATATATATATATATATATATATATATATATACTTAGGATAAAAATACCAAAAAATGTACATATTTTATTTTTTAATATTTAATACTAAAAAATACCTTTTTTACAAATATACTATATTTTATTTTATTTTTGTATGTAAATAATAATTATTATATGAATTAATTGATTAATATCCCTTTTTGATTAAAAATTAGGGTTTTACCCTAAATATGAAAATACTCCAAAAATAATATCTTTTTATTTTCTTTTTTTATTTTACATAAATAATACTCTTTTCATACATATAAAAATTCTTTTTGCATTCTTGCATGTTTGTTTTATTTCTATTTTATTTGCATTGTAAATATTCAAAGCAAATGATGTGATAACTTAGATTCAATTTCTTGCCTAAATATCTCCCCATTTGAACATTTGTACCCCCCTCCCCATATTATTGTGTTGTAATAGCGTAGGAATTTAAATTTCGCACTTTAAATGCTTTCTAAACATACTATGCTAGAATTAGGGTTTGTGTGCGAATAAAACGAACAAAATAGTTGGACCTAATCTCAAGATAAATAAGTATGAAAATGGACAACACATTTCACACTTGCACCCCTAGAGTATTCCACTTTGTTGCCTTCAAATAATTGGGCCATATTGCATGTTGAATTTCTTTGGGTAAAACAAACAATCAAAATGATCATAGTCCCTCAAAATGTTGCCTAAATGAATGATCAAGTCCCCTTTTTAAAGAAAAAAATTGCCCAAAGACATTTAACACTATTGCAATTATGGTCTAAACGATGACCCACGCCCGTCCCTTCAACCTCCTAAGACAAGATTGTCCACCAAATGCAATGGTGGAGCAAAATTGTCAAAAGGTTTAAAACATAACAAAAATCTTTGAGAAAACTTAGGGGTAGATAACTCTTAAGTACTTGCCAATTTGCAAAGAAAACACTTGCCTAGTTTCAAAACCCACTTCACAAACACTTTCAAAACCAACTTTCAAAAAACCTTGAAACATCTTTTTAAAAGACAAAACACCTTTTGTAAAACATTCGAGTAAAGAATTGTTACAAGGGTAGCCTACACAAGGCATCTTTTCAAAACATTTTCAAAACCACACGTCAAGCACCATTTCAAACAATTGAAAACCAAGGCAAGTCGATCTAAGCAAGTACCTAAGAGCCCATGGATAACCATGGATAGAAAGGGTGCTAATACCTTCCCTTTCTATAATCTACTCCCCGAACCCAAGAAAAATCTCAAAGGTTTTTGCTGTGCTTTTTAAACCTTTCCTTAGGATAAAATAAAAAGTCGGTGGCGACTCTTGCTCAACCGAAACATTTGCGAAAACAAACGCAAAACCATAGTCAGTTCTCCCACCGTATCACAATCACACTCAGAAAGCAATCAAAGGGAGTATTTTAGTCGATCATTTGGCTCACCAACCAATTGAAGATTATCAATCCATCAAGTTTGACTTCTCGGATGAAGATGTTATGTACTTGAAAGCTAAAGATTGTGAAGATCCGTTATCTGAAGAAGGACCTGATCCCGAATCCCGTTGGGGTTTGATTTTTGACGGAGCTGTGAAATCTTATGGAAATGGAATTGGGGCAATCATCGTCACTCCCCCGAGGTACTCATATCCCGTTCACGGCGAGATTGAAGTTCGATTGTACGAATAACATGGCTGAATATGAGGCATTTATTTTGGGTCTCGAAGAAGCAGTGGATCTAAGGATTAAGATTCTTGATATTTACGGAGACTCGGCATTGGTAATTAAGCAAATTAGAGGAGAATGGGAGACTCGTCATCTTGGTTTGATCCCTTACAGAGATTATGCTAGAAGATTGTTAACCTTTTTCAACAAAGTGGAGTTACATCATATCCCTAGAGATGAAAACCAAATGGCTGATGCTTTAGCTACTTTATCTTCAATGTTTCAAGTGAATGATTGGAATGATGTGCCTACAATCAGAGTTATGCACCTCGATAGACCTGGTCATGTGTTCTCAGTAGAAGAGGTCACCGACGATAAACCATGGTTCTATGACATTAAACGTGTTCTTCAAACTTAAGAGTACCCGCCTGGGGCATCCAATAAAGAGAGGAAGACGTTGAGGAGACTGGAAAGCAGTTTCTTCCTCAATGAAGAGGTATTGTATAAGAGGAATTACGACATGGTCTTGCTCAGATGTGTAGACAGACAGGAAGCAGACATGCTGATGCAAGAAGTGCATGAAGGATCCTTTGGCACTCATGCCAACGGACATGCAATGGCTAAAAAGATGTTGAGAGCTGGTTACTATTGGATGACAATGGAATCTGATTGCTACAAATATGTGAAGAAATGTCATAAATGCCAGATTTATGCGGACAAGATACATGTGCCACCGACCCTCCTCAATGTTATCTCTTCACCTTGGCCTTTCAATATGTGGGGCATCAATATGATTGGAATGATTGAACCCAAAGCTTCAAATGGTCATCGTTTCATCTTGGTAGCGATCGATTATTTTACTAAATGGGTGGAAGCAGCATCTTATGCTAATGTAACCAGACAGGTGGTAGTCAGATTTATCAAGAATCAGATCATTTGTCGATACGGCATCCCGAGCAAGATCATCACTGATAATGGCTCGAATTTGAATAACAAGATGATGAAAGAGCTTTGTGAAGAGTTCAAGATCGAACACCATAATTCTTCTCCTTACAGGCGAAGATGAATGGGGCAGTTGAAGCTGATAACAAGAACATTAAAAAGATTGTCCAGAAGATGGTGGTAACTTATAAAGATTAGCATGAAATGCTTCCGTTTTCTTTACATGGATACCGTACTTCAGTTCGAACTTCAACAGGAGCAACCCCATTTCCCCTAGTTTATGGTATGGAAGCAGTACTCCCCCGTGGAGGTTGAGATTCCGTCTCTGAGAGTGTTGATGGAAGCTAAACTTTCTGAGGCTGAATGGTGTCAAAGTAGATATGATCAGTTGAATTTAATTGAGGAAAAGAGATTGGCAACATTGTGTCACGGTCAATTATATCAGCAGAGAATGAAGAAGGCTTTTGATAAGAAGGTTCGGACACGCGAGTTCAGAGAAGGTGACCTTGTGCTCAAAAAGATATTATCTTTCCAACCTGATTCTAGGGGCAAGTGGGCTCTGAATTATGAAGGACCGTATGTCGTTAAGAAAGTTTTCTCTGGAGGTGCCATGATTCTCACAAATATGGACGGTGAAGAGCTCCCGCGCTCCGTGAACGCCGATGCAGTCAAGAAGTATTTCTCCTAGGTTTGAGTTGTCAGTTCGCTAAGTTGAAAACCCGAAGGGCGGCTTAGGCAGGCTTTTGGTCAGACCGGCTGTGGCATTTGAGCATATTTCGGAATTCGAAGTTGTTAGGGAGAATAGTGATCATTGTTTTTGTGTAACCCTTTCTTTCATGTACTATTTCCCAAACTTTTGTAAACCGTTGGAGTCGCGTTGCTAGCGGACTACCATCTTATTAATGAAATTTGAGCATTTACCTTTTGTGGGCAAAATTTTAATTTTTTACGGCAATATTTGAAACAAAGTTATTTAAAGTATTCTTATTTTAAAAAAAATGTGTCGTGAATAATGAAAGGAATATTAACAGTTGTTCCGAGGATGGTCAGGCCATGAAATGCAAAACAATACAGTAATTTATCCTTGCATGATGAGCATGTTTTCTTTCAAAATCGTCACGAGGTGTTGGTTGTGTAAACTTTTGTTCCTAGTGGTACTAAGTTTGGTGACTCCCCCAGCTTTTCCAGTTAAGCGTTGTTTTGGTTATCTTTATTTGAGCAGATTTCTGAAGTGTGGTACGCTTTGTCTCATGCCAGTGGTCTATTGGTGTTAGAAGATTGGATTCGATACTTTTCTCCCCCAGAAGATTTGAGCCTTGTAGCGTGATACGCTCTGACGTTGCTTTGTGGTTCCAATTCTAGTTATTTTCCGCCTCTTCAAGATTGGCCGAGTATCTATTATTTCGTGATATCTTATTATCTTCAAGATATTTCGTCTGCCTGTTTTGTTAGCATAACATTCATTCATTCATTTACACTTCTATCACGCATGCATATTCACACTTGTCGTTGGTTTTGGGTCGTATACCTTGTTTATGTTTATTAAGACAATGTACATGTTCTTTCCAAGTAGAATGTTAGCTTAGGCAGAAAATGTGCTTCCTTTCTAAATTCCCCAACTGAGCTAATCCTCGTGGATGTTTTTTTTTTGATTTAGCCTTCCTTGTCCATTTCTGGATAGGATGAATCCCCAATCGAGTTATTTTCTCATTGGGTGGAGTCTTGTTTGCCTGTTTTCTCTCTGGTTTATTCCTGGAGGGAGTTGTTGTCTCTTGCATAGGCTATCTCGTGGTTTTTCTCCAAGCCAGGCAACCTAGATGAATGGTGCATTTATTTTGCATATTTAAGTATTTGATCTCCTCGGGAAGGATCTATTCACGGTTCCCTTTGACGAAGATTTTATTCTCTGACAATGTTATCGCAATTTTCTTCTGAATTAACTTTTGGAAAACGACAAGTGGCAACTCTTCAAATAGAGCAACTTGTACGTTATTTTTCTTCGGAAAACGACAAGTGGAAGCTCTTCATGAGCAACTTGTACGTTATTTTTCTTCGGAAAACGACAAGTGGCAGCTCTTCATGAGCAACTTGTACGTTTTTTCTTCGGAAAACGACAAGTGGCAGCTCTTCATGAGCAACTTGTACGCTTTTTCTTCGGAAAACGACAAGTGGCAGCTCTTCATGAGCAACTTGTACGTTATTTTTTTCTTCGGAAAACGACAAGTGGCAGCTCTTTATGAGCAACTTGTACGTTATTTTTCTTCGGAAAACGACAAGTGGCAGCTCTTCATGAGCAACTTGTACATTATTTTTTCTTCGGAAAACGACAAGTGGCAGCTCTTCATGAGCAACTTGTACGTTATTTTTTTTTTGGAAAATGACAAGTGGCAGCTCTTCATGAGCAACTTGTGCGTTATTATTCTTCGGAAAACGGCAAGTGGCATCTTCTTTATTTGAGCAACTTGTACGTTATTATTTTTTGGACGACAACAAGTGACAGCTTCTTTATTTGAGCAGCTTGTATGTCATAGTATTTTTGGACGACAACAAGTGGCAGCTTCTTTATTTGAGCAGCTTGTATGTCATAGTATTTTTTGGAAGACAGCAAGTGGCAACTTCTTTATTTGAGCAGCTTGTATGTCATAGTTTTTGGAAGACAGCAAGTGGCAGCTTCCTTATTTGAGCAGCTTGTATGTCATAGTATTTTTGGAAGACAGCAAGTGGCAGCTTCTTTATTTGAGCAGCTTGTGTATCTACAACCATATTATTGTTTCAGTATTAATGGGTATCTCTCCGGAAATCTCGCAGATAAGTTTGTTATGAATCTTTACCTTCAGAAGTCGGTAATCCATTATCAACAAATTTGGTACATCTTTTGTCTATCTTTGACCTTGAGTTGTGAACTCACTGTTTTTTTGGGTCAATAATCTGTTTTGTGGCCTATGCAAGATGCCTTCTTTGTTAGGGTCAGAGGTCGTATTCTCTCAAATTTTTATTCGCCGTCAAGAGTCTATCATTTGAAGTCGATGGCTCATTTCCCAAGTAGTGTATAATCTATGTTCCTGTGGTTTGTTGATGTTTGGTTTCTCCAACATTATCTCGTCTCATACAATATCATTCTCTGTGAATTTAAATACTACATTCATATCACAAACATAATGGCGGAATCTTAGGGCAAAATTTGCGTATTATGTATTTAAGTACCTTCAATCTCGTCGAGACGAAGATTTTAATCTTCATATCTCCGGATAGAAGAAACTTAAATAGGGGCAGCTGTCATACCCCAAATTTTGACCTAAGATACCACCTCCCATCTGCATTATTACATAGCAAGCATTCACAAGCGATTCAATCTATTTTTGCCAATTCTCGAGTCAGATTTCAAAAATTCATAACTTCTTCAAATTTCGACAATTTTTTAGTGGTTCTTTCACATATGATTCTCCTCTGCAACAACTACAACTTTTATTTACAAGTCAAGAGATGATTATGCTTTGAAGATCCACCAAAAAATGGAAACGTTAGAAATTGTTGTGAATTTAGTGAAATTTAACTGATTTTTATCCGACTTTATTAAATCATGTTTTTTTTTCATTTTTTATCATCTTTCTTTTATTCTTATTTCCATAAAAAAAGAAAATCCATAAAAATATTTAGTTCATGCTATCTTCATTTTATTTACGTTTATTCAAAATATTCAAAATATAAAAAATTAGTTTCCTTAAGTCTCATTTAGTTTTTTTGTTCTTGTATCATTTAAGTTAAAATTATAGTCTTTTAGATTTAATTTAGTAAAAAATCTCAAAAAAATAGTAATTTCACATTCTTTTATTTTTATTTTTGCAAGTTCTTTATGTTAATTTAAAATCATCAAAAAAATCTTAGTTACATATAATTTATATTTTTGCATCACTTTATTTGAAAAAAACTCAAAAAATTTAATATCTTTTATTTCACTTTTATATTTTCAGTTTAGTTTTACTAACAGTTATTTTATTATTATTGTCATTGCTGTTATTATTAATATTATAATCATTAAATATGTCCATTATAAATGTGTCCATATGCTGCTCAGTACAAATTCTGTGTTACTGCTGCCCATTAACGGTCCAAATCTCTGCTGCCTCCACAACCAAAAACCTGTGCACATCAGTCCAGGAATTGCCTCAAATGGCACATACCAAAACTGTATCAGAAAAGCATTAAATCAGATTATTCCATTTGTTCAAACTCACCAAAGTTCCCTCCCAAAACCCCATTCTTATTCACTATAAAAATAGGCAGAAGCAATCGAAATAAAAGAGGAACAAAAAGAGAAAAAACACAAAAACTTGCAGTATTGTTGTTCGTTTTTGATTAAGTTCATAAAGGGTGGAACAGAGAGAAAAAACAAACAGTTCACAAAGAAAAGAAACTACAAACTGTAACATCTCTTCCTCATTCCACCATCACCTACATCAGTTTCCCTTCAAACCTCAACTGCTCATACGCTCTGTTCAACAACACCATAGCCACCATACCTTGTTTTTACTCTCTGCTTAATTTCCGTCCCACCCATCATCAATAAGCACAAACAGATTTTCAGAAGAGCAGGAGGAATTAAAGAGTATATTACCTCATCTCTGGATTTCCTTATTATTTCATCGTCAAAAATCGAAACCATCAGACTTGCTCTGATCTTGTAAGTCTCCATACTTTTTTTCTCAAAAATCTGTTGCCATGCTTGTCATAATGATGTATGCTGTGAACTAGTTATAGTTGCTGCATTTTTTTGTTGTTATTGTTTCAATAAACCAGAACCCATGAGTTTGTTATTGTTGTTTCTCTTACCATGAATATTTGTCACCTTGTTGATTTGATGTTTAACTGCATGAGAAAAAAACCAGAAGCAGTGTTGTTGTTCGATTTTGATTTAGGGGAGCAGGGTGTTCGATTTCGATTTAGAAGAGTAAGTGTTCGATTTCGATTTAGGGGAGCAGAGTGTTCGATTTCAATCTGGAATAGAGGGAGTTCGAAGCCAGAAGCAGTGTTGTTGTTCGATTTCGATTTAGGGGAGCATGGTGTTCGATTTCAATCTTGAATAGAGGGAGTTCGAAGCCAGAAGCAGTGTTATTGTTCGATTTCGATTTAGGGGAGCAGAGTGTTCGATTTCAATCTAGAATAGAGGGAGTTCGAATCTAGTAGCAGTGGTGTTGTTCGTTCTGATTTAGGAAGAGTTCGAAACTAGTAGCAGTGGTGTTGTTCGTTCTGATTTAGGAAGAGTTCGAAACTAGAAACAGTGGTGTTGTTCGTTCTGACTTAGGAAGAATTCAAAGTCAGAAGCAGTGTTGTTGTTCGTTTTTGATTTAGAGAGTGAGAAGAGTTCGAATTGATGGAGCAGGATTCATTGTTGGTATTGTTCGATTTCGTTTTAAGCAGAGTTCGAAAGAGGGAGTTCAAAGAGAGAAAAGAGAGAGTTCGAAAGAGGGAGTTCGAAGAAAGAAAAGAGAGAGTTCGAAAGAGAGAGTTCGAAAGAGAGAAAAGCAGAGTTCGAAAGAGAGAGTTCGAAAGAGAGAGTTCGAAGAGAGAAAAGCAGAGTTCGAAAGAGAGAGTTCGAAAGAGGGAGTTCGAAGAGAGAAAAGAGAGAGTTCGAAAGAGGGAGTTCGAAGAAAGAAAAGAGAGAGTTCGAAAGAGGGAGTTCGAAGAAAGAAAAGAAGAGTTCAAAAGAAGGAGTTCGAAGAGAGAAAAGAGAGAGTTCGAAAGAGGGAGTTCGAAGAAAGAAAAGAGAGAGTTCGAAAGAGGGAGTTCGAAGAGAAAAAAAAGAGAGTTCGAAAGGAGCATTGTTCGATTTCGATTTTAGTCCCATGCTGGACCTTTATTTCGTTTTCAGTTTATAACCCAATTAAATTAGTTTAGTTTTATAATTTATTTAAATCTTGATATTTCGTTTGGTCAATATGTTAGTTAATTTTGTTAGTTTTTTTTAACTAGTCTTTTATTGATAAGTTTGTAAGTTATCCTTTTGAATTTATCCCCCCCTTATGATGTTCCTCCCATGATACACGTTGGTTGAGTTTGTGATAATTTTGATTCCATGGCTTCTCTTTTGGTTTTCTTTTAAAATCTTGGAGTGTTTATACTTTTAGTTTTAATTTTCATGTTGCTTGCAAAATCCAAGGGAATTGCTTAATTTTTGTCGACTTCATGTCGTCAAAAAAACATCGTGCGAATACCCTCATTCATCCATTTTATTATTTCATTAAAAAACTTAAGATAATTTTCCCAAATATTCAATTTTTCAAAACTCACACCCTTTAAGTCAAAACTTCGACATTAGGTCGTCGTATCTTCAAAAACTCGTCCATACCCATTTTTGGCCAAAACAATTTATTTTTAATCAAACAAACATTTTAATAAACATATATTTCAAAAGGTTCCTATAGAATACTATAGATACATTGGGTGCTAATACCTTCCCATTGTATAACCAACCCCCGAACCTTAGACCTCTTTTCAAAACGCCTTGTATTTTCATTACTTTTAAAGTATTATTTTACATTGCATATTTTAGGGTTTTATTTCGCTCTTTTCCCTTTTCCCTTGGAAATAATAAAGCGCGGTGGCGACTCTTGCTTTTTGTGAGATGAATTAATTAATAGTTCGATCTCCGATTTACCCCGCTACATTTTTTATCGCTACAAATGTCAAAACATGTTCTTTATAAGGGATAAGGTTAGGGTGTTTAGTGTCCCATTCCCCTTTGATCTGACTGATGACCAAAGATGAATCTCCAAATACATCCAAGGATTTGATCCCAAAGTTTATGGCAACTCTGAGACCAAAGATGCACGCTTCGTATTCTGCCATGTTGTTTGTACAATTGAAGCAAAGTCTGGCAGTAAAGGGAGTATGACACCCTTCCGGAGATATGAGTACAACACCGATACCATTGCCAAATGCATTGGAGGCTCCATCAAAGAACAAGGTCCATCGGGATCCTTGTTCAGGTCCGTTATATGGCCCGAATTCTTCACGGTTGTCTAATGTCATAATGTCTTCATCCGGGAATTCGAACTTCATGGACTGGTAGTCTTCCACAGCTTGGTGAGCAAGGTGATCAACTAGTACACTGCCCTTTATAGCTTTCTGGGTAGTATATTGTATGTCGTACTCTGTTAGGATCATCTGCCATCTTGTTATTCTCCCAGAAAGAGTAGGCTTCTTGAAGATGTACTTTATCAGATCCATTTTAGATATCAACAAAGTAGTATGAGTCATCATATACTGTCTTAGCCGGCGAGCAGTACATGCCAGAGTACAACAAGTTTTCTCGAGCAGTGAATATCTGGTTTCATAGTCGGTAAACTTTTTGCTCAGGTAATAAATAGCATGCTCTTTTCGGCCAGACTCGTCATGCTGCCCCAATACACACCCCATTGAATTTTCTAAAACAGTCAGATACATGATCAACGGTCTTCCCTCGACTGGTGGAATCAATACAGGAGGCTCTTGTAAGTATTCTTTGATTTTGTCAAAAGCAACTTGGCACTCATCATTCCATTTGACTACTTGATCTTTCTTCAAGAGCTTGAAGATTGGCTCACAAGTAGCTGTCAGGTGAGAAATGAATCTAGCAATATAGTTCAAACGTCCTAAGAATCCTATGACTTCCTTCTCAGTACGAGGATAAGGCATCTCTTGTATTGCTTTAACTTTGGCAGGATTGACCTTGATACCCTTGTTGCTGACGACAAAGCCTAGGAGTTTACCAGACTGTACCCCAAATGTGCACTTGTTTGGATTCAACCTCAGCTTGTACTTCTTCAGTCTCTCAAACAGCTTTTGTAAGTGATCAAGATGCTCTTCTTCTGTTTGTGATCTGGCTATCATATCATCTACGTAGACCTCTATTTCATGATGTATCATGTCATGAAATAAAGCTACCATGGCACGCTGATAGGTTGCCCCAACATTCTTCAGTCTGAATGGCATCACCTTATAGCAGAATATGCCCCACTGTGTGACAAATGTTATTTTCTCCATGTCCTCAGGTGCCATTTTGATTTGGTTATAACCTGAGAATCCGTCCATGAAGGAAAACACTTTATGTTGTGTTGTACTGTCAACTAGGATATCAATGTGGGGGAGTGGAAAATCATCCTTAGGGCTTGCCCTATTCAAATCTCTGTAGTCTACACACATTCGCACTTTACCGTCTTTTTTGGGTACGGGAACAATGTTGGCAACCCATTGAGGGTAAGAGGTGACAACCAATGATCCAGCACTGAATTGCTTCATGACCTCTGCCTTAATCTTTTCTGACATATCAGGCCTCATGCGGTGAACCTTTTGCTTTACTGGCGGACAACCTTCTCTTGTAGGCAGACGATGTACCACAATGTCTTCATCAAGTCCCATCATGTCTTCATATGACCATGCAAAGATTTCAACATAGTCATGTAATAGCTGAATCAGACGCTCCTTGACGTTGGGTTCCAAATTGGCACCCACTTTGACCTCTTTTTTATCCTCTTCGGTACCCAGGTTGATTGTATCCACGGATTCCTCGTGAGGCTGAATGACTCTTTCTTCTTGTTGTAGCAGTCTGGCAAGTTCCCCTGGTACTTCATAATCTTCCTCACCTTCTTCTTCGGCTTGGTAGATTAGATTCTCAGAGTCACAAAAGGCCATAGCAGTATTGTTACCCATGGGATCCAGAATGGATGTGTACCTGCATTGTGAGTGTGGGTGTGTGTAAGGGTATAACTATCTTTGAAAGAAATAAAATGTAAAAGAAAGAACAATGAGCACAAAAGTTTGCATGCGAAAACGTCCATGATTCATTGATGTCATATGAAGATGAAATAATAACTCTTACAAATGGACCATTGTGTCTCGGGTAAGACACAAGGTTTTAAGAGTGCGAATTGTTTCAATATTACAAATCCAATAAAATGTAGATAAATTACTGTGGGATAAAAGTGATTGGGACAAAGTCTCTAGCCTCCTAATTGCTGAGCCCTCCATTGACAGTCGGAAAGATCCAATCCTCCAGGTTGAAATCATCTTCACCATCTTCTACCGCGTTGACCTCACGCTTGCTAATCTTCAAGGGTGGCCCGCCAGCACGGGCACAACGTACATCCTTTTGAGCACTTGAAGTGAAACCTAGGCCAAACTTGTCAGACTTATACAGAATATTTGGAAGTTGCCCCCAGATGGCGCATTCACCTTCCTCTACCACTTCTTTGGCGTCTTTCAGCGATAACATCCAGAGTGGAGGCCTTGTAACCTTGGGAACCTGAGACGTAGCCTTGGTCGCTGCCACCTCTTGCAGGACCTCTTCGAAGTGTTGAAATGGAGTTTCAATGAATTCTCCGTCCAATTCCACATATTTGAAGGAATTGAGATGGCTGATCATGTATTCTTCCTCTCCATGGATAGTGATAATCTTCCCTTGAATCAGATACTTCAGCATCTGGTGCAATGTAGAGGTAACAACGCCAGCATTGTGGATCCATGGTCGGCCTAGCAGACAGGAGTAAGAAGGGCGGATATCCATTACATAAAAGGTTGAATTGAAAGTTTGTGTTCCAACCTTTATGGGGATATCCACTTCCCCGTGTACCATCCTCTTCGAGCCGTCAAAAGCCCTTACCACTATGTTGCTTGGCTTTAATGTCAGTCTCTCGCAGTTAAGCATGTCAAGAGCCTTTTTAGGTAATACATTTAAAGATGAGCCAGTGTCCACCAAAACATGGGCCAGAGTTGTGCCCCTACATTCCACCGAGACATGTAATGCCTCATTATGCTTTCTTCCCCTCGGTGTCAGATCAACATCTAAAAAACCTAGGCTATTATCTGTTGTCAAGCTGGCTACGCAGTCTTGGAATTGATCAGCAGACGTCTCTTGAGGTACATGGGCTGTCTTTAAGAACTTCACCAAGGCTTTTGCATGCGCCTCAGAACATAGTAGCAATGCCAGCATGGAGATTTTAGAGGGAGTTTACCCCAATTTTTCAACTACATCGTAGTCGCTCCTCTTTATAATTTTTAGGATCTCCTCCATTTCTTTCTTGGATGTCTCAGGGATAGTCAGTGATTGAGCCTTCGTCCAGACAAGCTCCACTTTAATACTCTTTCCTTGATCTCGGCAACAAGAGTGTTGGTAGGAATGATAACAGGAGTTGTGACGGCTTTGTCAATAGGAGCACTTGCAGAGATGATTATGGGTACTGTGATCGGTGGAAATAGAACTGACTGTTTTTAGCTGGTTTCGCGAAATGTCGCGGAAGCAAGAGTCGCCACCGTCTTTTATGTTCTCCAACATGGAAAGGACAAAAGCACAGCAAAATTCCTTATGAGAATGTTTCTCGGTTCGGGAGGTAGATTTATAGAAAGGGAAGGTGTTGGCACCCTTTCTATCCGTGGTTATCCACGGGCTCTTAAGTACTTGCTCTTATGTTTTCAAAAGATTTGTTTGCTTTTCAAGTGTGTGTGTTTTGAAAAAAGTTCGTTTGAAAACTTCTAAGTAACTCTTGTATCAGTCCTCAAGAGTGTATGAAGTATTGTTTGAAAACTTTTTGAAAGTGTAAGGTGTGAAAAGTATTTTGTTTGTTTTTTTGAAAAGAGCAAGTACCCATGAGTCATCTACCTACCCTAAGGAATTAAGCTGTGTAAGTGTCCTTTAGATAGTGCTATCCCACCATTGAGAGGTAGGTAGCACCATCGTTGGAGGTGTTCGGGTTAATTCGATTATCGGGACAGTGTGGTCACCGAAGTAACGGTAGGACACCTTAGAAGTAACCATAATGTCCTGGATCCTTTTATCCGAGGCAACCGTTTCGAGGCAACTGGATCTTGAGACAAAGGGTGACCTCTAAGACGTCCTATACTTGATGACCACGTTTCGAGGCAACGAGTGAAGCGTACCCTAGGAGTGGCATGTGCTTTGTGTGTTGTTTTTCAGTTAATGTTTTTGTACATGTTATTTTGTGAACTACGGGTTGGTTTTATTTACCATACATTCTTTCATGCATTTAACAGTTAGGGGGTGCGGAAAGTAAATTGCGAAAACAGAAATCCTACGCTATTACAAGGCGCGGGTCTATACATCGCCAAAAATACAAAGACCCGTTTTTGGTAAATAAGTACGAAAAATTAAATAAAGCGATAAAAAACCTATTTAACTATTACATTCTTGGAAGCAATTACATAATAATCAAATAAAATATAACACGCAAATAAAAATTAATCGGGAATGTTCTAAGGGTTTTGACCCTTTTAAGAAAAGAAATTGGATTTTTTGTCTTTTTTTTTGTGATTAAATGCAATTAATAATTAATAATTAAACTAATTAATTAATTTATTAAAAGAAATATTTTTTGTGTTTTTATGTTTTTATGAAAAAAAATAAAAGAATTAAAATTCTAAGTTAACCTAATTCTAAATTATTTTAGTTATTTTAAAAAAGTTAAAATGGCCTAATTAAAGCTAATTCAATTATTTAATATTTATTTACAAAAAAAAAAGATAAAATGAAATTAATGATGTTAGTTCTTTTTGATTTTTTATGAAAATATTGATTAAGTTAATAGTTAATAAAAGGGAAAAATAAAATAAGACAAATAAAATAAAATAAAAGAAAAATCAAACCCAAGGGGGGGTTTTGGGCTAAATAGGAGGTGTATTGAATCCTGGCCCACTAAGAAGCCACGTTTGACTCTCCTTGATTGTCCAGAACGCGTTTGACTTGGAACACGGTATTCTTCCCTCTCCTGGCCTTTGGATGACTGTCTGAGGACACATGGCATGTTGGATGTGTGAGGTGCATGGTATTCAACGCTTGGGAATCTACACAAGAACATATTGGAAAAAATATCATTGGAATTATGGGGGGACCTGGGAATCGAACCCAGGTCCCAGCACTTGCATGACACGTTCCCCAGCCACTACGCCACTACATTGAATTTGTAAACATAATAACTAATAACAATAATATATGAGAAGCAACCACTATGCTGAAAATATTAAAAAAACGCGCGTGGATTTGAATCCTCCAACCATGCACTGCCATGCATGTCGTCTTCTTCGTTTCCTGAAACAAAAAGCAAGCAAATAGCGGGGGTTTTAAACCCCCACTAACTTCAACAGTGAAAAATAGCGATTAGAATTTGGGACAATATAAAAAGGGCGCGAGGATTCCATTCAATTCGTCTCATTGCAATGAATCCAGTCATATACGTCACTAGTCCTAATTGTTCTGGGTTTAGAAAGCCCCAAATTTGAAACTGAAGAACCCTAGAATTTGTTCATGGTGATTTTGGATTCAGCGCGTTTCAGTTCAATTAAACTGTTTCACTAGCTTCAGAAGGTCCCTAACAACACAAACCAATCAAAAAAATGGATTAAAAGCGCATGAAATATGATATACAGATTTGAGAAATAAGGCAAACCGAGTGACTCGTGTTCTTTGATTCCTTGCGTATTTGGACTTGTTCTTGATTGCAAATCGTTCCTGGGGATGTAAGGAACGTGTTTGGATCAAAAGGGAAGATTGAATTGTGCTGGAAAATGGTTTTCAGTTTGTCACTTTTCCTTGGAATTTTTGAAATTGCTTATGCTGTATGGGGGTGTTCTAGGTCGTGTCTTCTATTGCCAAGGCTTGCATATATGTTTTGTGATGAGAATCAATCAGAATAATGGACATTAAACCAATGCAATGAAGTTTTTTGATTTCCTCCATAACCACCATTGAACCACTTGCCATATTTGCTTCAAATTTGAATTTTGTGTTTGAAATAGGCTGTACACGAATTTGGAAGGTGTTTCATGATGCATCAAAGCAATTCAAGCCACAAAATATCCCCTAATTAATTTTTTTGATTTTCATTTGAATTTTAAAGATTTAAAATGAATTAAATCAAATAAAATTAAATAAAAATGGAAAAATTAATTTTTAATCTTGAAATAAATTGTGGGACACGTGGGAGGCATGACAAGGATGAATCAAGTGGAAAAAGTGGGCCCCTTTTGTCAAAAATGAAGTTTCAAGGACAATTGACTTTGGCCATTTCACAAAAGTTTCCCAACTTCTCCAATGCATATCTTGCTCAATTTTGAAGCTATGAACATGTTCTTAGACATTTTGGAAAGGTCTTGAAGTCCTATAACCAATGCCTTTGGTCCCATGTAATTTTGATTTACCAATCTCAAGTTATGGTCTTTGAATTAAAGTGCCTTTTGGTTGACTTTTGAAAATGACCTATAATGTTGAAATTGATAACTTTTTGTGAGAGCATTTCTTGGACTTGGAATGTGAAGATGAGTTGTAGGAAATGTCTTCCCCTTCAAGATGAGCTTTGGATGGGATTTTTCTAATAAACCATGAAAAAGTTATGCCTTGGTCAATTTGCAGTTGACTTTTCAGCTGTCCAAAAATAGAAACTTTTGCATCTTGAGACTTTTTGAGCCATGCTTGAGGAATCATGATCAAGAATTGATCAAATGATGATTGTGGCTTCAAAATAAGATGTTGACCAAATTTTTTGACTTTTGACTGTCAAATGACCATTTTGCCCCTGCAGTTGACTGTTGAGCAAATGGGACTTTTGACTGTGCAACTTGACCTTGTGAGCCTTGAAACTTGACATGTAGGTGCTTGAAAATGTATATGAGCATATGGGACTTTATTGAGCCCTTGAAAACCTCAACTTCCTTGCAAGAACCAAAACCCTAATTTTGGCAGGCTTAGGAGGATGGTTGACTGTGTAGCCCTTGAGTAGACTTGAGCAATTTGGGGTGATGCTTGTCAAAACTTTGAAGAATATGGGAGGGCAAATTTTGGGGTACAACAGTTACGGATGTAACCTTTGGGGCTGCCACAGGGTTGATCACAGTTACGGATGTAACCTACTGCTTTGGGTAATTTTGCTAGTTTTGGCGATATTGCTGATGTCAGAATCTTCTTCTTCGGAGTTTATCTCTTTGGCGGCCGGCCCGTCTTGCTTGATGCCATGGTAGTAGATGTCTCCTCCATAATTCCACGACACGATTTTGTCTGATTCATATGGGACCGGCCCAGGCATTGTGATTATTAAAGGAGCTACTTTCGGAACTGATGTAATTCTAACAGGTCTTTTGGTGGAGACCCTGGAAGAATTGGCGAAAATGGTAATGATTGAAACATCTTCAACAGGAGTAGGTGAAACAAGAGTCTTTTCAAACAAAATCTCTTTGTTATCTATCAGGCACTGAATCCATCCCGTCAACAAAGGACAACTAGTTGGTGATGATAAGTAGAGATGGAAAACTTCATTATAGCCCGGGAACACACCAGCTTTCAACAAGTTTATCTTAATGGTCGGAAGTGGGGTTATGAGTTCATCAACTGTGGTAACAAACAAATCTTCTTCAATGGAATTGGTACTGTGACCACGTCTGGTCATAGGAGCAGAAATGACATTTGGTTTTTCGGGTGCATCAAACTCAATTTCTTTTGCTTCAATGAGGTCTTATATTTTGTTCTTCAAGGCCCAACAATTATTAGTATCGTGACCAGGACTTTCAGAGTGATATGCGCAACGGGCATTGGGATGATAATGAGGAGATGTTGTATTGGGTTTTTTTGGAGCTTCTTTCAAGGTTACCAAATTGGATCTTAAAAGGTGCTGTAGTAATTGAGACAAAGTCATGTTAATTCTGGTGAATTGCCTGACTGGCCTTTCCACCCTTGGTTGATTACTTCTTTGTTGATCAAATGTAGGCTTGGGAATTATAATATCCCCCATCATTGGTCGGCGTTCGGCCCTATCTTGGTTCCTTTGCGGATATACAGCAGCTACTTCTTTCTTCCCGATGAAAGGCTTCCTTACAGCTGTAGAAGAAGATGTATCTTTCTGAATCTTTCCACTTTTTATGCCAGCTTCCACCCTCTCTCTAGTCAATATTAATTCAGTAAAGCCCGCAGATGAACTTCCGATTAAATGGTTGAAGAAGGGACCATATAAGGTGCCTAAGAACATGTCTACCAATTCCCTTTCAGATAAAGGGGGTTGAACTCTTCCAGCCAAATCTCTCCATTTTTATGCATAGTCCTTGAAACCTTCATTGGAGGCCATGGCCATACTCTGGAGTTGAGTACAGGTAGGCGCCAAATCAGTATTGTATTGATATTGCTTGTAGAAAGCCGCGGCAAGATCTTCCCAATTGTGAATGTTGGCTCTTTCTAATTGGTAGAACCAGTCAAGTTGTGTTCCAGACAAACTATCTTAGAAAAAGTGAACCCATAA
This sequence comes from Vicia faba, assembly GCA_948472305.1. Lineage (NCBI taxonomy): Eukaryota > Viridiplantae > Streptophyta > Magnoliopsida > Fabales > Fabaceae > Vicia > Vicia faba. The sequence continues at coordinate 19,919 of CATIWC010000686.1, forward strand.
GTCTTTGTTAGCGGTGTGGGGTTGGATTTTTCTCACATATGATCAGAGATGCATTTTAGGGCATGACACTCCATCATATTTGGCAAACATAAGTACTTTTAATTTCGGAGGAATCACAATCCCCGACACTAAACTCAGTTCCTCAAAGTCCAAGCCTGGGACCTTTTGGATTTCCATCACGCTCAACTGCTCTTCGAGATGTATGTAGTTGTCATCAGCTGGAGGATACTGTTCCTCAGAGTAGTCTTCCTCTTCTTCTTCCTCTTCTTCCAATTCTGACAGGATAGCTGTTTCCTTGCCTTTCCCTTCTCCTTCACCGGATGTTGTTGCAAAGTTCAAAGTCCTTCTTGTCTACCCATGAAATCTTCTCTCCATGTTTAAGACTCTGGTTACTTTCTTTGTTTTCTTTTTCCTTTCTTAAGCCAGCAGAGTCTTCAATTCTTCTTGCCCCTTGGCTAGGGTCATGAGCAACTGTTGAAACTGCATATTCTGAGCTTGAAGATCTTTCACTGTTTGCTCGAGATCCATCTTACTGAAATAAACAGTAGAGAGATGAGGAGACTTGTTGCAAAAGACCTGTTTATGTTATGATGAATGATATATGCATATGCAATATTTTCAAGGATTTAAAAGAGTCAAATTTGTTTTAGACCAAAAAGAAACACACGTTATATTAATAAGATAAAGTTTGAGTACATCAATGCCCCTTGGACAAAATAACACAAACCTTTAAGATAAAAAAGTAGTACGCATCCTCTTTGGTGCAATGTAGGCATTCAGAGTCCGCTCCTCACGAAATAGCCTAGTAAGTTCCAAAACCTTCTTCTCGCTTGCGTAGAATTGGGCTTAGAAAGTATATCCCTCTCCTTTGAGTTGTATCCAATCCCTTTGTAGGTCTTCAAGAGATGTGGGCATGTCAGGATGTAGGATAGTGTATGGAACATCTCCCTCCTTGACAGGCTCAATGATTACCGGGAGAATGGAGGGGTAAGGCATCATAAGACTTTGAGCACGAGTTCGTACCCATTTGAGGTAAGGCTCAAGAGGGATGGAATTCTTGTGCCCCAAAGTCTTGCTATCCACCTTGTTTAACATCCTCTAAGCTCGGATAAATCTCTGGCGAAGACCTTGATCGTTGTTGTCGTAGTCGAATACCAAATCTTGAATCAGCATCTCGTGCGGGCCATCTCTTCGGGCGTAACCAAACTGTCTTAAGGCTAAGCATGGATTGTAGGTGATACCTCCCCTTATTCCAAGTAGAGGGACATTAGGGAATTCTCCCAACGGTCAGCAATGATAACATTCTCTTTGGATCAGGAGCACCAATGAATATCTGAATGTTTGAGCGTCATCAACCTTTGTGACCACCTTGAACCTTGCTCATTCCTTAAGACTGACTGGGGAAGATGAGAAATAAACCATCTTTCCAACAGAGGAGTGAAACACATGATAACACCTCTTTTCCTTATTGTTTGAGTGTGAAAAGAGTGTAGGATATCCCCTAGCAATGTAGGAATCGAGTTGCGTGATATGAAGATCTTGACGGCGTTGACATCTATGAGTTGGTCAGGATTTGGAAACAAAACCATCCCATAGATGAGGAGAGCCACAATTTTCTCATAGGATTGAAAATCCAAGGAATTCCAACAACTTTGGGCTTTCTCAAATAGGAACTTTGCTAAGAAACCTTTGACACCACTCCTTGTTTCCCAATGAGTTGTGACATCAGATGAGTGCAAGTGTAAAGCTTGAGCAATCTCTTCTGGCTTTGGATCTCTTTCCGTACCGTTGAAAGGTAGTTAATTGAGAATGGGAATCCTCAAGAGTTGTGAGAATTCTTCCAAAGTAGGCACAAGTTGATAGTCGGGGAATGTGAAGCAATGGTGCAAAGGATCAAAGAACTGAAAGAGCACCTTCATCATATCCTCATCTGTGTTGGAGGTGATCAAGTCAAGTAGTCGACCATGTCTCTTGGTGAATGGAGATTTCTCAGGGATCCTTGAAGTTAGCTCCTTAAGTTGTGGAGGGATTCTCACAAGGTTGACTTGAATAGTTTTCCTGCGAAGTGAATCCATAACCTACGAAACAAGAACAAAGATGATTCCCAAAATCCTTGAAATGGTTAGTGGATGAATATGATGTTCATGATGTTATGTACAAGTATGCATATACAAATAAAGCAAACAAATCCTTAGTTTAGGCTTGCATGGAGTTTTATAGGTAAGTACCGTCTTGAAGTTTAGTTGGTTCAACCTGTCCTAGTAATAGTAACTGGGTTCTAAGGAGCTCAATATCACCAGATTGTTTCCTTGGTCATTGTTTCAGCTTAAGCCTCTTTAATGGCGACCGAAATATCCCAAGAAACCAAACCTCAATGAGTGTAGTATCGAGTATCTACCAACTTCGGACTACACCAAAGCCGGTCACCTCACTACATCCTAAAGGCCAAGTTGGTCAAGTAAAGGTTCTAGAAGTTCATTAGTGCTTTATGACATCACTCAGCAGCCCTGTATTCTCTTTGATTAACTCAAAGGCTACCGGTACCCACAAATATGTAGCACTAATGTAGCTATTTCTTAGACCATGTCGGTATACCCCGCATAGTTTCCACAATGTATTGCTACTTACCTATAATGTATCCCAAATCCGGGTAGAGGATTCAAACCCAAACAAATAACCAAAATGTAAAGCATACAAGTCAAACAATGTAAGCAAGTAAATGTGATCTATCCCTAAGGTAATCCAACTTTTATAATATTCCCCAGCAGAGTCGCCAGTTCTGTGATACGGCGGGAGAACTGACTTGGAGGGTTTTGCGTTTGTGTTTGCAAAATGTTGCGGTTTAGCAAGAGTCGCCACCGACTTTAATTTTATCCAAAAAAGGAAGGTGAAAAAAGCACAGGAAAGACCTTTAGAGATGTTTTCTTGAGTTCGGGGGGGGGGGGGGGGGGGGGGGGGTAGATTATGAAAAGGGAAGGTGTTAGCACCCTTTTCATCCATGGTTTTCCATGGGCTCTTAGTTACTCACTAGATCACTTGCTTTTGTTTGAATGTGCTTGTGGTGTGGGTTTTGAAATTATTTTGAAAACGTCTTTGTAATGGTTCTCGTCTCTATAAGAACGCGTACAAAGTGTTTGTTTGGAAAATAGTTCAAAGATGTGTTTGTGAAATGTGTTTTTTGAAAGTGATTTTGAGAAGGTGTCTTCGTAGCGGTTCTCGTCTCTATAAGAAAGTGTACAAAGTGTTGTCTTAAAAAATGTTTCTAAATGAGAGTGTTGGTGTATAAAATGTTTTTGTTGTGAGCAAGCGAGCAACTAAGAGCGAACCTACCTACTCAAAAGGTCTTAGATATTCTTTTCCTCCTCCTTTAGATGTTGCTATCTTACCATTGATTTGGTAAGAAGCCCCATCATTGGATGTAAAGGGACAAGTGTGGGACGTTTGTATAGTCCTAGAAGGTAACCTATGGGACATTTTAGCAATGTCGTTTTAGGACTAGATCGTTTACCGAAGGCAACATTGAGGGTCATCGAGGGACTACCATATTTTATCGATGGTCTTTGTTAAAACGCCCATATTCAAGGGACATGACTATTCTCTGAAAGGCAACAAAGTGGGATTACCCTAAGGGGGCTAGTGTGTAAGTGTGATTGATTACATGCATTTAATCTTTGATTAGGGTTGTCTACTTGTCGATTTCATATCTTGCCATACACACCCTAGTTACTAACAATGTATGAAAGTAATAAAAGTGCGGAAAGTAAGGATTCTACGCTATTACAATCATTAGGGGGATGGGGTGTACAAATTTACTAATGGGGGTTTGCAAGAAAATAAATCCTAATTATTTATTACAACCATATTGAAATAATAATGCAAGAAAGAAAAAGGGACCTTGTTTAAAAAGGGCTTTTTTATGTTGATGGATAAAAAAGGGGAATGAATTAGCTTAGTAAAAAAAAGAAAATATTTTTATGCCTTTTTATATTGATGAAAAGAGTTTTAATGTTGAAAGTGATAAAAAGGAAAATAAATGAGATATAATACCAGCGTGCTGCTACAAGTAAAACAAACAGAATCAGAAGTTTTGACGCCAAGAGTGTTGTGACTCAGCAGGAGTGTCAATGGGTATCAGAAGTTCTGAGTTGGTAAACTCTGAGATCCTGCAAGGAACATTAGAGGGGAAACACAAAAGTTCTGGGTGGTATTCAGACAGTGGACCATAAGTCAGAAGTTCTGTATTACACTAAAACAATGAGTAAACCCCATAAATTCAGTGTATTGTCAGCATGTAAAAATCAGAAACTCTGAGTGTTTAAAAAATAGCGAGTAGAAATATCAGAAGTTCAGTATGTTTGACATGTAGTGAGAACTCAGAAGTTCTGTGTTGTGTTAGAACAGTGAGTGAATCATGGAAGTTCTATATGTTAGAATGGTGAGTGAAAAACAGAAGTTCTATGTTACATTTCAACTCTTTCCTTATATCAATAAGCACAACGATAACTTATTCAGTTTTCAGCAAACAACAAATCAGAAGGATAAAAAAGGCACAACAATTTATAGAAGTTCTGATTCTGATCCCGGGTCGAGCCTTAATCAGAAAGTTCTAATCCACAGTCTTTCTACTTACACAGTGATATGGACAACATCAATACTATGATATTTACATGTTTGATGATGTTCTGAATGAAAAGATGCAGAGTCAGGGAGACTTACCTTGAGCCTAGAGCGTGTGTTTAGAACCTGAGCTGCTGCCTTCAGATATTCTGGAGTCAGCAAGAGTAACGGAAGAGAGAATACCAAGTTCTTTTACTTCATGGGAAGAACAAAGGTTTTGGTTTTCTGTTTGGGAATTTTGGATTTTTTTATAAAGGTATCACAACTTTATTTTCTCTCTTTTGACAATTCTCTCTCTAAAAGCCAATAGGTTTTGTATTTTGTGTTTGTAGTTTTTGGACTCTTGGATTTTTTTGGCAGGGGTTCAAGGTTCTTCTTTCTCAAAATTCCTACCTCTTCACAGTTGCCAATGGTTTCCAATTTATAGGCAAGGGTCTTGTAGCTTAGAGAGATCAAGGGTACAACTATCATATGCTAGGCGCTGACTTGGTCTTGAAGCAAGTTCAAATAGGTGTGATGGTTGGCAGTTTTTTAGCCATGCCTAAGCTGGATTAGCAAGAAGGGATTAAGGAAAAGTAAACCCAAAAGCAAAAGCAACACATGGGCCCTGACACATTCTTGTACAAAAGTTGCTTTTTAAGGACAACAAAGGTACTTCTATGCCACACGTGGGGAAATCCTTTGGAGCTTCTTTCAAGGTCACTAGGTTGGATCTTAGCAAGTGTGGCAATACTTGAGATAAGGTCATGTTAATTCTGGTGAATTGTCTGACTGGTCTTTCCATCCTTGGTTGGTTGTTTCTTTGTTGATCAGGCGCAAGTTTAGGAATCATAACAACCCCCACCATTGGACAACGTTCGACCCTATCTTGATTTCTATGTGGATAAACAACAACCACTTCTTTCTTTCCGATAAATGGCTTCCTTACAGCAAAAGAGGATGCATCTTTTTGAATCTTTCCACTCTTAATCCCAGCTTCTACCCTCTCTCTGGTCAATATCAGTTCAGTAAAACCTGCCGATGAACTCCTAATTAGGTGATTGAAGAAGGGACCAGACAAGGTGCCCAAAAACATGTCTACTAATTCTCTTTCAGATAGGGGAGGTTGAACTCTTCCAGCCAAGTCTCTCCATTTTTGCGCGTAGTCCTTGAAGCCTTCACTTGAAACCATGGCCATACTCTGGAGCTGAGTACGGGTAGGTGCAAGATTAACGTTGTATTGGTATTATTTGTAAAAGGATGCAGCAAGATCTTCCCAGTTATGAACATTGGCTCTTTCTAACTGATAAAACCAATCAAGTTGAGTTCCAGACAGACTGTCTTGGAAGAAGTGTACCCATAAATCTTTATCAGCGGTATGAGGCTGGATCTTCCTCACATAAGACCGGAGATGCATTTTGGGGCATGAGACTCCGTCATATTTGGCGAACAACGGTGCTTTGAATTTTGGAGGAATGACAATCCCTGACACTAAGCCCAATTCCTCAAAGTCCAAATCAGGCACTTTTTGGATTTCCATTGCACTCAACCGCTCTTCTAGATGCTTATACTTGTCATCAGCTGGAGGGTATTGCTCTTTAGAATAGTCTTCTTCTTCCTCTTCTGACTATGACTGGACAACTGTTTCTTTACCCTTCCCATCTTGGCTGTCTTTCTCACCGGATATCGTTGCAAAGTCTAAGGGCCTTCTTGTCTGCCTTGGAATCTTCTTCCCATGTTTAGAACTCCAGTTATCTTCTTTGTCTTCTTTTTCTTTTCCTCAACCAGCAAGGTCTTCAACTCTTCTTGTCCTTTTGGCTAGAGTTAAGAACAATTGTTGGAACTGTGCATTCTGAGCTTGGAGGTCCTTTACCGTTTGCTCGAGATCCATCTGATTGAAATAAACAGTAGAGAGATGAGGAGACTTGTTGCAAGAAACCTGCTTATGTTATGATGAATGATAAATGCGTATAAAATAATTTCAAGGATTTTAAGATTCAAATTTGTTTTAGACAAAAAGGAAACACACGTTATATTAATAAATTAAAGTTTTGAGTACATCAATTCCTTTTTGGGTAAAATAATACAAAAAAATTTAAGATAAAAAGGTAGTACGCATCCTCTTTGGTGCAATGTAGGCATTCAGAGTCTTCTCCTCATGAAGTAGTCTAGTGAGTTCCAAAACCTTCTTCTCGCTTGTATAGAATTGGGCTTCGAAAGTATCTCGCTCCCCCTTGAGTTGTATCTAATCCCTTTGTAGGTCTTCAAGATAGGTGGGCATGTCAGGATGTAGGATAGTATATGGAACATCTCCTTCTATGACATGCTCGATGATTACCGGGAGAATGGAGGGATAAGGCATCATAAGACTCTGAGCACGAGTTCATACCCATTTGAGGTAAGGATCAAGAGGGATGAAATTTATATGCCCCAAAGTATTTCTATCTACCTTGTTCAACATCCTCCAAGCTCGGATAAATCTCTGGCGAAGACCTTGATCGTTGTTGTCGTAGTCAAATACCAAACCTTGAATCAGCATCTCGTGCGGGCCATCCCTTCGGGCATAACCAAACAGTCTTAAGGCTAAGAAGGGGTTGTAGGTGATACCTCCGCTAATGCCAAGTAAAGGGACATTAGGAAATTCTCCACAACGGTCGATAATAGTAACATTCTCTATGGATCAGGAGCACCAATGAATGTCTGAATGTTTGAGCGTCACCAACCTCTGTGACCACCTTGAACCCTGCTCATTCTTCAATACAGATTGGGGAAGATGCGAAATAAACCATCTTGCCAATAGAGGAGTGCAACACATAAGGACACCTCTTTTCCTCATTGTGCGAGTGTGAAAAGAGTGTAGGATATCCCCTAGCAATGTAGGCACCGGGTTGCGAGATATGAAGATTTTGACGGTGTTCACATCTATGAGTTGGTCAAGATTTGGAAACAAAACCATCCCATAGATGAGGAGAGCCACAATTTCCTCAAAGGCTTGCAAATCCAAGGAATTTCAATAGTTTTGGGCTTTCTCGAACAAGAACTTTTCTAGGAAACCTTTCACACCACTCCTTGTTTCACAATGAGTTGTGACATCAGATGAGTGCAAGTGTAGAGCTTGAGTAATCTCTTCTGGCTTTGGGTCTCTTTCCGTATCGTTGAAAGGTAGTTGGTTGAGAATGGGAATCCTCAAGAGTCGAGAGAATTCTTCCAAAGTAGGCACAAGTTGATAGTCGGGAAATGTGAAGCAATGGTGTAAAGGATCAAAGAACTGAAAGAGCACCTTCATCATGTCCTCACCTGTGTTGGAGGTGACCAAGTTAAGTAGGAGACCTTGTCTCTCGGTGAATGGAGAGTTTTCAGGGATCCTTGAAGCTAGCTCCTACAAAACAAGAACAAAGATGAATCCCAAAATCCTTGAAATGGTTAGTGAATGAGTATGATGTTATGATGTTCATGATGTTATGTACAAGTATATATATATATATATATATATATATATATATATATATATATATATATATATATATATATATATATATATATATATATATATATATATATATATATATATATATATATATATATATATATATATATATATATATATATATATATATATATATATATATATATATATATATATATATATATATATATATATATATATATATATATATATATATATATATATATACAAACAAAGCAAACAAGTCCTTGTGCTTAGGCTTGCATGGAGTCTTATAGGTAAGTACCCTCTTGAAGTTTAGTTGGCTCAAACTCATCCTAGCAATAGTAACCGGGTTCTAAGGAGCTCAATATCACTGGTTTGTTTCCTTGGTCATTGTTTCAGCACAAGCCTCTTTAATGGCGACCGAAATATCCCAAAAAACCAAACCTCAATGAGTGTAGTATCGAGTATCTACCAACTTCGGACTGCACCAAAGCCGGTCATCTCACTACGTCCTAAAGGCCAAGTTGATCAAGTAAAGGTTCTAAAAGTTCATTAGTGCTTCATGACATCACCCAGCGGCCCCGTATTCTCTTTGATTAACTCAAAGGCTACCGGTACCCACAAATATGTCGCGCTAACGTAGCTATTGCTTAGACTATATCGGTATACCCTGCATAGTTTCCATAACGTATTGCTACTTACCTATATTGTATCCCAAATTCGGGTAGAGGATTCAAACCCAAACAAAGAACCATAATGTAAAGCATATAAGTCAAACAATGAAGGCAAGTAAATATGATCTAGCCCTAAGGTAAGCCCACTTTTAGAATTTTCCCCAGCAGAGTCGCCAGTTCTGTGATACAGTGGGAGAACTGACTTGAGGGTTTTGCGTTTGATCGCAAATGTTGCGATTAGCAAGAGTCACCACCGAATTTTCTTTTATCCAAAAGGAAAGATGAAAAAGCACAGGAAAGACCTTTGAGATTATTTCTTGAGTTCGGGGAGTAGATTATGAAAAGGGAAGGTATTAGCACCCTTTTTATCCATGATTTTCCATGGGCTCTTAGTTACTTGCTAGATCACTTGATTTTTGTTTGAAATTGTGCTTTGTGTGTTTTTTGAAAGTATTTTGTAAATAGGCCATTGTTTAGGCAATCTTTGTAATGATTCTTGTTTGTAAGAATGTATACAAGGATGTTGATCTTTTGAAAATGTTTTCAAGTTTGTAAGATGTTTGAAAGTGTAGGTGATTGTTTTGAAAATAGCAAGGATGTTTTGTTTTGAAATTGAGCAAGTAATTAGGAGCATTCTACCTACTCAAAAAGTCTCGTTCATTTTTATTTTCCTTTGACATTGTTGTCTTACCATTGATTTGGTAAGCAACCCTATCTTTGGATGTAAATGGGATGGGCGTTGGTCATTGTATAACCATGATTAGAAATATTGCAAGGTATCTTATCATTCTTTTTGAGGGGCTAAGATCATTTTTAAGGCAACTTAGATAGCATCATCGAGGGACTATGATCTTGTATTTGCTTGTTTTTTCTAAGATACCTTACATGTGTAATATGGCCATTTTGTATAAAGCAACCAAGTGGAATAACCCTAGGGGTGCTTGTGTGCAAATGTATTGTTTTCATGCTTGTTTTTATCCTGAACTAGGGTTTTCTAAGTATTAGTTTTAGTCTTTCCATATAAACCCTAATTACTAGCATGTTATATAAAAGCGATAAATTGCGAAATTTAAAGTTACTACGCTATTACAACACTTATGGGAAAAGGGGTGTACAAATTGAATGGGGATTGCAAGAATATAAAGTCTAATTAGTCTATTACAACCATATTAAATTGATATCAAATGTATAAGGTAATAAATAAATACAAAGTACAAAATGAATGAATGTACAAAAAATGCAAAATGTAAAGAAAATGTATCTTTGTTTGATTTTCATGAAAAAGGGTATTTGTCTTAACCTAATTAAATAAAGAAAATAATTAATTAAATTTGAATTTTATTAAGAAAAGATTTTGAGTGAAACCCTAGTTCTATTAATTAATCAAAAGAAAATAAGTTTAAGAAAAGTATTTTTGGTATTTTTATCCTAAAAATATTTATAGTATTATAAAATATTTTTGACCCTTTTTTTTAATATTAAAAATAATGTATTTTTAAATGGCGTGAAAAATAAATAAATAAAAACATAATATTAATTAAGTTTATAAGATTAGTTAATAAAATAAATAAAGTATAATAAATAAAAAGTATTTTTTGTGAGAAAAATAAAATAAAATAAATCAAAATATAAATCTATCATTTTTTTGTATTTTATGATTTTTTTAGTATTTAGAAAATATATTTAAGAAAAATAAAAATGAAAATAAAAAAAAAAAAAAAAAATTTGGGCCAGGGGTGTCAATAGGAAACAGGGGGTTAACTAACAGAATAAAAAAATAAGCCAGGCCCAAAGAGGCCCAGCGCCCTACAAACAAAAAAAAAGTCAGAATTGTAAAACATGTAAAAAATGCAAAAGGGTACCACTGGGGCTCGAACCCAGGTCCCATAGGTTACAGACGCGCGCTTCTACCCCTGAGGTGGCTATACATCCATTAACATAAGTAAAACAATAAATATGTAAGGCAAAACGCGCCCTGAAGACTTCATCTTCAACCTCCAGCCAGACCAAATGTAACTTGCTCATTTGTCATCAAAAATGAAAACTGTAAACATGAAACTTGTAGAAAACTTTCTCACGATTCCAGGAATGTAAAGTATTAAAACTATAAATCAAAGATAAGCATGAATTTAATGGCCCTAATCTGAACCCTAAAAATTTCAGACATTTCAGTTTCAAAATTCTCTAAGCTCAAGCAAAATTCATGGAAACTATGGACATGGTTAGCTTCAGGGCAATGATATCTACATGATTTGTTCACAAATAAACTATTGATGATGCCTGTATGAAGAGTTCTAAGTTGAGAAAACTTACCTCAAAACTGGAAATCGTGTTTTGAGTTTGAGCTTGTTTCAGGCAGTGGTGATGATCAGGTTAACTTCCTTGAGGTCCTAGGAAGCTAATGCAATGGTTTGCTTGAGTTAAGAGTGGCTGAAATGACCTGGAGAAGTCAATATGCAATGCTCTATTTTTGGTTATGGAGGATATGGTAAATGATGTTACAGTAATGAAACAAGGACAAAGATACACTACACTTGATGTAAGGAAGCTTTAGAAACTAAAAGGCCAAGAAACGCAAAAGGGAAATGTGAGTTTGAAGTTCAAGGTCAAAAACTGTGCAATAATGGAGTTTTTGGGCAATTTCTGATTTGAGAGAGTTTTAGTGTATTTCAGGGTGCTTAAGCTCGTCCTTTAGCTCACAAATAGTGACTATTTATAAGCAACAAGTTTGGAGTGCTCTAGTTGATCGGAATTCAAATTTACATGTTTAAGTTAAACATGTGATTTTTTGACAAAACAAGTTTCCATACCTTGTACTTGCTAAGGTAGAGTGTTTATGCTTTAAACAAGCTTGCTTTTGACTTTGTGGATGGAGTGTGATCAGAGAGAACAAGTTAGAGGTTCAAGAATGAACTTTATGCAAAAAGCTTGCTTTACCAGAATGGAAATGTTAACTTTGTGCCATTAATGGAAATGCAACTTAGATAATAGCTCAATTGCTTGGATCAAAGCCCTAACAACTGTGTAAACATTTAATTATTGAGTGACAAACACGTTTGAGGCCTGCAAAGCAAAGATTATGCAGCCTAGCATGGATTTGGTTCATGTGTTCATCAAAAATGACTTGTAATTCAAGTGACAAAATCCTATCTTCATCTCTTTGATTCTCCCTCCTCAAGAATGATCTTAAGGAGTTCTTGGACATTTTGGAGCTATATGAAAAAGTGCCATGAAGTTGGGTCAAAATCCTGACCAAATTAGGGCAAAATTTCACTAAGTGTTTAGTTTCATAACCACATGTTCATAAAATTATAACTTGAGATCCAAGCCTTTTTGGAAGGAGTTGTGTAAAGCAAAGTTGTATATTTCATGGAGATCTACAACTTTCATGTTGGAAGTTTCTCTTGAATCATCTTGCATCATGGTGAAAATTTGGCTCAAAGTTATGAAAAAAAGTTAACTTTATAACACTTAGAAAAATTTCTAAGTCTTAGAATTTTGATATTAAACGTTCACGTATTCCTATCATATGCAACAATACTAGTGCTATTAATCTAACCAAGAATCTGGTGTTATATTCCCGCACTAAACATATTGAGATACATCGTTATTTCCTTCGCGATCATGTTGAAAAAGGGGATGTTGTATTTGATCATGTTGATCATAAAAATCAACTTGTCGATATTTTCACTAAACCTCTTGTAACTGGACCGTTTTTCAACATTCAGTGAGAATTGGGGATCATTGATATCTCTAATGTTGCTTAATTCTGCCTTGTTGATTGCACTTTATACTTTTTTCTCTAACTCTTGTTTGAGTGTTGAACACCATGTGAGTGCAACTTTCGTTCCATCAGAGTGAGGTAATTTCTCCTTGAAAGTAAGACATTTCTTAATGCATGTTATTTGTTGGTTGAAAATGCTTGATATGTTCTCAAATGATGAAAATTGTGAATGTTCATTTACAAAAAATTTGATTGATAACCAATGTGTGTTCTTAAAATATATGCTTATAATGACTTCATGTGTTAATTCTTTCACATTTGTATAAGTTTCTTCTAGAGGTTGAGAAAAACACGAGAATGGGGTTGAATTGGATTTTTTTAAAAATTCTTTAGAAATGCTTCACTCAAACAATTAAGATAGACAAACTAAGAAAGAAAAGTGACACAATCGGTTTATACAAGCTCACCTTAAACAAGGCTACTCTTGTCCACCCACCAAGGTGATTTTGCCTTAAAAAATGGCTTAATCCACTAATCTTGAAAGATTACAAACAAAAATCTAGGAGTATAGAAAAAAAACCTTAGCCCTCTCAAGTATACAGACTATTATAGCGGTGAAAATCGGAGATCGAGCTATTAATTAACTCGACTCGCAAAAGCAAGAGTCGCCACCGTGCTTTATTATTTCCAAGGGGAAAGGGAAAAGAGCGAAATAAAACCCTAAAACATGCAATGTAAAATAATACTTAAAAGTAATGAAAATACAATGCATTTTTGAAAGAGATCAAGAGTTCGGGGGTTAGTTATACAATGGGAAGGTATTAGCACCCAATGCATCTGCGGTACTCCGCAGGAACCTTTTGGAATATCTGTTTTTGGTTAAAATTGTTTGTTATATACAAGGGTGTATTTATCTACAACTATGTTTGCTTAAGGGGAAAGAAATGAGTTTTTATTATTGCGTTCGTGAGGGTTTCGCGACCCTTTGCCTACGTATCCAATGAAGGAATCAAAACACCATAGTTCCTCTAGAAAAAAGTTGATTTGTTTGTGTTTTTTAGTGGGCGACATTAACGTACGCATTCTAGCAATAGGCACGACCGGTATCGCGGTAGAACAGAGATAACATGCCCTTGGGGGGGTTTTGATTTGTTGAGTGTTTTGCGGGTTTTAAGATATATTCAAGTAATGATTAAAGAGTGTTTTTGGATTTTTTGGTTTGTTTACTTGTTGATTTTATCTTGCCATACACGCCTAATTACTAGCATTTGTACAAAGTAAATAAAATGCAGAAAGATAAAATCCTACACTATTACAACCGTATTGAAAGGCATAAAAAATATGAAGGAAAAAATAAGATAAAAGCAAGAAAAATGAGTGTCTTTCGATTCAGGCAGGAGCACCCTTCAATTTGCATTCTGTTGGCCTCCTTCGATTGGGGCTGGCAACAGCAAAGTCACATCTTTCGATTAGGCCTTGGCACCAGTCAGGTCATGTACTTCGATTGGAGGCTGGCACCAGCATGGGAGTGCCTTTCGTCTGAGCCTGGACTTAGTGCAAGTGTGCCTCTGGCTGGGCCTGGAAGTCAGTGTGGAAACCAAAGACTTCGTTTCCTATTTCCTGTTTCCTGTTTCTTTCATTTAAAGCATTAAATGGCAACATGGCCTGAGGCCATGCTAGTATTTGTTTGGTAAACAGTTTAACAGTTAAAGCTAGTTCAGGTAAACAGAAAGCAAAAAAACGAAAGGGTTAGCTCTGAAAAATAACATATTAAAAGGGTGGAAACAAAAGGAACAATGGCATGTACATGTTTGAAACGAACGAAAAGATTATTTACATGTTATGTCATGAAACGAAAAGTTCAAAGGTAAGAATAACTTACCTTGCTTCAGGCCTTGAATGGATGTGGGATTCGAACTTGAACTGCTACCTGGACGTTTCTGGAATTCGAAGAATAGTCACAGGGGGTTTCCTTTTGGTTCGAAGGGTTGTCACAGAAGGTTGTCTTTGAGTTTGAACAAACTTCTGTGTGTGGGGTGTTCTTCAGAATTGAAAGAGGTGAGTGTTTGGGATTCTGGGTTTTTTTGATTTCTCAAGTGTTGATGAACTTGAGAGTTTTGTTGTGTTTGAGAAAATTTGGGGGATTCGTTCCTCTGGTCCAAAGATCCTCTCTTAGCTTTGTAAATGTTCCTCTATTTATAGGCAAAGTTGGCTGAAGCTTTTGGAGGGAAAACAAAATAATTTGAACAATTTGATTAAACTGCTCTTTGTAGTCTTTGAGGGACAGTGCTTTATTGCCATTTTAGTGCAAGGAATTGGGCGGCAGTGCAGGACTGCTGTGCATCCGTTTTGGAGTTTTATGGCCAGTGAATCAGGCCCGAGCCTGGCAGCGCATGTGACTTGGTCGACAAATGCCTTTGGCCTCTCGTCCTTTTGTCTTGACTCCCTAGACTCACCTTTCGACCAGACTTTCAGTAACCATCTCCTTTTTTCAATTGAAGTGACGTTCGAATGACTTCCCTAGACAATCATTCGAATGGGCCAAATTAATGCTCTTGGGATGGATCAGTAATATATGTCCTTCGAATGGGGACATCCAAACATGCCTGAAAAAACTCTTCGAATGCACCACCAAGATGCTTTCTTCGCCTGAGGCAATGACATAGTGAAGAGTTTGTATGCTTGGAACAAGCCATTTCTAACAGGAAATCCTTCCCACTCAAATTTACCTACAAAGGGGCCACATGGCCAAACGAAAGAATGACAAAACACTTGTGCCCAAGGATTCACACCCCAAGCGAAGGATGTGTGCCAGGGATGGAAGGCTCAATCGAAGCTTGCAACGTTGGAGAAGTCACTCCCCCAAATGAAAAAGGCGTGCAAGGGCAGGATGTGTGATCAAAAGAGGGCAAAAGAAAGGCTTTTTCCTCCTGGATTGAAGGACATCATCAAGAGGGTTTTTGCCTTGTAAATCTTGGCTAACACGCAGGAAAGAGGCTATATGGCCAAGTGAAATATTTGTACTTAAGAGAATACAACATTCAAACGAAGTCCAATGTCCTAATGAAACAAGAAATGAACTTGCCCAAAAGGATTCCAGCGCCCAATCGAAGGATGCAACCAAGCCTACATCGAAGGAGCCAAAGTTCCTAATCGAAGGATGTAATCCAAGCTGCATTCGAAGGAGGCCAAGAGTCAGTCGAAGAGTGTTGAATCGAAGGAGACCTGCCAGCACATGAAATCAAAGAAACAAAAAACACACATTTCGTGCTTGATCAGAAGTTAGTGATACATAGGCTAAGAATGTTCAAAACACTTGACAATTTCTGCATAATCAATGCTCGAAGGTGAGAGGTTAAAACCGACTGTATTTAGTGACCTTGACTTTTGTATAAAAATGCAAAAATAAAAATGGGATCTTAGGTCAAAAATTGGGGTATGACAGCTGCCCCTATTTAAGTTTCTTCTATCTGGAGATATGAAGATTGGGATCTTCATTTCGACGAGATTGAAGGGACTTAAATATAGAATACACAATTTTTGGCTTTAAGATACCGCAATTATGTTTATGATATGGTATGAATGTAAGATTTTGAATTTAACAAGGAATGATGCTGCATGAGACAAACTACTACTGGAGAAACCAAGTACATTATACAATAATCCCATAGGGGAAGAGATTATAACTCCACTGGGGAAACAGAGTCATAGACTTCAAATGAGAGACTCCTATTAGAGAATAACTTTGAGGGAAGAAATTCATGATTTACATAAGTGTTGAGACTGGAAAAGAAATGATTGACATCAGCACTAAGGCTGGCAGATGATGATTGACATCAACACTGAAACTGGAAAATGATTGGCATCAATACTGAGACTGGAAAATGATTGGCATCAGTACTGAGACTGGAAGATGATTGGCATCAGTACTGAGATTGGAAAATGATTGGCATCAGTACTGAGACTGGAAATAAACATTTCTGACTTCTGAATTTTACCAAGATATCGCTTGAAAAGGATAAAATACAAATTTCCCCATGGAACTTTTCCGAAGAGGTGTCATTTGCATTATTGTTGGGGATACACAAGCTGCTCAAATAAAGAGGCCACCACTTGCTTCCTTTCAAAGGTGTCAATAACATATAAGTTGCTCATGAAGAGACCGTCGCTTGCTGTTTTTCAAGAGAACAATAACACACAAGTTGCTCATGAAGAGACCGCCGCTTGCTGTTTTTCAAAGGTAACAATAACATACAAGTTGCTCATGAAGAGACCGCCGCTTGCTATTTTTTTCCAAAGGTAACAATAACATACAAGTTGCTCATGAAGAGACCACCGCTTGTTGTTTTCAAAGGTGACAATAACATACAAGTTGCTCATGAAGAGACTGCCGCTTGCTGTTTTCTATAAGGTATCAATAACATACAAGTTGCTCATGAAGAGACCGCCGCTTGCTGTTTTTCAAGAGAATAATAACACACAAGTTGCTCATGAAGAGACCGCCGCTTGCTGTTTTTTCAAAGGTAACAATAACATACAAGTTGCTCATGAAGAGACCGCCGCTTGCTGTTTTTTTTCAAAGGTAACAATAACATACAAGTTGCTCATGAAGAGACCGCCGCTTGTTGTTTTCAAAGGTGACAATAACATACAAGTTGCTCATGAAGAGACCGCCGCTTGCTGTTTTCTCTAAGGTATCAATAACATACAAGTTGCTTATGAAGAGACCGCCGCTTGTCATAACATAAAGAAATTCAGAAATAGTCAAACTGCTCAAATAAGGAGTCAGTCGCTTGTTGTCACGTCGATATTCCAGAAGAAGGTTATGATAACACTAATAGGGAATAAAGTTCATCTTCAATGGGGAACCATGAATAAATCCTTCCTGAGGAGACCAAGTATTTACATACGCAAGATCAATGAACTCTCCATCTAGGTTTCACAGCCTAGAGAGATCCACAGGGTGTCATTCACAAGAGACAAAGCTCAATCCAGGAATAAACTGGAGAGAAAACAGTCAAACAAGACTCCGCCCAATGAGGAAACAACTCAAATGGGGATTTATCCTATCCAGAGATGGAAAAGGAAAGCTAAAGCAAGATTCTTCCACGAGAGTTAACTCAGTGGGGAATTAGAAAGGAGGCGCACTTTCTGCTTAAGTTGACACTCTATTTGGAAAGATCAAATATGCTATTTGAATAGACATAACCAAGGTATACGAACTCAATGACATCAACAAATACAAATGTGCGTGCATGATGTAAGTGTGAATGAATAAATCAATGTCATGTATATGATTGACAAAAACAGATGGAAAAGATAAATTGGAGATGATAAGACATCACAGTACAACTCGACACTCGTCTAATCTCAACAAGATGGGAACATTACTGGAGATAGAACAAAAGTAATCATTGGAGTAAAGTCCTTTTACAAGGCTTAAATCTCTCTGGAGAGGAAAGTATTTTTGGTAGAAAACCCAAAGTCCAATCTTCTATCATAAATAATCTATTAACAGGATAACAACACGAACAATGCTTTAGCTAGAAAGAGTCTTGCTTAGCTGAAGATATTGGGAACACCACCCTCTGATAATGTGTGCAATACATATCACATATCTTGACAAATCTGGATTGCCCCTGAGACTAATTTTAGATGCCCCAAGTTTACTGCTAATAAGCTGCGTGATGCCCGACAATTCTTGCAAATAACTTCACTTCTAAAATGCCCCAAGCTATATGGCTGATGAGGAGAAATCGTCTCAAGAGGATTTTACAAAAGACTTGGCTTCCACCATGCTCTGGTGTCTTCAAACTCTTAGAGAGATTCATCGAATCTTGACGTGATTGCCCCAGATTGACTGTAGTTGGCACAACAAAGTCTTCAAATTTTGCCCCAAAAGGGTAAACGAGTTGGGAAAGCATTAACTGGGAGAAGCAACATGTCCGTGCTTAAGGTCCCTGGATATGATTTTTTTCTTGAAATGATTCACCAATTACTCAATCATAGTTTTAGGCCTTAAAAGAATAAACTCATCACTAGTGCTTATATGTGAGCTTCCTTGATATCAAACATATGTTTTGCAGTTAGAAAAAGTTTATTATGAGAATGAAAATTCTAATGCAACAGTTATGTAAGTCTTGAAGATTTTGAAAAGATGTCGCACAAATTTCCCGAGTTAGAGCACCATTTATTTTTGTTTAGCAAAATCATATGATACCAACATAACTATTTAGAAAACATTCATGGGAGTCAGGAACACTATCTCATTGAAGTATGCTTTCAAAATAACCTTGCTTTAATTAGGACTTTTGAAGGTTGTAACGTGGCCTGGTTCATGGTTTTTTAGAAAAAAGATTTTTAAGGCTCAAAATTTATAGGTGCCCACTCATTCTTCATGATGTTCTCCAACCCTATGTTCAGTTAATTTAACATGAGTGTTCATCTCTCAAAAGGATTTTGTGACGGTTAAGGAAACGACGAGGCTTTCGGAGTAGCAACCACCCTTATGTCTTCGTGTTTGTAGTCACCAATTTGTTCTTTGCTGAGGAATTTTCTTTGTAGTCCTTTCTTTGCAATTTTTATTTTCCCTAACTTTTGCCTGAACTAATTCTTTTGAATTGATAGTCCAACGGGATGCCCTAATTTTTGCCTAAGTCACTTATTTTCAAGTTTTTGACTTAGCGGGATTTCTCTTTTCTTAATTTTTGAACAAAACGTGTGACATTAGCTTGTCTTAACTTGTTGAAAAGATTATGACTGCCTCGTTTCTTGATGAATGAGGGATAACATTATGGTTCCATATCTTCTGGCTTCATTATACATGAAGGATAGCCCTCGTAGTTTCTCTTCATAAATATCTTCCTTATGAATTTTGAACACTCAATCAGATTAACTGAAAACTACCCTGCCCCAGGTTAAAATTTGAGGGTTTTTTCGTAAAGAAAAGAAACTCCTACTTCAAGGCTCAAAAGGGGTTAGCAAGGGATTATCTTCCTTATATCTCCGGTGTTTAGGGATTTGAAACAATGCCTGTACATCGTCAGCAAGATTTTATTCAAAAGCATACAACCAGAGATTTTGTGTTCTTTAGATCATCATCCTCCCTTCAATCTCTGCCTAGGCAAAAGAATAGACAACAAGTTGGTATCATAATGCAAAAGCAATTTAAAATTTGAAAACAAATATGAGTGAAACGAATGAATTTCTTCAAGACAAACATACTCATTGTATTAAGATAATCATTCAGATGCAAACAAGTTCTTACATGCAAACAATGTTTTGATAAACAAGAAAAATTACAAAAAGCAGAAATAAGTTAATAATCTGGGAAGGCTTTCCATCTGGACTTGTGCTGAAGGAAACCTGTCCTAAACTTCAAGGCCAAAATCAACAGAGATTCACTTATGCTTTAGCAAAGGGGTTTACTTGAATGTTAAGACTGTCGTCTTTAAATGATAAAATACCACCTCCGACGATCTTTTGAACCTTAATCTTCGAAGCAAAGAAACCTTCCAAGTCGTGCCCATGAGCACCTTGATGAAAGGTACAAGCCAAATCAGCTTTGTAGTACCAATGTATCTTCTCAGGAACCTTCGGTGGAGGTCGGGTCTGGACCAAATTCCTCTGCATCAGGATAGGGAACAACTCTGTATAGGTAATTAGAATTGGATCAAACTGGGTTTTCCTCTGATTAGGAACTTGCTGATTCTGTTGATGAATAGGAGAAACATGATGATTCTGACGATGATTATTTCTTCCTCTGGTTCTCTTCTTGGAAAAGTTATTATCAAACTTCTTCAGACCATTAGCTGAGCTACCATCTTCATACGAACATCCCTTTCAGACATCTTCTTCTAGACGCACTCCCACATTCACCTTGTCAGGAAAGTCACTAGGTGCATTGACTATCACCTTCTCATGAGAGAATGATTTTAGAGTTTCAGTGAAGACTTTTACCATCGCTTCCTCCCTCCTAGACGGATTGACTTGGGCGGCAACCAAAATTTCAACCAAACCAGTTAAGTGCTCCACACTAGCTTTCAAATTAGTCATCTCTCTATGGAGTTCAGAAACCTCTTGCTTGATATTCTCCATTGTTCTCTTAGCGCGAGTGTTGTACTGGTGAGACCAAAGGAAAAATAAGACTTGGAAAAAGACCTTTGAAAGTGAAACAAAAAATGTAGAATGATGCATGATATGCAAAAGAGAGTTTTTATTTGACTTTCAAGGATCTCAAGAAATTAAGTTGTAAACATCAAAGTATGAAGATAGAAGATGAATTTAAAATTGGATCAAAGTGTTGATCAAGTTATCATCAAGATCAATCATCCATTTGGGTGGATTAGGGTTTTCACCCCATCAACACCCAAGATCCATTGAGGTTGACGAAACTTGTGATGTTTACAAAGAAAGACTTCCAAATTCCTTAAAAATCAAGTAAAAAAGGGTTTCATGGATGCATGAAGGCATGGCTAGGCAACAACAACAAGTAAAGTCATAAACAAAGTCGAAAGGTTTAACGTCACGAGCATGGAGTCAAAGGTAAAGACCATCCCCAAGGTATGTACTAAAGGTTTAATCACACCTGTAAAACAAGGTTCTAAAAGTTCCCAGAGTCTACATTCCTCCTTCGAATATTACCAACGTCCCGATTACTCAGTAATTAGCAATATTCTCAAGAGAAACTCGTCTGAGTGCAGCATCGCGTGACAACTACTTCCGGATTAATCTGTTATAATCTCCGCACTACACCTAAGAGGCCAAGATGGGTTAAGGGTTCTACGGTTTTCAGCTTCTCTGGCTCCCAGGTCGAAAGCAATAACGTCTTCCCGATTACTCGGTAAACAAATACTACATTCAAAGGGGCTTCCACTGAGTGGGGGATTTCATGCCTCCTTCTTCGGGATTACTCCCTCAAAGTTAACATGACTATACCGCCCGTCCTATTCCTAAGTGTAACTTAGTCCGGGTATAGGACTTGTCCTTTGCAAAAACCCAAATAACCACAATATAAACATATAATCAAACAATCAAATAATGATAAAACATATAAAACAAATTAGGCTTAACCCACTTAGGGATGGACCGGCAAGAGGTCAATTTGTCCCCAGCAGAGTCGCCAATTCTGTAACGGTGAAAATCGGAGATCAAGATATTGATTAACTTGACTCGCAAATAGCAAGAGTCGCCACCGCGCTTTATTATTTCCAAGGGGAAAGGGAAAAGAGCAAAATAAAACCCTAAAACATGCAATGTAAAATAAAACTTAAAAGTAATGAAAATACAATGCATTTTTGAAAGAGATCGAGAGTTCGGGGGTTGGTTATACAATGGGAAGGTATTAGCACCCAATGCATCTGCGGTACTCCGCATGAACCTTTTGGAATATCTGTTTTTGGTTAAAATTGTTTGTTATATACAAGGGTGGACCTAATATTGAGTGTAAAAGGGGAATTATATCCTAAATGTTATGCAATTGGTTTCATCCTAAAGTCTAATTCAATACGAAATGATCAAAAGAAAATTAATGGTTTCCTAGAATAACTTAAGGGAACATGTTATCGAAAAGTCAAACAAAAAAAAGATAACAGATATACAAAACTAATATTTTTTATGTGATTTTTATCAAGTAAAGAAAATATGAATAAGCAAAATAACTAAAAAAATAATCAACTAAGCTAAAAAGAATTAAAATAAATTTAAAAGGTTATTAACTTGACTCTAAGGCTAAACTAAATAGTTATAAAGCTAAGAAAATTAAAGAAAGAAAATTAAATTAATTAAAAAAAGTTAGATGAAATAAATAAATCAAACTAAATAAACAAATGAATAAACTAAATAAATAAATGATTAAATAGATGAAAGAAACAAATTAAATTAAACGGATTGTTGGTGCAATGGGTGTATGCAGGATCTTAAAATGGGCCTGCAACCAGTGTTGCATCCTTCGATTCACACTCCTTTCTTTATTCTGTTTACCACTGTGAAGCAGTAAGAGGCGAAGCCTAAGGCTTCGATTCACACAAAAATTTTCCTTCATTTGGGTCTGTACAAGTTAGTCTCTAACATATACTTGGACAAGAAAAACATACAATCGAAAGGATAAAACGAAAAGTAAACAACTGTTATTTACATGCTTGAAACGAAAGGGTTAAGTTCAGGGTGACTTACCTTGGATCTGAAGATGGTGCTTCTGGACCTTGAGTGATTGAATTGGATGCTCTGGACGAAGTCCTTCCCTGTAGACTCCTTCTTCGATCCTTTCCTTCTCCTCTTGATTATGGTTTCGTTGGTTTTGGTTGGCTTTGTGTTTGTGTTTGATTTGTTGTCTGGATATCTGTCAGTAGTGAAAAAAACGTTGAAGACTGCGCATGAATGGGATCTGTTATTGTTCTGATGTATGGCGGGTTGTGAACTTGAAGCAACTTTTATAGAGAGTTAGAAGTATAATGTTGCTATGTTTATGTGTTGTATTATGCATGTGTTGTTGGTTTGTTTTATGCTAGCATGTTGAGATTGAAGGTTTGATGAAGGTGTTGCAAGATTGTTGATAGAATGAGTGAGGATGGAGTTGTAGTATAGTTATGGAAGTAGTTGAAGAAGAAAGGATGCTATTGATGTCGTAAGTGTATTGAACATGCAATGTGCTGATAAAGTTGGATATTGATGATTATAGTGATGTTGTAGGGTTGTGGATGGTTGCTCCGTTTCAAGTGCAGAGAGAGATTTGGATTTTGATGAGTTTTTTGCAGCACTACTATTTTTCTTCAATATTTCTGGTGAACAAAAGTTTTGAAATCTATTTTCTCTATTTTTTTTTCTTGTCCCCCCCGTTCTCACTATGAATGAAACCAGTTATAGGCAGATTGAGGGGTGTTTTTGGGGGGGAAATTTGCTGAGGTTTGAACAATGTTGGAATGCTGCTTTGATCCTTTCTTATGTTGTTTTTGTGTTTTTTCCATTTTTATACAAGTTATAGGCATCAGGTCTGGTTTTGCATAGCAGGTTTTTGGACTGGTTTGGGACAGTTTTCTAGCAGTTTTTTTGTTTTGTTTTGGCATCTTACAACAGGCATTGGAGCAGCAACAACAGGTTTTTAGAGTGTTGTATTTGGCTATTTTGGACTAAAGTACCTTTTATTGAAAAAAAGGGTACATAGTTTTTTTGCCAATTTATCCAAGAATGGTATTATCCAATGAATAAACCTTCGAACCCTTAAGAAATGTATCACAAACTTGTGTAAACCTCTGATTATGTAAATATTTGGAAGCAGCATTGCATTGAAAATGAGATTTGGTCTTGAGTCAAATGCAAGAATGAGATCGAAACACACTTGTTCGAAGGAAGCCTTTCCCTCAGTCGAAGCTTGTGGCCAAAACAAGCTAATGCCCAGTCGAAGCTTGTATCGAAGGAAACATACTGTCAAATCGAAAGCTCATGCTCGAAGGAAGCATATTGCCTAATCGAAGCATGTGGATCGAAACAAACATAAAGGGAGTCATTGCCTTGTGTCTTTTAGCATGAGGGAAGTTCCTGGATTCTAAATTGAAGGGCGCTTTTTCAAGGGAAGCAAGAACTTAGTCAAATCTTGTATGAAGATACCTCTTGGCTCAAACGAAACTTGTATGAAGAAAAATATGCAAGAGGCCCTTGGTGCAAGTGGATTCGAAGGATGCATAGTGATGGTTACTTTGTCCCATCGAAACTTGTCCAAATGAAGCAAGCATGCAGGCAGTAAACTTGTCCAGTCGAAGCAGGCTTGCAGGCAGTAAACTTGTCCAGTCGAAGCAGGCTTGCAGGCAGTAAACTTGTCCAGTCGAAGCAGGCTTGCAGGCAGTAAACTTGTCTAGTCGAAGCAGGCTTGCAGGCAGCAAACTTGTCCAGTCGAAGCAGGCTTGCAAGCAGCAAACTTGTCCAGTCGAAGCGGGCTTGCAGGCAGCAAACTTGTCCAGTCGAAGCAGGCTTGCAGGCAACAAACTTGTCCAATCGAAAGGCTGAATCGAAGGAGGTTTCAAATCCAAACGAAGGATGTACCTAAACTTGCATTCGAAAGAGACTAAGAGTAAATCGAAGGGTGTAATCCAAGTTGCATTCGAAGGAGACTAAGAGTCAATCGAAGGGTGTTGAATCGAAGGAGACCTGTCAGCACATGAAATCAAAGAAACAAAAAACACACATTTCGTGCTTGATCAGAAGTTAGTGATACATAGGCTAAGAATGTTCAAAACACTTGACAATTTCTGCATAATCAATGCTCGAAGGTGAGAGGTTAAAACCGCCTGTATTTAGTGACCTTGACTTTTGTATAAAAATGCAAAAATAAAAATGGGATCTTAGGTCAAAAATTGGGGTATGACAACTATCACCTAGTCACTTGAGGAAAACAAATCTCAAAAGATTTACAATCAAAAGTGTTTACAACAGTGCTTCTAGAAAAGGAGATTTAACACTACAATGAAAAACAATTGTTTACACACAAATATGAGTAACAACTTTTTATGTTGACAATAATGATGGAGAGCAAATGTTAACATAATTGTGAGCAATAACTCTTTGTGTTTTATCTTTAAAGAATATTTATCACCGTTGTACCCCAAAATTTGCCCTCCCATATTCTTCAAGATTTGCAAAGAGCATGCTTCACAATCTCTCAAGAGTTGCACAGTTCAAGGGCCTCCTAACAGTCAAAAATTAGGGTTTTGGTTCTGACAAAGAAGTTGAAGTTTCCAAGGGTCCAAACAAGTCCCACATGCCTACAAACATTGTCAAGTATCCTCATGTCAAGTTTCAAGACTCACAGCACAAAATTGCACAGTCAAATGCCCTAATTGCTCAACAGTCAACTGCATGGGCAAAATGGTCATTTGACAGTCAAAAGTTCAAATTTTTGGTCAACATATTATTTTGAAGCCACAAACATCATTGGATCAATTCTTGATCATGATTTTCAAGGCATGGCTCAAAAAGTCTTAAGATGCAAAAGTTTCCATATTTGGACAGTTGAAAAAGTCAACTGTAACTTGACCAAGGCATAACTTCCACATGTTTCATTAGAAAAATTCCATCCAAAGCTCATTTTGAATAGAATGACATTACCTACAACTCCTCTTCACACTTCAAGTCTAAGAAATGCTCTCACAAAAAGTTATCAATCTCAACATTATAGGTCATTTTCAAAAGTCAACAAAAAGGCACTTTAAGTCAAAGATCATAACTTGAGATTGGTAAATCAAAATGACATGGGACCAGAGGCATTGGTTATAGGACTTCAAGACCTTTCCAAAATGTCCAAGAACATGATCAAAGCTTAAAAATTGAGCAAGATATGCCTTGTGGAAGTTGGGAAATTTTTGGGAATTTTGAAAAGTCAACTTTGCTTCAAATGCCTCAAAATTGCTAATGGGCCACATTTTCTTCCAAGAATCATCATCCAAGAGCTATGCACGACCATTTGACCCAAAGGGGATTTATTTCATCATTTTTTATTATTTATTTGAATTTTTACCACTATTAATTCATTTAATTAAATAAAATATGACAAAAATACTCAAGCATGCATTTTAAATCTTTTTATGCAGCTAATAGGTCTATCATAACTCCAAGATTTCGTGCACACTCAATTTGAAAAGATTTGGCCATGATTGATATCAAAAGGGCATGGAAAAGATTGAAAAAGATCCATGGAAATCAAATCTCAAAAACATTGAATGCAAAGGTTTTTGGTTGAAATTTCTACCCTAATTCATTCCTCACATAAGTATAAACCTAAACCTAATGCTCAGAACCTTCAAGCTGCGCCTGAAACCAAATACCAACTTTGCATTTTATGTCCAAAAATTCAAAACTGAAAATACAGTTAGAAGGTGTTTCAAGGCAAGAGGATATTTCCATTACATTCCTGACGCATCAAGGAAGCCTTCTGAATCAAGACCATAGCCTCTAACCTCAAGAATCGGTAAAACAGAGTTGCTTCTCTTTAAAAATTATGCATCATCGTGTTTGGATTTCTGGACGTTTTTCATACATTTAAACTGTTGTTTTATACTAACATGGACCTTCTGAGTCTATTGATACTATTTAATTGAATTATCATCGCCTATATGCAAACTTACCATGAGAGTTTTTTAGGGTTTCAGAGACCTTGAAAGAGGGCTTTGTTCCTCTGGAAAAATTAGGCTATAAGACCGGTACCATGGAATTCATGACCTTCATACGAACACAACAACCACATCGCGCCCTTTTTATATGCTTGTATGGCCTAATCGCTATTTTCTAGTTTCAAGATTAGTGGGGGTTTAAAACCCCCGCTATTTGATTTTCGTTGCAGGTATAATATGGAGAAGAAGCATGCGTGTCCTGAGACTATTGGGCTATTCAAAATTGGCGCGCATATTTTTGGTTCAGACCATTAGCTTTTATTGTTTCTTATAATATTCCCATTCCATTAATCTTACAAACGAATGCACTTGGATGGTTGGTGGATGTGTTGTACTTTGAACATTGGGACCTGGGTTCAATTCCCAGGTCCCCCATATTTCTCAATATATTTTGTTTTAACATGATTCCATGCAGTACACGCCCAGAAATCTACCATGCACCCTACGCTCAAGCTGGCCACGCGTCCAACAACATCAATCCAAAGGTCAGGATCTGGAGTCCACCATGGACATCAGTCAACGCTCCACACGCATCCCAGGAAAGTCCACGTGGGCTAGCATTTCATGGGCCAGATTAAAGATCATACCTCCATAATTGGGGCAGAACCCCCTTTTTGTTTGTATTTCTTTCTCCTTTCTTTTTCTCTTTTTTTTTTATTTTAATTTATTTTTTTTCATTTAATTCCTCCAAAAATAATTTTATAACACAAAAAATAACAAAAAATCAGAAAAGACAAAAGTAAAAATATATTTTATTTAATACATTTTTTTTGTAAATAAATTCTAATAACTAATTTAGTTTTAAATTCTAGGTTTAATTCAATGTTTTTTTAATAAATTAAAAAATATAGAGATTAGGGTTTTTAATGCTTTTATTCTTTTATTCTTTTCTTTTTACAATTATTAAGTATTAATTATTTTTGTAAATAAATTTATCATTAAATAATTAGGTTAAAACTAGATACAACTTAAACATTTTCTTAAATAAATTAAAAATAGTTTAGAATTAGGGTTTTAATTAACTTTTAATTCCATTTTAATTTTCCTTAATTTCATAAATACAAAAAACATAAAAAATAAGTTCTTCCTTTTCTTTAATCATTAATTCACTAATAATTTTAATTTAACTTCTTCAAAGGGTCCAACGCCCTCGCATTTGATTATAGTTCCTTCTCGCACTTTTATTTTTATTCCTTTTGTGAATGTAATGTATTTATCCCAAAGCCTTGTAATAGATTAATTAGGATATTTATCTTCCCGCCTTTTTATTTTATTCAAATCGGGTCTTGGATTAATTTGGCGATGTAGACCCGCGCCTTTGTAATAGCGTAGGACTTTTAATTCCGCATCTTTTAACTGTTAATAACTTACATGAAAGAATGAATGCCAAAAATAAAAACAAAGCGTAGATCACCAATGCATGAACAAGATAAACATAATTGAAAACGACACACAATTCACACACCACCCCTAGGGTACGCCTCACTGTTGCCTTGCCCCTCGAAAAGTGGTCGTCGAGTAGAGGATGTTTTAGTAAGTCCTCATGTCCATGAACATGGCATGAGGGTAGCTTCTAAGGTGTCTTCCCATTGCTCTGGTGACCACACTGTCCCTAACCCTCGAATTGACCCGAACACCTCCAACGGTGGTGCTACCTACCTCTCAATGGTGGGATGGCACTACCTTAAGGACATTTACACAGACGAATTCCTTAGGGTAGGTAGACGACTCGTAGATACTTGCTCTAATTTCAAAACAAATCAAAAACTTCTTTTCACACCGCCACCTTTCAAAAAGCTTTCAAAAGCAATTTTTTCAAACACTCTTGAGGACTGATACAAGAGTCGAACTGAAATTTTCAAAGAAACTTTTTCAAACCCACTCACCTTGAAAAGCAAACAAACAATTTTGAAAACACAAATGAGCAAGTATCTAAGAGCCCATGGATAACCATGGATAGAAAGGGTGCTAACACCTTCCCTTTCTATAAATCTACCTCCCGAACCGAGAGCAATCTCTATAAGGAATTTTTCTGTGCTTTTGTCCTTTCCATTTGGAGAAAATAAAAGACGGTGGCGAATCTTGCTTCCGCGACATTTTGCGAACCAGCATTAAACAGTCAGTTCCAGATCCACCGATCACAGAACTGGCGACTCTGCTGGGGATTAAACTTTTAAAGTGAGGTGTACCTTAGGACTAAGATCACTGTGTTTTCAATTGCTTTGACTTGTTTGCTTTAAATTGTGGGACTGTCTTGGGAGTTCTATAGATCCTAACCCGGATCTGGGGGATACCTTCTTAGAAAGTAGCAACAAGGCTGTGAGGGAACTGTGCGGGGTATACCGACATGGTTGAAACAGTCTGCTACGTTGATGTGGCACTTTGGTGTGTACCGGTAACCCTTGAGTTCAGTCAAGGAGAGTACGGGGCCTCTGCGTGGTGTCATGAAGCATCAACTGACCTTAGGAACCTTAATTGAACTATCTTGGCCTCTTTAGGGTAGTGAGATAACTGACTTTGGTGCAGTCCGAGGTTGGTTGATACTCGATACTACACTCAATTGAGGGTTGCTTTCCTGGAATATTTCGGTCGCCAGTTCAGTGGCTAAATCGAAACGATGAACAATGAAAGCAATCCAGTGATATTGGGACCCTTAGAACCCGGTTACTTCTAATAGGACAGGTTGAGCCCACCAACTTCAAAATGGTAATACCCATACCCTATGCTGGCTTAAACTCTAAGGGCTTGTCTTGTGTGACTTGTGTGCCTTACATGTAAATATTTGTGGTGTGTTTAATCATAGCATCATGACATCATCCAGCATCATATGCATTGACTAACCATTTCAGGGGTTCGAATCTTCATCTTTGTTCTTGTTTTGTAGGACATGGAAACTGTTCGCAGAAAGACAATTCAAATCAGCCTTGTAAGGATCCCTCCTCAGCTTAAGGAGCTTATATCCAGGATTCCCGAGAGCTCTTCATTCAGTGAAAGACATGGAAGACTCATCAGCTTGGTCAATACCAACATTGAGGAAGATATGATAAAGGTCCTGTTCCAGTTCTTTGACCCTCTGCATCATTGTTTCACTTTCCTGGATTATCAACTGGTTCCTACATTAGAAGAGTTCTCCCGGCTTCTGAAGATCCCTATCCTTGATCAACTACCCCACAACGGTACGGAAAAGGAACCCAAGCTTGAAGAGATTGCTAAAGCCTTACACCTACAATCATCTGACCTCAAGGGACATTGGGAGGTTAGAAGTGGCATCAAAGGGTTCTTAGCCATGTTTCTGTTTGAAAAGGCCCAGGAATGTTGGAACTCCCTTGACTTACAAGCTTTTGAAGAAGTTATGGCCCTTCTTGTCTATGGTTTGGTGTTGTTCCCTAACCCAGATCAGCTTATAGATGTCAGCGCTGTCTAGATCTTCATGTCCAGGAATCCTATACCTACGTTGCTGGGGGACATCCTTCACTCATGTTACACTCGAACCATGAGAAAAAGAGGTGTCCTTATGTGCTGCACTCCCCTCCTGGGAAGGTGGTTTATTTCGCACCTTCCACAATCAGTTTTGAAGAACGAGCGGGGTTTGAGATGGTCACAATGATTGATGACTCTTACACATGCAGATATACATTGGTGCTCTCGGTCCAGAGAGGATGTCACTATCATTGATCGTTGCGGGGAGTATCCTAATGTTCCTTTACTTGGAATCAGAGGAGGTATTACTTACAACCCATGCCTGGCTTGGAGACAGTTTGGTTATGCCCGGAGGGATGGCCCTCATGACATGTTAATCCCTGACATAGTTTTTGACTTCGACAATGATGCACAAGGACTTTGCCAGAGATTTATCAGAGCTTGGAGGATGCCCAGTAAGATGGACAGCAAGACACTGGGGCACAGGAATTCCATCCCATTGGAACCTTATCTCAAGTGGGTACGAGCCCGCTCCCAGAAGTTAATAATGCCTTATCCTCATGTGCTCCCTGTGATCAAAGAGCCAGTCTTAGAAGGAGAAGTGTCCTACACTATTCAACATCCTGACATGCCCACGTCCTGGGAAGAGATGCAGAAGAGCTGGATCCAGCTTAAGGAAGAACAGAATTCTCTTGAGACCAGTCTATACGCTAGTGAAAAGAAGGTCTTGGAGCTCACCCGCCTATTGCACGAGGAAAGGAATCCCAACACCTACATAGCTCCAAAGAGGATGCGTAGTGTCTTTTGGGATTGATTTGCTTTGTAATATGTGCCCATGAGGCTTTGATGTACTGAATAATTATTTCCTTAATGATAACGTGTGTTCCTTTTTTTGTCTACAACAAATTTGAACTTTCGAACCCTTAAATCCATTGCATAAACACATATCATTCATCATGTGCATAGCAGGTTTTCTTCTTTTCAGGTTGCTTACTGTTCTTCGCTGTTTATTTCAGCATCATGAACCCTGACTCATCATCAACCGAGATGTCTATCAAGGCCCTTCAGGCGCAGAACACGCAATTTCAGGAGCTGATCATGGGTTTGGCTCAAGGCCAAGAAGAGCTGAAGGCTTTACTCCTGAAGAAGGAGAAAAAGAAGAAGAAGAGAACTGTTCTTTTCAACTCGGGCCGGAGGTTTGGCAACACTCTGCAGAATGAAGAGGCTGGTTCTTTTGTAGGCAAAGACAGTCCCCAGGGGGGAAAAGCTTCAAGTCCAGTAGTCTCTGACAACGAGACTGACTTTAATGAGGAACAGTATCCTCCGGCTGAAGACCGGTATAAGCAGTTGGAAGACAGACTGAATGCCATGGAGATCCAACAAGTGCCTGGGCTGGATTTCGGAGACTTGGGCTTATCTACTGGTGTGATTATTCCTCACAAGTTTAAGGCACCATCTTTCACCAAGTATGACGGGGCATCCTGTCCCAAGCTACACCTCAGATCTTATGTGCGGAAGATTCAACCGTACACAGTGGACAAGAACTTGTGGATCCACTTCTTCCAGGAGAGTCTTTCAGGGACTCATCTCGAATGGTTCTATCAGCTGGATGGGACTAAGGTTCGTAACTGGGAGGAGTTGGCTACTGCTTTTTACAAGCAGTATCAATATAATGCCGACCTTGCTCCTACACGTACCCAACTCCAGGGTATGTCTCTAGGGTCAAGCGAAGGTTTTAAAGAGTATGCACAGAAGTGGAGGGATCTGGATGGCAGGGTGCAGCCTCCGTTAACTGACCGTGAGCTGGTAGATATGTTCTTGGGGACCCTCTCCGGGCCGTTTTTCAATCATCTTATCGGTAATTCGTCTGCAGGGTTTACTGATCTTATTCTGACTGGGGAGAGAATAGAGGCTGGAATGAAGTCCGGAAAAATCCAGAAGGGTGCATCTGCAAGTTCTGAGAAGAAGCCCTTTAAGAAGGAGGCCAGTGCTGTATATGGGCCTAGGAAGCAAGAGAAACCAGAACGCTGCCAATCTGTCAACGCGGTGATGATTGCCAAGCCTGCTGCCGCTCCTCGGCAAACCAATCCACAAAGGGCTGAAAGACCCAGAAGAGAGTTTACCCGTCTAAGTATGACCCTATCGCAAATCTTGCCGCAGTTTCTATCCACCAATCTAGTGACTGTCAGGGAGGCCCCGAAGGTTGTGAATACTGCCTCTCCCAAGTACAATCCAAATGCCCGTTGTGCTTATCATTCCGATAGCCCGGGGCATTCCACTGATGACTGTTGGGCCTTAAGGAATAAGGTGCAAGACCTTATTGACGCAAAAGAGATACAATTTGAAGCGCCTGAGAGGCCAAATGTGGTGACTGCTCCTATGCCCCAGCATGGAGTGAATGCCGTTGATGAAGATGTGTATGCCGTTTCTGTGAATGATGTAGCTACTCCTCTGATGACTGTTAAGAGGAACCTACTACTGGACGGTTTATTTCTGGGTTGTAGCTAAGGTTGCCTTTTATGTGCTGTTTCCCTTTCTGGTTGTCCTTTGCTGAAGTTGGGCATCCAAAGCCTGATGGACAACAAAGAGATTCTCTTCAAGAAGACCGCTGTTCAGTTAGTTCCGGTGGAAGAAGTATCTGTTGTTACCATTTTCAATAATCCGATCAAGGCTCTCCCAAGGAAGCCGGTTAAAATCATGACTGTCGCACCCATTGTGATTACCGTTCCGGGGCCTCTCCCCTATGAATCTGATAAGGCTGTCCCATGGCACTATGGGGCAGATGTGTATGTACATGGAATAAAGCAAGAGTTCAACACTGGTACCAGCGTCAGCAATATCACTGGTCCAGCCAAAGTAACCCGCAGTGGCAGGATCTTCTCGCCTGACATTGCGCCACCAGCTATTCGAAGACCCCTCACTATAACACCTACAAGTGTACCTGTTCCCGCTTCTGATCAAGCTGCTCCCCCTGCTGCCGAGTCATCTAATGCTCGGGGCAAAGGGATTGAAGATGAGCCTGCCCGGATGGAGGCACCAAAATCTGTGAATGCTGAGGCCTCCCAACAAGAGATGGAGGAAATTCTGAAGATAATCAAAAAGAGTGACTTTAATGTTGTTGAACAGCTGGGGCATACCCCCTCCAAGATCTCTATGCTCTCCTTGCTGCTGTGCTCAGAGGCCCATGCTAAGGCCTTGATTTCATTTCTCAAGACGGCCCATGTGCCACAGGAGACATCTGCAGTCCAGTTTACTGATTGCGTAGCCAATTTGACAGCCGACAATGGTTTGGGTTTCTCGGACGCTGACCTTACTGCTAAGGGAAAGGATCACAATGACGTCCTGCATGTCTCTATTGAATGCAGGGGCACTACTCTTGCGCACGTGTTGGTGGACACTGGTTCTTCCCTGAATGTGCTACCCAAGAAGGCCTTAGACCGTTTGGATTGTGAGGGCCTGGAGCTGAAACCTAGCAACATCATCATCAGAGCCTTTGACGGTTCTAAGAGGATGGTTCATGGAGAAGTAGACATTCCTATTCGTGTGGGTTCTCAAGTGTTCGACTCTACTTTCTATGTGATAGATATCCGTCCATCGTATTCTTGTCGACTGGGTCGACCTTGGATCCACAAAGCCGGGGCAGTGACCTCTACCCTACACCAGAAGCTCAAGTACCCCGTCAAAGGGAAGATTGTCACGGTGCAGGGAGAGGAGGAGTATATGGTGAGCCATTTGAATTCCTTCAGGTATATTGAGATGGACGGGGAGTTTATTGAAACCCCCTTTCAGCATTTTGAAGAGGTACCTCCAACATTGGCAGCGGCAGAAACAGTGGTTGAAGAGGATGTTCCTTTGAAGATGGCTTCCTTGAAGGATGCCCGGGCTGTAATCAAGAAAGGTGAATGTGCTAACTGGGGTAGGCTCCCTGATTTTACACCTAAAACTGACAAGTTTGGACTGGGTTTTACTGCAGAGGGTTAAAAGGATGTGCGCAAGGCAAAGACTAGAAGACCTCCTGTGCTCATTACCAACCCAGGAGTAAATGCCATTGGGGATGAAGATGAAGTGGAAGAGTCAGAGTTTAATAGCTGGATCTACCCGACGACTGGTGGTGGATTGACCAATTGGATTGCTAAAGATCATACTCCTGTTACTTTTGTTACGCAGTAATAAACTCCTTTGTTTTTGTTATTTGTAATAAACAATTAAAACTCTATGGCCCGGTGTCTTACCCAGGGCACCGTGGCTTCATTTGTGAGGGTATATTAATTGTCATTTCATATATCATGAATAAAGACCTTGGACGTTTTCTCGCATTTCAAATCTTATGCTCCTTTACTTTCTTTCCTTTCTTTATATATTGCAAAACAGCTGTATTTACACACACTCACTCATACAGGTTTCAATCCACTCTGGATCTCACTGGTAATGACTCTGCTACTGCCAGTTATGACTTCGAAAATCCGATCAACTTAGCCGAAGACGAAGGTGAAGATGATTGCGAAGTGCCTGGCGAGCTTGCAAGACTGTTACTCCAGGAAGAGAGGGCAATTCAACCACATGAAGAGCCGGTGGAAACAATAAATCTGGGTACTGAGGCGGACAGAAAGGAGGTCAAGATTGGTGCCAACCTAGAGCTCAGCATGAAGCAACGGTTGACTCAGATGTTACATGATTACATGGAAATCTTTGCCTGGTCCTACGAAGACATGCCCGGGTTGGATACCGACATTGTGGTCCATCATTTGCCTACCAAGGAAGACTGCCCTCCGGTCAAGCAAAAGGTCCGCCGTATGCGTCCAGAGATGTCTGAGAAGATCAAAGCCGAGGTTATGAAACAGTTTGATGCCAGTTTCCTTGCAGTGACTTCTTACCCTCAGTGGGTCGCTAATGTGGTGCCAGTACCAAAGAAGGATGGCAAGGTCAGAATGTGTGTCGACTACAGGGATCTGAACAGGGCCAGCCCCAAAGA
Source organism: Vicia faba (assembly GCA_948472305.1). Taxonomy (NCBI): domain Eukaryota; kingdom Viridiplantae; phylum Streptophyta; class Magnoliopsida; order Fabales; family Fabaceae; genus Vicia; species Vicia faba. The sequence goes on from CATIWC010000686.1 coordinate 54,915, forward strand.
TGACTTCCCCCTACCTCACATTGATGTCCTGGTTGATAATACTGCTCAACATAAGGTGTTCTCTTTCATGGATGTTTTTTCAGGGTATAATCAGATCAAGATGGCTCCAGAAGACATGGAAAAGACTACCTTTGTTACTCAGTGGGGCACCTTCTGCTACAAGGTCATGCCTTTTGGACTTAAAAACACTGGGGAAACCTACCAACGTGCCATGGTTGCTTTATTTCATGGCATGATCCATCATGATATAGAAGTGTATGTTGACGACATGATCGCAAGGTCCCAGACTGAGGAAGAACACCTAGATCATCTGCAGAAATTGTTTGACCGTCTGAAGTTGTACAAGCTGAGGTTGAACCCGAACAAGTGCACCTTCGGGGTAAGATCTGGGAAATTGCTAGGCTTCGTTGTAAGTGACAAGGGTATTCAAGTGGACCCTGCCAAGGTTAAAGCCATTCAAGAGATGCCAGTTCCTAAGACAGAGAAAGAGGTCAGAGGCTTTTTAGGACGCCTGAATTACATTGCCCGATTCATCTCACACCTAACCGCTACTTGTGAACCGATCTTCAAGCTGCTGAAGAAAGATCAGGTAGTACGTTGGAATGATAAATGTCAGGCTGCTTTTGACAAAATCAAAGAGTATCTCCAAGAATCACCCATCCTTATGCCACCGGTTGAGGGGAGACCTCTGATATTATACCTGACAGTACTTGACAACTCAATGGGGTGTGTGCTGGGGCAGCATGACGAGTCTGGCCGAAAAGAGCATGCCATTTATTACCTTAGCAAAAAGTTTACCGACTGTGAGACCCGATACTCACTGCTCGAGAAAACTTGATGCGCTTTGGTATGGGCTGCTCACCGGCTGAGACAGTATATGCTGACTCACACTACCTTGTTGATCTCAAAGATGGATCCTATAAAGTACATATTTGAAAAGCCTGCTCTGTCTGGGAGAATAGCAAGATGGAAAATGATCTTGACAGAATACGACATCCAGTACACGACCCAGAAAGCCATCAAAGGAAGCGTATTGGCAGACCACTTGGCACACCAGGCAGTAGACGACTATCAGTCAATGAACTTCGAGTTTCCAGACGAGAGTATCATGATAGTGACTGATTGTGAAGTACCTGGACCGGATGAAGGACCTGAGGAAGGATCCCGATGGTCTATGCACTTTGACGGAGCCTCCAACGCTTTGGGTAACGGTATCGGCGCTGTAATCATATCCCCTCAAGGAACTCATACTCCACTCACTGCCCGACTATGTTTCAACTGCACCAACAACATGGCGGAGTATGCGGCATGCATCATGGGTCTCCAAGCTGCGATTGACTTAAGGATCAAGTTTCTGAGTGTCTTCGGAGATTCCGCTCTCGTGATCAATCAGATCAAAGGGGAGTGGGATACGAAACATCCGAATCTTATTCCTTATAGAGAATGTGTATTGACATTGATCCCCCACTTCACAGAGATAACCTTTGAACATTTCCCGAGAGAGGAGAATCAGCTGGCGGACGCGTTAGCTACGATGTCTTCTATGTTCAAAGTCAAATGGGACAATGAGGCTCCCCAGGTCACTATCTGGAAACTGGACGAACCGGCATACTGTTGTGATCTTGAAACAGAGTTGGTGACTGAGTAGCCTTGGTACCATGAGGTGAAGAGATATTTGGAAGCTCAGGAATACCCTGAAGGTGCATCTGTCAACGATAAGAAGTTTCTGAGAAGATTCGCAGCGAAGTTCTTCCTTAGCAATGGCATCCTGTATAAGCGAAACCATGATTCGACCTTACTGCGTTGTGTGGATAAGACTGAAGTAGAAAGGATCATGGAAGAGCTACATGAAGGGACCTTCGGAACACATTCCAGTGGACACACTATGGCAAAGAAGATCCTTCGGGCAGGGTATTTCTGGTCCACAATGAAAGCTGACTGCTACCAACATTCTCGGACATGCCATAAATGCCAGATATATGCAGACAAGGTGCATGTTCCTCCAGTTCCTCTAAATGTCCTGACTGCGCCTTGGCCTTTTGCAATGTGGGGCATAGATATGATCGGTGAGATTAAACCTACGGCATCCAACGGGCATCGCTTCATACTGGTAGCGATTGATTACTTCACGAAGTGGGTTGAAGCAGCTTCCTACGCTACAATAACCAAGAATGTTGTGGCACGGTTCATTCGGCATAACCTGATCTGTCGATACGGTGTCTCAGAAAGGATCATTACTGACAACGGTACCAATCTCAATAACAAGATGATCACTGAGCTCTGCGAGCAGTTTAAGATACAGCACCACAACTCTTCTCCTTACCGGCCGAAGATGAATGGGGCTGTAGAAGCAGCAAATAAGAACATTAAGAAAATCGTGCAGAAGAGGACAGTGACTTATAAAGATTGGCACGAGATGTTACCGTTCGCTCTACATGGGTACCGTACCTCAGCAAGGACGTCAACCGGGGCAACTCCCTTCTCCTTGGTCTACGGTATGGAGGCAGTCTTACCAATCGAAGTACAAATACCCTCTCTCCGGATAATGAAGGATGCGGATCTGAATGAAGATGATTGGATCCAAACACGACTTGATCAGCTAAATCTGATTGACGAAAAGAGACTTGCTGCTATTTGTCATGGTCAAACGTACCAAAAACGGATGATCAGGGCATTTAACAAAAAGGTCAGACCACAAGAATATCAAGTTGGGGATCTGGTAATCAAACGTATCATCCTTCCTCAGAGTGATCCAAGGGGCAAATGGACCCCTACGTACGAAGGGCCATTTGTGGTTAAACATGTGTTCTCAGGAGGAGCCATGATTCTAACCAACATGGATGGTGACGACCTTCCTCACCCCGCCAATGCAGACATAGTAAAAAGATACTACGCATAAAAAAGGACCCGCTAGGTTGACATACCTAGGCAAAAATTAGGGCTCCCCGGCGAACCAAAAGGTTTCGGGCAAAATGAAGGGATGAAATAAAAAAATCTGTACACCCGGCAAGTCGAAAACCTGAAAAGGCGGCTTGGGCAAAAATGGGTATCCCGGTGGACTGAAAACCCGAAAGGGCGGTCCAAGTAAAAGTTAGGGATAAAGCGTAATACTATGTCTCATTGGATCACTTTGCATCCAGAATCCGGTATCAACATCAAGTTCAGATGGCATCGATCAATCAGCTTCATCGTCGACTAGGTCATCAAGTGATGAGACGCTCGAAGATATAAAGGCAATAGCAGAGTTGGAACCCAGTGGGATTGTTCTTTTCACACAACTGTTTTATTTTCCCTTTGTACAAATTGTATAAATTCTTTTGTTCGGCGGCATTCTCTTACTAGGACGTCAGCCTCTTGTACATAAAACGCCTATTTTACAGGCAAATTCAAAAATCAATACAAAAATCACTTTTCAGTTAAAATTGCCAATTGCTTTTCCTTTTCTGTTTTGTTTTGCGAAGAACGTCCAAGGTTCAATTTGTGATATATGCATTGACACTAATTGCTAACTCATAAATATTTGCATACGAAACAAAGGATTAATTACAGGTAACATTAGAAACAGGGGCAATAAAGAGTTGTCTAAGCAATCTAATTACCCTGTCCGCCAAGGTACCAAGGTAAGTTCGGCTGAAGAACATAACCAGATATCTTAATCCCCCAGAGAGTGAGTCAGCAAGTCAGTGCACTCTCCCCAAGCAAAGCTATATTATCAAGCCTTAAGGAAGTTGGGTATCCCTAGCAGATCTCAACATTCCCCAGCACGATATACAGACATTCCTAACAAGCATCCCCGACAGTCTTGATCTAAGATTGTTCCCCGGCGGTCAACCAGACATTCAGTGGAGTTACTTCCAGTACATCTCAAAATTTCCCCAGGAGAGTCCAATCCAGTTTCCCCAGGAAAGTTGGAGTCATCTCCCCAGCAGTAAGCTTATCCCCAGTAGATTCTGGAAGCTTATTCCCCGCAAAACACGAACGCGTCCCCCGACTTTATCCAAAGGTTATTTCCCTACCAGGATATAACTGGTTTATCCTCAGCCAAAAGCCACGGAAAGATCGTCCCCGATAAAGTCTTCCTATCCCCAGCAAAGTCTATTAACACTTCCGACATAACACCGGTATCCCCAGCGGAGTTACCATCAATATCTCAGCGAAATACCTCTCTCCCCCACAGAGTATTGTTCCCCAGCAAGATCGCTAGAGTAATTTTCTCCCTGCAGAGTGTGCTCTTCGCCAAGTTTATTCCCCAACAGAGTTATCTTCTCTTACCGGTATTCTTGCAACCATCACTCCCCAGTGGAAACAAAAGCTCTATTCCACATCAGCCCAGGATTTAACTTCCCGGCACCCGTCAAGGATTTACTTTCCTCGACGAAAACATACATTCATAAACATCACATTGTTATACATCATGATACATGCATATACGCATCATATCATACAATCTCATGTGTTGAGAACATCATTGCTTGATCCATATCATGCATTGCATATGACTGACCTTTACCTTTCAGGAAAGATCCAGTCAAGTTCTCAGCTATGTCCAAGACCTTCTCTGGTTCAGTCATATCGACCCTAAGATCTCCCTGATTCTTATCCAGTTGAAGATTTCAAGACCTTGCCCGGTTCAGTTAAATCGACCCTAAGATTTTCCTGATTCTTATCCAGTCAAAGGCCTTCTCTGGTTCAGTCAGATCGACCCTAAGATCTCCCTGATTCTTATCCAGTTGAAGATATTTCAAGACCTTGTCCGGTTCAGTTAAATCGACCCTAAGATTTTCCTGATTCTTATCCAGTCAAAGGCCTTCTCTGGTTCAGTCAGATCGACCCTAAGATCTCCCTGATTCTTATCCAGTTGAAGATATTCCAAGACCTTGTCCGGTTCAGTTAAATCGACCCTAAGATTTTCCTGATTCTTATCCAGTCAAAGGCCTTCTCTGGTTCAGTCAGATCGACCCTAAGATCTCCCTGATTCTTATCCCAGTAGAAGACATCCAAGATTCTCTCAGCGTTCCTGTTGAGGTAGTAATCACCCAAGGTTCTCTCAGCGTTCCTGTTGAGGTAGTAATCGTCCAAGATTCTCTCAGCGTTCCTGTTGAGGTAGTAATCGCCCAAGGTTCTCTCAGCGTTCCTGTTGAGGTAGTAATCGCTCCAAGATTCTCTCAGCGTTCCTGTTGAGGTAGTAATCGCCCTAAGTCGTCTCACCGTCCTGTTGAGGTAGTAACCATCCCTGGTTCATTCATAACCTTTTGAAGCTCCAGACCCAGTTCCTGTAACCAGTCAGGGTACATCTACATAAGAGTTTGAAGACCGACTTCTGTAACAGGTCGGGTAATCATTTTCTTTTTCAGGTACGCAAGTTCTCGCTGAGGAAATTCTTACGCGATCGACACCCAGATGGCATCTATAAGCCCATCTACTCATCCATCATCTCTTAGCATGGCATCTATAAGCCCATCATCCTATCTATCAATCTCCAAATGGCATCTATAAGCCCATTCCCACCATCACACTGCTAACATGTGAGCGCAAATTTCTGGGCACTCTAGTGTTCAATCATCTTCCACCTTCGGATTACGAAAGGCACGTCAGCCAATCAGCATCCTCAGGTCTAAGAAGATTGAACAGGGGCAACTGTTGTACCCCAAAATTTGCCCTCCCATATTCTTCAAGATTTGCAAAGAGCATGCTTCACAATCTCTCAAGAGTTGCACAGTTCAAGGGCCTCCTAACAGTCAAAAATTAGGGTTTTGGTTCTGACAAAGAAGTTGAAGTTTCCAAGGGTACAAACAAGTCCCACATGCCTACAAACATTGTCAAGTATCCTTATGTCAAGTTTCAAGACTCACAGCACAAAATTGCACAGTCAAATGCCCTAATTGCTCAACAGTCAACTGTAGTGGCAAAATGGTCATTTGACAGTCAAAAGTTCAAGTTTTTGGTCAACATCTTATTTTGAAGCCACAAACATCATTGGATCAATTCTTGATCATGATTTTCAAGGCATGGCTCAAAAAGTCTTAAGATGCAAAAGTTTCCATATTTGGACAGTTGAAAAAGTCAACTGTAACTTGACCAAGGCATAACTTCCACATGGTTCATTAGAAAAATTCCATCCAAAGCTCATTTTGAAGAGAATGACATTGCCTACAACTCCTCTTCACACTTCAAGTCCAAGAAATGCTCTCACAAAAAGTTATCAATCTCAACATTATAGGTCATTTTTAAAAGTCAACAAAAAGGAACTTTAAGTCAAAGATCATAACTTGAGATTGGTAAATCAAAATGACATGGGACCAAAGGCATTGGTTATAGGACTTCAAGACCTTTCCAAAATGTCCAAGAACATGATCAAAGCTTAAAAATTGAGCAAGATATGCCTTGTGGAAGTTGGGAAATTTTTGGGAATTTTGAAAAGTCAACTTTGCTTCAAATGCCTCAAAATTGCTAATGGGCCACATTTTCTTCCAAGAATCATCATCCAAGAGCTATGCACGACCATTTGACCCAAAGGGGATTTATTTCATCATTTTTTATTATTTATTTGAATTTTTACCACTATTAATTCATTTAATTAAATAAAATATGACAAAAATACTCAAGCATGCATTTTAAATCTTTTTATGCAGCTAATAGGTCTATCATAACTCCAAGATTTCGTGCACACTAAATTTGGAAAGATTTGGCCATGATTGATATCAAAAGGGCATGGAAAAGATTGAAAAAGATCCATGGAAATCAAATCTCAAAAACATTGAATGCAAAGGTTTTTGGTTGAAATTTCTACCCTAATTCATTCCTCACATAAGTATAAACCTAAACCTAATGCTCAGAACCTTCAAGCTGCGCCTGAAACCAAATACCAACTTTGTATTTTTTGTCCAAAAATTCAAAACTAAAAATACAGTTAGAAGGTGTTTCAAGGCAAGAGGATATTTCCATTACATTCCTGACGCACCAAGGAAGCCTTCTGAATCAAGACCATAGCCTCTAACCTCAAGAATCAGTAAAACAAAGTTGCTTCTCTTTCAAAATTATGCATCATCGTGTTTGGATTTCTGGACGTTTTTCATACATTTAAACTGTTGTTTTATACTAACATGGACCTTCTGAGTCTATTGATACTATTTAATTGAATTATCATCGCCTATATGCAAACTTACCATGAGAGTTTTTTAGGGTTTCAGAGACCTTGAAAGAGGGCTTTGTTCCTCTGGAAAAATTAGGCTATAAGACCGGTACCATGGAATTCATGACCTTCATACGAACACAACAACCACATCGCGCCCTTTTTATATGCTTGTATGGCCTAATCGCTATTTTCCAGTTTCAGGATTAGTGGGGGTTTAAAACCCCCGCTATTTGATTTTCGTTACAGGTATAACATGGAGAAGAAGCATGCGTGTCCTGAGACTATTGGGCTATTCAAAATTGGCGCGCATATTTTTGGTTCAGACCATTAGCTTTTATTGTTTCTTATAATATTCCCATTCCATTAATCTTACAAACGAATGCACTTGGATGGTTGGTGGATGTGTTGTCCTTTGAACATTGGGACCTGGGTTCGATTCCCAGGTCCCCCATATTTCTCAATATATTTTGTTTTAACATGATTCCATGCAGTACACGCCCAGAAATCTACCATGCACCCTACGCTCAAGCTGGTCACGCGTCCAACAGCATCAATCCAAAGGTCAGGATCTGGAGTCCACCATGGACATCAGTCAACGCTCCACACACATCCCAGGAAAGTCCACGTGGGCTAGCATTTCATGGGCCAGATTAAAGATCATACCTCCATTTATGGGTAAGAACCCCCTTTTTGTTTGTATTTCTTTCTCCTTTCTTTTTCTCTTTTTTTTGTTTTAATTTATTTGTTTTCATTTAATTCCTCCAAAAATAATTTGATAACACAAAAAATAACAAAAAATCAGAAAAGACAAAAGTAAAAATATATTTTATTTAATACATTTTTTGTTTGTAAATAAATTCTAATAACTAATTTAGTTTTAAGTTCTAGGTTTAATTCAATGTTTTTTAAATAAATTAAAAAATATAGAGATTAGGGTTTTTAATGCTTTTATTCTTTTTTTCTTTTCTTTTTACAATTATTAAGTATTAATTATTTTTGTAAATAAATTTATCATTAAATAATTAGGTTAAAACTAGATACAACTTAAACATTTTCTTAAATAAATTAAAAATAGTTTAGAATTAGGGTTTTAATTAACTTTTAATTCCATTTTAATTTTCCTTAATTTCATAAATACAAAAAACATAAAAAATAAGTTCTTCCTTTTCTTTAATCATTAATTCACTAATAATTTTAATTTAACTTCTTCAAAGGGTCCAACGCCCTCGCATTTGATTATAATTCCTTCTCGCACTTTTATTTTTATTCCTTTTGTGAATGTAATGTATTTACCCCAAAGCCTTGTAATAGATTAATTAGGATATTTATCTTCCCGCCTTTTTATTTTATTCAAATCAGGTCTTGGATTAATTTGGCGATGTAGACCCGCGCCTTTGTAATAGCGTAGGACTTTTAATTCCGCATCTTTTAACTGTTAATAACTTACATGAAAGAATGAATGCCAAAAATAAAAACAAAGCGTAGATCACCAATGCATGAACAAGATAAACATAATTGAAAACGACACACAATTCACACACCACCCCTAGGGTACGCCTCACTGTTGCCTTGCCCCTCGAAAAGTGGTCGTTGAGTAGAGGATGTTTTAGTAAGTCCTCATGTCCATGAACATGGCATGAGGGTAGCTTCTAAGGTGTCTTCCCATTGCTCTGGTGACCACACTGTCCCTAACCCTCGAATTGACCCGAACACCTCCAACGGTGGTGCTACCTACCTCTCAATGGTGGGATGGCACTACCTTAAGGACATTTACACAGACGAATTCCTTAGGGTAGGTAGACGACTCGTAGATACTTTCTCTAATTTCAAAACAAATCAAAAACTTCTTTTCACACCGACACCTTTCAAAAAGCTTTCAAAAGCAATTTTTTCAAACACTCTTGAGGACTGATACAAGAGTCGAACTGAAATTTTCAAAGAAACTTTTTCAAACCCACTCACCTTGAAAAGCAAACAAACAATTTTGAAAACACAAATGAGCAAGTATCTAAGAGCCCATGGATAACCATGGATAGAAAGGGTGCTAACACCTTCCCTTTCTATAAATCTACCTCCCGAACCGAGAGCAATCTCTATAAGGAATTTTTCTGTGCTTTTGTCCTTTCCATTTGGAGAAAATAAAAGACGGTGGCGAATCTTGCTTCCGCGACATTTTGCGAACCAGCATTAAACAGTCAGTTCCAGATCCACCGATCACAGAACTGGCGACTCTGCTGGGGATTAAACTTTTAAAGTGAGGTGTACCTTAGGACTAAGATCACTGTGTTTTCAATTGCTTTGACTTGTTTGCTTTAAATTGTGGGACTGTCTTGGGAGTTCTATAGATCCTAACCCGGATCTGGGGGATACCTTCTTAGAAAGTAGCAACAAGGCTGTGAGGGAACTGTGCGGGGTATACCGACATGGTTGAAACAGTCTGCTACGTTGATGTGGCACTTTGGTGTGTACCGGTAACCCTTGAGTTCAGTCAAGGAGAGTACGGGGCCTCTGCGTGGTGTCATGAAGCATCAACTGACCTTAGGAACCTTAATTGAACTATCTTGGCCTCTTTAGGGTAGTGAGATAACTGACTTTGGTGCAGTCCGAGGTTGGTTGATACTCGATACTACACTCAATTGAGGGTTGCTTTCCTGGAATATTTCGGTCGCCAGTTCAGTGGCTAAATCGAAACGATGAACAATGAAAGCAATCCAGTGATATTGGGACCCTTAGAACCCGGTTACTTCTAATAGGACAGGTTGAGCCCACCAACTTCAAAATGGTAATACCCATACCCTATGCTGGCTTAAACTCTAAGGGCTTGTCTTGTGTGACTTGTGTGCCTTACATGTAAATATTTGTGGTGTGTTTAATCATAGCATCATGACATCATCCAGCATCATATGCATTGACTAACCATTTCAGGGGTTCGAATCTTCATCTTTGTTCTTGTTTTGTAGGACATGGAAACTGTTCGCAGAAAGACAATTCAAATCAGCCTTGTAAGGATCCCTCCTCAGCTTAAGGAGCTTATATCCAGGATTCCCGAGAGCTCTTCATTCAGTGAAAGACATGGAAGACTCATCAGCTTGGTCAATACCAACATTGAGGAAGATATGATAAAGGTCCTGTTCCAGTTCTTTGACCCTCTGCATCATTGTTTCACTTTCCTGGATTATCAACTGGTTCCTACATTAGAAGAGTTCTCCCGGCTTCTGAAGATCCCTATCCTTGATCAACTACCCCACAACGGTACGGAAAAGGAACCCAAGCTTGAAGAGATTGCTAAAGCCTTACACCTACAATCATCTGACCTCAAGGGACATTGGGAGGTTAGAAGTGGCATCAAAGGGTTCTTAGCCATGTTTCTGTTTGAAAAGGCCCAGGAATGTTGGAACTCCCTTGACTTACAAGCTTTTGAAGAAGTTATGGCCCTTCTTGTCTATGGTTTGGTGTTGTTCCCTAACCCAGATCAGCTTATAGATGTCAGCGCTGTCTAGATCTTCATGTCCAGGAATCCTATACCTACGTTGCTGGGGGACATCCTTCACTCATGTTACACTCGAACCATGAGAAAAAGAGGTGTCCTTATGTGCTGCACTCCCCTCCTGGGAAGGTGGTTTATTTCGCACCTTCCACAATCAGTTTTGAAGAACGAGCGGGGTTTGAGATGGTCACAATGATTGATGACTCTTACACATGCAGATATACATTGGTGCTCTCGGTCCAGAGAGGATGTCACTATCATTGATCGTTGCGGGGAGTATCCTAATGTTCCTTTACTTGGAATCAGAGGAGGTATTACTTACAACCCATGCCTGGCTTGGAGACAGTTTGGTTATGCCCGGAGGGATGGCCCTCATGACATGTTAATCCCTGACATAGTTTTTGACTTCGACAATGATGCACAAGGACTTTGCCAGAGATTTATCAGAGCTTGGAGGATGCCCAGTAAGATGGACAGCAAGACACTGGGGCACAGGAATTCCATCCCATTGGAACCTTATCTCAAGTGGGTACGAGCCCGCTCCCAGAAGTTAATAATGCCTTATCCTCATGTGCTCCCTGTGATCAAAGAGCCAGTCTTAGAAGGAGAAGTGTCCTACACTATTCAACATCCTGACATGCCCACGTCCTGGGAAGAGATGCAGAAGAGCTGGATCCAGCTTAAGGAAGAACAGAATTCTCTTGAGACCAGTCTATACGCTAGTGAAAAGAAGGTCTTGGAGCTCACCCGCCTATTGCACGAGGAAAGGAATCTCAACACCTACATAGCTCCAAAGAGGATGCGTAGTGTCTTTTGGGATTGATTTGCTTTGTAATATGTGCCCATGAGGCTTTGATGTACTGAACAATTATTTCCTTAATGATAACGTGTGTTCCTTTTTTTGTCTACAACAAATTTGAACTTTCGAACCCTTAAATGCATTGCATAAACACATATCATTCATCATGTGCATAGCATGTTTTCTTCTTTTCAGGTTGCTTAACACCTTCCCTTTCTATAAATCTACCTCCCGAACCGAGAGCAATCTCTATAAGGAATTTTTCTGTGCTTTTGTCCTTTCCATTTGGAGAAAATAAAAGACGGTGGCGACTCTTGCTTCCGCGACATTTCGCGAACCAGCGTTAAACAGTCAGTTCCAGATCCACCGATCACACTCACGTTAAAATTTCTTTGCATAGTGACTCTTTTGTTGTTCCAATATTTTTTATTCTTGTTCAAGTTCATCAATTTCTTCAATGAAATAGTTCCCTTTAAATAGGCTAAGAAAGTAGAACATTGGATAGTAAAAAAATGTAACTTTCACTTTCCAGTTGCCATAGAGGTATCATAAGATCGTGGGAGACAAATTTATTTGGTCGTATAATGTATTCTTCACCATAGTGGAAATGGTATTGTATTGTTGTACTAATTCTTCTAGTGCAAGTTTTCTTGATCTTATCTTCTGATGAGATACTTCTGATCTGAAGTAGAAATGAAGAGTCCAGAAGATATCACATTTTTGTTCTTTGTCTTCTTGTGGATTATTTCTAATGAGAAATGACTATTAGTCCAGAAGACGTCTCATTGTAATAATGTTCTAATAGTATCAGAGTCTTCAGAGTCAGAACCTTGTCTTTAGAACTGGAAGCAATAACTTATCTGAGAAGCACATCTTAATTTATGAGTTGGAAGAATATTTTGGTTTCTGATCTAGAAGCACAAGCTTTATCTTAGAAGCACATGGAGATCCTTTTTCCAGCGAACATTCAACATTTATCAGAACTGCTGATGTTTCTTTAGAAGTGGATGCAATAGTACTTCTGAGGCGTGTCATCAGAGATTCTAATGATCTTATCTAGAACCAAATAGAATATTATATTTGCACACTTTAAGAAACTATTAGATGAAAAAATTGTTACATGTAAAATATATCTATTGTTATAAACAAAACTAGAGCTTATATGCAGAACCAAATCTTGTTCAAACAACCTCCCTCTTTTTGATGATGACAAAACCATGTATTTTGATGAAATAATTTTACAAAGTTATATCATAAAAAAATATCAGAGATAGTTTACAGAAACTCTCCCTGAGATAAACAAGCTCCCTCTGAGTTAAAGACTTATAACATTTAGAGATTAACAGATACTTGAGCATTGTTAACTTTTTCAGATCCTGATTTCAATCATAGAGTATGCTTATCTGAGCTTGATTTATCAAAACCTTATAAATAATAAAAGTTTATTTATCAAAACCTTCTAAACAATAGAAGTTATATATCTGAGCTTGATCCATTCGCTTATCAGCATATTTCTGAAACAACATTCTAACCAATCTTGCATACATATTTTGTTAGAATGTAAGCAATGAGATTTATAGATTTAGATATGAATTAAAATCATCACTATTTTTATCCCATTTTTGTCATAATCAAAAAGATTTTAAAAACATGTTAGAAACATTAGTTGTTTTAAATAGTCAACACACTTTTCTAATTCCATAAACAAGATAAGTGTTGCTACGGTATAATGGCAAGCAAAAAGTAAATTATTAATTTACCGGATGATATTTAGGTTATATCGTATCGTGTCCACAAATATTGGTTATTAAATTTTTGTTCCAAAAATCATTCGTTAACGAGTTTGGGGTTAAATCGGTTGAAAAGAAAATGTTATCAATAGAAAATAAATGTATAAAAAGGAAAAAGGAATAACTTGTCAAGCATGCATATATACTACTTCTCAAATACTTAAACCTATCGACCTGTTATACTTAACCTACGATATTCATCATTGTCAACACGTGTCACTCACAACCTAAGTCATTTCTAACCCAAATTGAGAGGTCGCCTGCATCGACGATCTCTCAGAGTGACACAAACAACACAGAGGCATTAATCACAGACACCCTAAGTGAGTGACAACGCTAAATATATATCTAAAATTCAGACACTATTAGATAATCATCCTAGATAATAATCTAAGCAGTATATGTCTATAACAACTCATATCCCTAGCACAGAGCAAAAATCTAGGACAACAATCCACAAAGATTCATAAAGCAAGTTATATATAACGCCAAGGGTGACAAATATACATCAGTTCAAAGAAAATATACATACAAACCCAACCAATAGAGAATACACAAAGAAAAAGAGAAATGAATCGCAAACCTACCAGTTTTTCAGTGTCGATCGAAGAGCAATCCACTTTGGATTATCCATATGCAAGCTCTATAGTTGGAGTTGGGAGAAAAAACTTCCTCAAACCTATAATTTAAAAAATGAATGAAATGAAGTTATAAAATAAATCTCAGCAGAGTGCGCTAAGCGGGCCTGGCGCGCTAAGTGCGACTTCCTTATTTAACACATCAAACCGCCTAAAACCACTAAGAGCGCTATCCGCGCTAAGAGGGCTTAAAAACAATGGTTCTGCCAGATTGTCAAAATGAAAGCACCGCGCTACAAAATGCGCTGAGCGCACTCGCGCTTAGTGACTTCTATGCACAAAGCGGGCTCTCCTAGACAAAATATCAAAAAACTGGTCTTTTATTCTGAAAACGCGCATTCAGAGTCGTGCCTTTGACACCTTATTCCTCAATGCCCGAAAATGTAACAAATACCTACAAAATGAATGGAAAAATATCAAACAATACACTATGTACACAAAAACACAAACAAACACAAACTAAACATATTTACACAAAAGTCAGGTTTATTCAACGATATTAACAACAAAAAGTCGATAAGTGCAACAAAAAGTATATACAAAAATAGCTACCATTTATACTTATCAAACTCTCCCCAACTTGAACTTATTTATCCTCAAACAAAGCCAAACAACTCAAAGAACCAAAAGTAATCAACCAAAATATCATGAATCAACAAGTTTTGAAAACGGAAAGCAAATGCAATGGATCAAATGAAAAACGGTACACACAAAGAAACATGCTTACCACTAAACTACGACAATAACATAAACATGAAACGAATGCTAAATACAAAGAACATGCCAAACATTCTAAAATAACACTAGTTCACAAATAAATTACACCTAGAAAAAACAATCATCAGTAGATGAAAAACACACAAAGTAAGGTATTTTCACTCATCCACAATCTTGCAAACAAAAGACTAAATTATGCATTCATCCAAAAATTTACATTGAACATACAAAGGCAAGAATCTCAAGGGCTTCTCAAGGTTGTAATATGGCTTGGTTAACAAACAAGGGATAAGTCCTAAAGCTAATCAAAACAAAAACTTGCCTAAACCTAAGAGAGTAATTACTTCCACAAAGTTTCAAACAATAGAATTCCAACCAAACTTCTTCTTTACCATAAAATTTAAACCAACACATATAACTTATTATCATAATTATTCGAACTCTTTTTGTTTTTCCTTTTTCAAAGCTTTTCTATGTTTTTTCTTTCTTTTTCTTTTCTTTTTTTTTTTCACTTTTTTTTTTCTTTTTTCATTCTTTTTATTTTCACAACCTCATAGCAATCACAATATAAGCACATAAATATTTCTCTCCCCAACTTGAATTCAACCATCATCATAATGTGAATACTCCCTACTTTCTAAGGCAGGGTAAAAATTCAACTAAAAATCATAGTTGAGGGTTCAAGAAAACAAATAACCAATATCCATACAAAAAGATGAACCAAACACTCTTAGACAAGCATTTAGCAAAAACAACATGGATATCAACAAAGGCTTAAAGGGGGTTAACAAAAGTTCACACACTCACAAGGTGAATTGACTATTTGGCCAAGGTAGTTGTGCTCAAAATGGAACAAAAAATGCCTTGATCATGTTCAAGCTTTCATACAATCAACACAAACAAAAGATTAAACATAATAAAATCCAGTTAAAACAAGAATTATGTCTCTAGTATATGTGAACAATGGAAAGCTACCTCACAAAAAGGGTAGGAACTAAATTGATTCACAAATGAACAAGTATACAAAAAAATGAATGGCATAAAAATTGTAAAAAGTCTAAGTATCATGAATATGCTAAAGTATAGAAAGCGATAAAACACATACCTCGAACGTGTATAAAATTTTAACAAAATAATTACCATGCACTCGCAAGTTGAAACACTCAAACTTGGAAAATCACCAAAAGCGACTTCAAGCTATTGAACCAAAAATGAGTCCAAACAACAACAAAAGAATTAATTATACTAATATTATTTATTATTTAAAGCCTTGGTGAAAGTGGGAAAATGGACGGCCAAGTGAACACTAAAAAAAACTTCACTAGCGCAACACAGGAGAGCGCGTTAAGTGGCCTAAACCGCGCTTAGCGCGCTACACTAGTTGTAGAAGAAAAAAAACAGAACAGCAACAGCAGTGCAGCAGCCTCCACGATCACCCTACACATTCAACTACACATGTACAATATTTACAACATACAAACTTCGTCAAGCTAAACACGACAAACTTGCGGAAAAACACAAATCTACATAACGAAACAAACGATTGAAAGTGAATTAACAAGTTGAAAACTGAAAATTTGAGAATTTAAAGCAGGTCCAATTTCAACTTATTAAAGCACAAGTCAACACATAACAAAAACGAATACAAACAAAACATGCTTATTTTACGTCGTAAGCTCGACGCCTTTATTGTGCGAGCTAGTAACCTCCTATTGTCATACCATAATATTTTCACACCACGCAAACCTAAAGAAAGTGTCCTAACATCCACACAACAAACGTTACAAAAACGAGACAATTCATAACAATACGTGAAAACAAATAAAAACACATATATGCACAAGTAAGTAAAATAAACACAACATGTACAAGTAAAAATAGACAAGTTAATGTACACATTTTATACAACATATACATTAATTACAAAACTCAAAAACAAAAGAATTATCACAATGCAAAAACAATAGAACCAATCCCCGACAACGGCGCCATTTTGTTGCATCGGTATAGCGACAAGCAAAAAGTAAATTATTAATTTACCGGGTGATATTTAGGTTATATCGTATCGTGTCCACAAAGATTGGTTATTAAATTTTTGTTCGAAAAATCATTCATTAATGAGTTTGGGGTGAAATGGGTTGAAAAGAAAATGTTATCAACAGAAAATAAATTTATAAAAAGGAATAACTTGTCAAGTATACATATATACTACTTCTCACAGACTTAAACTTATCAACCTGTTATACTCAACCTACGATATTCATCATTGTCAACATGTGTCACTCACAACTTAAGTCATTTCTAACCCAAATTGAGAGGCCGACTGAATCACCTCAGTATCGATCACTTAACCACCTTAACAACACAGAAGTCAACTATGCTCGCCTATGTCGATCTCTCAGAGTGACAAAAACAACACAGAGGCATTAATCACAGACACCCTAAGTGAATAATAGCGCTAAATCTATCTCTATAATTCAGATACTATTAGATAATCGTCATAGATAAGAATCTAAGCAGTGTATGTCTATAACAACTCAAATCCTTAGCATAAAGAAAAAATCTAGGACAACAATCCACAAAGATTCGTAAATCAAGTTTTATATAACGCCAAGGGTGGAAAATATACATCAGTTCAAAGAAAATATACATACAAACCCAACCAATAGAGAATACACAAAGAAAAAGAGAAATGAACCATAAATCTACCACTTTGTCAGCGCCGATCGAAGAGCAATCCACCTCGGATCATCCATATGCAAGCTTTATAGTTGTTGTTGTACCCCAAAATTTGCCCTCCCATTTCTCATTGATTTCTCACCACAAAGCCCTTGAAGCTCAAGATCCAGTTAGGGTTTCATCTGCTCAAGACCTCTCCTTGCACTGTTGACTCAAATTAGGGTTTGTATTTGCACAAAGATGCTTTGACCTAAAATGCCTAAGATGACTTTCATGCTTCATATTGGACTCCCAAGTTTATCCATACCAAGTTTCAAACTTTGATTCCAAATTTTGCCCAGTCAATTGGACAGTTGACCTAGAAATCAGCTGTATTGGGGAAAAAGTCAACTGTGGCCAATTAACAATCAAACCTCATGAAAATTGACCTACATCAACATTATGAACTCATATGGTCCATTTGATCAAGTTTGGATCACAACTCCATAAGAAATTTGATCAGATCACCAAAAGGGCAAAATGGTCATTTTTAGGGTTTTGACTGCACAAAGGCAATTTTTGACTGTTTGACCTAGCCAATGGCAAACCAATCTCATATATGGACTCAAGGACCCCATGGAATTATCTTGACATGCTCAACAAGCTCAAAAGATCCAAAGTACACAAGATTGACAATTGAATTTCCCAGTCAATTGATCAATTTTGACTGTATACTGAAAAGTCAAACTTTGACTTTTTGGTCAAAATCAAGAGTCAAGATTCATTTTTCATCAAAACATGCCAAATCATGAAACTTGTTCACCAAGAAATCACAAAATGCAAATTAGGGTTAGAAATTTGAATTTTTCATAACTTAGAATTTTTCTAAGTTATAAAAAACCCTAATTTTTTCCCAACTTTGCCCCACTTTTTCACCAAGATCCATTTGGATTCAAACAAAAGTCAAAACATGAAAGTTGTAGCTTGTTGCATAATCTACAATTTTGATTCACAAAGTTTTCCCATTTGAGGCTCTTATCTCAAGTTACAAATTTTTGAATAAGGGCACTAAACCATTCTTAACTTAGTGAATTTTTGATCTATTTTGACAAGGTTTTCTACCCCACTTCAAGGCCATTTTACATACACTTCCACTTGGAATTTCAATTTGCATTTCAAATATGGATTGTAGTACACATTCCAAGCTTTCCAAAATGTCCAAGAACTCATCAAACAACCTCATGACTTGGGAGATTCGAATTTCACAATTTGGCAAAAACTCACTTTTGAATTGGCCATTTTTCATGTTCATAAGTTGTGCAAACTTCTCAAAACCAGCATGCCCTTGATTACAGGTCCTAAAATCATCCAACACTCAATAATTTAATGCATGTTCATTGTGTTAAGACCTTGTTTCATGAGCTAAAGCATTGTATGATGGATTAATCCCAAATTAGATAAAGCATTCTTTCTATTTTTGCAAAAGTTTCACTTTATGTCCAATTACAAATCCAACAAGTACAAACCAAATCCAATTGGCACAAGATTATGGACAAATCACTCTGATCAAGGAGAGGTTATGCAGCTCATTAGAGGCCCCCTACTTGCCTAAAACACCAAGTTGCCTTTGTTTGCTTAAGAGTGAAGAAAAGTACCATAACTCACACCAACTTCCATCTCAGCTTACACACACTTAGACAAAGTTATCAAACATATTCCAAAGATCAGAACCAAGCTTTTGCACGACCCTAGCACCTCTCAAACACTCCCCTTGCCATAATCACTCTCAAACTGCAAAAACAGGGCAAGGCCTGCAGTTTGAGTGTCATCTTTCATTTCTCTCAAGCTTTCTTGCCCAAACCAGTTCACACACCTTCCATACCATCTATGCAAGCTAACCAAAAGCAAAAGCACGACCTGTAATCACTCTAACCACTTCCACCATTTTCAGTTTCTTGTTTTGCAGGTGAGGTGCTCTAGCACGATTCAGAAGCTCTCAAGACAAAGTAAACATTGGAATAGCATCCCTGGACCTCAAGGAAGCTTTTCCAATCATCACCTTGCCCTGAAAGCTCCCTCATTGCCAGATAGAACTTCAGCTGAACAGGTATCTTGGTGAACTCGTATCTCTCTTATTATGCATCATTAGCTTTAAGTTTGTGAATAAACAATGTTCTACTCATGCCACTGAACATGTACATGTTTTTACTTTTCATTTCTTTTGCTTGAGCTGTGAGAATTTGAGGTTTGAAAATGGCAGAAAATCTAGGTTAGGATTTGGGGGAGGAGAAATTCTCCCTCATCTTAGAGAGTTAGATCAAGTTATGCATATGGTTAGATTCGTCTCTTGATGCTGAACATTTTTTGTGTTATGAGTTTTCATTAACAAGCCAGGAATCAGGATGTTTGAATGTTGGAACCAAGCGCGCGTTTTCTGAACATTTTTGGCTGGAGGTTGAAGAAGGGTCTATTGGGCTGGGCTTGCTTCATATTTCTTATTCACACCATGATTTTTGTTTTGCACCCCCTAAGCCCATTTCATTCATTTTTAATATTTTTGACTTTTGTCTTTTTTTGATTGGTTCATTTATTTTATCTCAGCATATTAAAAACATAAAAATATTTTTCTCATCATTTTTTGAATTTATTGAGTATTTATTTGATTGTTTCTTTTGTTTTGTACATAAATAAATAAATATATATATATATACTTTTTTTGTTTAAAATATTAAGATAATACAACATATATTTTTATACACATTTTTATCTTATTTTTACTTCCTGAAAATATTATAGAAAAAAAATACTTTTTATTTAAATATTAAATATTATTAATTAATATATATAATATATGTTTTGTAAATAATATAAATATATAGGTATATATTAATATACTTAGGATAAAAATACCAAAAAATGTACATATTTTATTTTTAATATTTAATACTAAAAAATACCCTTTTTTTACAAATATACCATATTTTATTTTATTTTTGTATGTAAATAATAAATAATTGATTAATACCCCTTTGATTAAAAATTAGGTTTTTTACCCTAAATTTGAAAATACCTCAAAAATAATACCTTTTTATTTTCTTTTTCATAAATAATATTTTTTTTTCATACATATAAAAATTATTTTTTGCACCCTTGCATATTTATTTTATTTCTATTTTATCTATGCTTTTGATCATATTGTAAATATTCAAGGCAAATGATGTAATAGCTTAGATTCAATTTCTTGTCTAAATATCTCCCCACTTGAACATTGTACCCCCCTCCCCATATTATTGTGTTGTAATAGCATAGGAATTTAAATTTCGCACTTTAAATGCTTTCTAAACATACTATGTTAGAGCTAGGGTTTGTATGTAAATAAAACGAACAAAATAGTTGGACCTAATCTCAAGATAAATATGCATGAAAAATGGACAACACATTTCACACTTGCACCCCTAGGATATTCCACTTTGTTGCCTTCAAATAATTGGGCCATATTGTATGTTGAATTTCTTTGGGTAAAAACAAACAATCAAATGATCATAGTCCCACAAAATGTTGCTTAAATGAATGATCAAGTCCCTTTTAAAGAAAATTGCCCAAAGACATTTAACACTATTGCAATTATGGTCTAAACGATGACCCGCGCCCGTCCCTTTCACCTCCTAAGACAAGATTGTCCACCAAATGCAATGGTGGAACAAAATTGTCAAAAGGTTTAAAGACATAACAAAAATCTTTGAGAAAATTTTAGGTAGACAACTCTTGAGTACTTGTCAATTTGCAAAGAAAACACTTGCCTATTTTCAAAACCCACTTCACAAACACTTTCAAAACCAACTTTCAAAAAACCTTGAAACATCTTTTCAAAAAGACAAACACCTTTTGTAAAACATTCGAGTAAAGAATTGTTACAAGGGTAGCCTAGACAAGGCATCTTTTTCAAAACATTTTCAAAACCACACACAAAGCACCATTTCAAACAATTGAAAACCAAGGCAAGTTGATCTAAGCAAGTACCTAAGAGCCCATGGATAACCATGGATAGAAAGGGTGCTAATACCTTCCCTTTCTATAATCTACTCCCCGAACCCAAGAAAAATCTCAAAGGTTTTTGCTGTGCTTTTTAAACCTTTCCTTAGGATAAAATAAAAAGTCGGTGGCGACTCTTGCTCAACCGAAACATTTGCGAAAACAAACGCAAAACCCTAGTCAGTTCTCCCACCATATCACAGAACTGGCGACTCTGCTGGGGACAAATTTAAAAGTGGAGTAACCTTAGGGCTTAGATCACCCTCTTGCATGACTAATTGTTTGATTTGTTTGCTTTATATCTTGGCTCTATTGTTTGGGTTTACAATCCTCCACCCGGATTTTGGGAAACATTCATAGATAGCAATACGTTGTGGAAACTGTGCGGGGTATACCGACACGGTCTAAGCAATAGCTATATTAGTGCGACATATTTGTGAGTACCGGTAACCCTTGAGTTCAATCAAGGAGAGTACGGGGCCGCTGAGTGATGTCACTAAGCACTAATGACCTAGAACCTTACTTGACCATCTTGGCCTTTTATTAGGGGTAGTGAGATGACCGGCTTTGGTGCAGTCCAAAGTTGGTAGATACTCGATACTACACTCATTGAGGGTTGTTTTCTTGGAATATTTTGGTCGCTAGTTAAGTGGCTAAACCAAAACAATGAACATTGAAAACAATCCAATGATATTGAGCTCCTTAGAACCCGGTTACTATTTATAGGACAGGTTTTTAAGCCAACTACACTCAAGAGGGTACTTACCTATGAAACCCCATGCAAGCCTGAAATTAGGGTTTGGTGTGATTTGCTTGTACATATGTTTTGTGCATACATCATAAACATCATAAAACATCATATGCATTCACTAACCATTTCAAGGGTTTTGGATCTTCATCTTTGTTCTTGTTTTGTAGGACATGGAAATTCCTCGCAGAAATACCATTCAAGTCAACCTTGTGAGAATCTCTCCTCAACTCAAGGAGATCACCTCAAGAATTCCGGAAAATTCATCCTTCAGTGAAAGACATGGTAGACTGCTCATCCTAGTCAACACCAACATTGAAGAAGACATGATGAAAGTGCTATTCCAGTTCTTTGACCCTCTTCACCACTGCTTCACCTTCCCTGATTATCAGTTGGTACCCACTTTGGAGGAGTTCTCTCAACTCCTAAGAATCCCTATCCTTAATCAACTACCCTTCAACGGTACGGAAAAGGAGCCAAAGCCGGAAGATGTTGCTCGAGCATTACATCTACAACCATCCGACATCAAGGGGCATTGGGAAACCAGAAGCGGCGTCAAAGGATTCTTAGCAAAGTTCTTGTTTGAGAAGGCACAAGAATGTTGGGACTCATTGGACCTGCAAGCCTTTGAAGAGATTGTGGCACTCCTTATCTATGGGTTGGTCTTGTTCCCAAATCCTGACCAATTGGTAGATGTCAACGCTGTCAAAATCTTCTTGTCCAGAAATCCAATACCAACATTGCTTAGGGACATCCTTCACTCATTTTACACACGAACAATGAGAAAGAGGGGTGTTCTCATGTGCTGTACTCCTATCCTTGCAAGGTGGTTTATTTCGCACCTTCCGCAATATGTCTTGAAGAATGACCAGGGTACAAGGTGGTCCCAACGGTTGATGACTCTTACTCATTCTGATGTGCATTGGTGTTCTCGGTCCAGAGAAAATGTCATCATCGTCGATCGTTGTGGAGAATTTCCTAATGTTCCTTTACTTGGAATTAGGGGAGGTATCACCTACAACCCTTGCCTAACTTTGAGGCAATTTGGATATGCACGGAGGGATGGCCCTCATGATATGTTGATTCCTAGCCTAGTTTTTGACTTCGACAACGATGCGCAAGGACTTCGCCAAAGATTCATCAGAGCTTGGGGAAAACTCAACAAGGTTGATAGCAAGACTCTGGGACACAAGAACTCCATCCCTCTTGAGCCCTATCTCAAGTGGGTACGAGCCCGAGCCCAAAGTCTAATGATGCCTTATCCTCATGTACTCCCAGTGATTAAAGAGCCCGTCAATGAAGGAGAGGTTCCCTACACTATCCTACATCCAGACATGCCTACATCATGGGAGGAAATGCAGAAAAGTTGGATTCAGCTCAAGGAGGAACGGAACACTTTTGAAGCTAGCTACTACGCCAGTGAAAAGAAGGTTCTAGAGCTTACCCGCCGACTCCACGAGCAAGAGGCCCTCAACACCTACATCGCACCGAAGAGGATGCGCAATGTCTTTCTGCCTTAAGAAGTTTATTTTGTAACATTTGGCCCATGGGGCATTTATGTACTAACAAATTTCTTCTTATTAATATGACGTGCGTTCTTCTTTGTCTGAAACAATTTTGAATGTTCTAAATCCTTGAATGCATTGCATACATCAGCATACCATTCATCATGTGCATAAGCAGGTCTCACTCCAGGTTTCCTTATCTGTCTACTGTTTATTTCAGTAGGATGGATCTCGAGCAAACAGTCAAAGACCTACAAGCTCAGAATGCACAGTTCCAGCAACTCCTGATGACTTTGGTTAAAAGTCAAGAGGATATCAAGACTCAATTGGAGAATAAGGACCCAGTGAAGAAGAAGAAAAAGAGGATCGGGGTGGCTACTTTGGGGAGAAGATTTGACAGAGAAGCTCAGAGAGTGCTTGAATTTCCTCCTACTTCTGATGAAGGGACTAGTAAAAGAGATCGAGTTGCAGTGCCTTCCGAGTCTGATGCGGAGGAGGAGGAGGTTGAAGAGGATGAAGATTATTCTGACCAGCAATATCCTCCAGCTGATGACAAATACAAGGGTTTAGAAGACAGATTGGCCGCCATGGAGTTACAAAGGGTACCGGGTTTGGATTTTGAAGATTTGGGTTTGGTTGCCGGGATTGTGATTCCCCCAAAATTCAAAGTGCCAGTATTTGTGAGGTATGATGGGCTGTCCTGCCCCAAAATGCATCTCAGGTCCTACATGAGAAAGATTCAACCCTATACAGCAGATAAAAATCTCTGGAGTCATTTCTTTCAAGACAGCCTGTCGGGAGCTCAGTTGGAGTGGTTTTATCAGCTAGAAGGAACCAGTGTCAGAAATTGGGAGGATTTGGCCACCGCTTTCTACAAACAATACCAGTATAATTATGATCTTGCTCCTACTCGTACCCAACTTCAGGGTATGTCACTAGGAACAAGTGAGGGATTCAAAGAATATGCACAAAAATGGAGGGATTTGGCTGGCAGGGTGCATCCTCCTTTAACCGATCGTGAGCTCGTTGATATGTTTCTTGGGACCCTATCTGGGCCATTTTTCAATCATCTAATTGGTAACTCTTCCACAGGGTTTACCGATTTGATCTTAACCGGGGAAAGAATAGAAGCTGGCATCAAGTCAGGAAAGATTCAGAAGGGTGTTGCTGCAAGTGTTGAGAAGAAGCCTTTTAAGAAGGAGACAGCTATGGTATATTCTCAGAGAAGGACAGGGAAGACGGAGCGTCGGCCAACTGTGGGGGCCGTAATGATTCAAAACACTCAGAGTGAGCAACCTCGCTATAACCAGTCCAGACCAAATCAGCAACGAGTGGAACGGCCACAACGGCAGTTCACCCATATTAATATGACTCCAGCACAAGTGCTTCCCCATCTATTGAAGTTGAATCTTTCCACCATCAAGGAGGCGCCAAAGAATGTGAATACGTCCTCTCCGCATTATCATGCCAATGCTAAATGCGCCTACCATTCAGACAGTGTTGGACACGACACCAATGATTGTTGGGCACTCAAGCATAAAATCCAAGACCTGATAGAGGCTAAGGAGGTAGAGTTTGACGCTCCAGAGAAGCCTAATGTGATATCTGCACCTATGCCGAAGCACGGCCGAAATGTCAATGCCATTGAAGAGGATTTGTATGTTGCTGACGTCAGTGATCTGACTACTACACTGCTAACCATTAAGTTGAATTTGTTAAGGGCCGGGATCTTCCCGGGATGTAAAGAAGACTGCTACTGTTGCCACTCTCTGCCGTTTGATTGTCCGCTATTAAAGAAAGGCATCCAAGGCCTTATGGATAGCCGACAAATTTTGTTCGAAAAAGTTTCTGCTGTTCCAGTTCATGTTGAAAATGTCTCAATCATAACCATTCACGCCAATCTTTCCAAGGCCGTCAAAAAGCCAGTTAAGATTACACCAGCTGCAAAATTTGTTCCATTGAAGATAACAATGCCAGGACTTGTCCCCTATGTTTCTGAGAAGTCGATACCTTGGAACTATGGCGGTGACATCTACTACCATGGTATCAAGAAAATCGAGGTAATTGAAGAAAGTTCGGATGATGAAGAAACCAGCATTAGTAACATTGCGGGTACCAGCAAAATCACCAGGAGCGGGAGAATATTTTCTCCAGAGATTGCCCTTTCAAGAGCAGTCTTTGGACCCTCATCAGCTAACAAGGTCGTCCCTGCACCAATAAAACTTTCTGCTAGAACTCCTCTGATTGAAGACGTTGTTGTTCCTAGTACTGTCTCTCCCTCCGCTGCTGACAAAGGTAAGGGAATCCAAGATGAGCCCGTCAGGACGAGGGCTCAACCCTTGGTAATTCCGGAAACCTCCAAGAAGGAAATGGACGAGATTTTGAGGATAATCAAGAGAAGTGATTACGATGTGGTGGAACAGTTGGGTCAAACCCCCTCCAAGATCTCCATGCTGGCACTACTACTTTGCTCAGAAGCGCACGCTAAAGCCCTGATAAAACTCCTGAAGGCGGCTCATGTGCCCTAGGAAACCTCTGCGGATCAATTTCAAAATTGCGTGGCTAGCCTGACTGCGGACAATGGATTAGGTTTTTCTGATGCCGACCTAACCCCTAAAGGCAGAAACCACAATGATGCTTTGCATATTTCAATCGAGTGTCGCGGAACCACTCTTGCACATGTTTTGGTTGATACCAGTTCGTCGCTGAATGTTTTGCCTAAGAAGGCCTTGGACCGACTAGATTGTGAAGGGTTGGAATTGAAGCCGAGTGATATTGTTGTCAGAGCTTTCGATGGTTCGAAGAGAATGGTCCATGGAGAGGTTGAAATTCCCATCAAGATAGGCACTGAGGTGTTTAAATCCACTTTCTATGTGATGGACATCCGTCCGTCATACTCTTGCTTGCTGGGTAGGCCATGGATACACCCTACTGGGGCAGTCACCTCCTCCTTACATCAGATGTTGAAGTATCCCGTCAAGGGAAAGATCATCACTGTTCATGGCGAAGAAGAGTACATGGTTAGCCATTTAAATTCTTTCCGGTATGTGGAGGTCGAAGGAGAGTTCATTGAGACACCGTTTCAACATTTCGAAGAAGTCCTTCCTGAAATAGCAGTAGCGAAGTTGGAAGCTGAGACACCGAGACAGATGGCCAGGATGGCATCTCTGGAGGACGCAAGGGCCGCAATAAAAGAAGGGAAAAATTCAGCATGGGGGCAGTTACCCGACTTTCCGCATAAGACTGACAAGTTTGGGTTAGGGTTCACAGCCGCCGGCTAGAAAGCTATGCGCTGTGCGAAGATTGAAAGGGCGCCAGTCAAAATTTCTCCCTACGGAATCAACGCCCTGGAAGAGGAGGACAAAGAAAGCAACATTGAAGAGTGGATTTATCCAACTGTCAAAGGAGGATTGAGCAATTGGGAGGCTAAGGACTTTGTCCCCATCACTTTTATTCACCAGTAATTTACCTGTTAAACATTTCCTATTTGGTCTGTAATATTTACTTTCAAACAATCCGTACACTATCTTTTCACCTCCTGCCTTGCCCGGGGCATGTAGGTCCACTTGTAAGGGTTTTGATTATTTTTCATATTCATAAGCCATGTTTAATGATTCATTGGACGTTTTTCATTTGATAAACTGCTTATGTTCATTTTCTTCCCTTTTGCATTTTTTGTTTAAGGATGGCTATCCCTTACACACACCCACACTCACCAATGCAGGTACCCATCCACTCCGGATTCCATGGGTGACTATTCTGCTGTATCTTTCAATAACTCTGAAGATCTGGTCAATCTAGCCGAGTATGAAGATGACGAAGGTTGTGAAGTACCCGGGGAACTAGCCATACTTCTGCAACAAGAGGAAAGGGCCATCTTACCGCATGAAGATCCATTGGAAACTGTTAACTTGGGAACCGAGAAGGACCGGAAGGAGGTGCAAGTGGGTGCCAATCTGGAACCAAAAGTCAAGGAGCGCTTGGTACAGTTGTTGAATGAGTATGTTGAAATCTTCGCTTGGTCCTATGAAGACATGCCAGGTCTAGACACAGACATCGTGGTTCACCGTCTCCCCACAAGAGAAGACTGTCCACCAATCAAGCAAAAAGTTCGCCGAATGAGGCCTGACATGTCCGAAAAAATCAAAGCAGAAGTAATGAAACAATTCGATGCTGGTTTCCTGGCTGTTACGTCCTATCCTCAATGGGTCGCTAACATTGTGCCAGTACCAAAGAAAGATGGCAAGGTCAGGATGTGTGTGGACTACCGGGATTTGAATAGGGCCAGCCCTAAAGATGATTTCCCGCTACCTCATATTGACATCTTGATCGACAATACAGCTCAGCATAAAGTGTTTTCCTTCATGGACGGATTCTTGGGCTACAATCAAATCAAAATGGCTCCCGAGGATATGGAGAAAACAACTTTTGTCACACAATGGGGCACTTTCTGTTACAAGGTGATGCCGTTCGGGCTGAAGAACGCAGGGGCAACTTATCAACGCGCCATGGTAGCCTTATTTCATGATATGATACATCATGAGATTGAAGTTTATGTAGACGATATGATAGCTCGGTCACAAACAGAGGAAGAGCACCTCGAGCATCTGGAGAAGCTATTTGCCAGGTTAAAAGAATACAAGCTCAGGCTGAATCAAAGTAAATGCACTTTTGGAGTTAGGTCTGGTAAACTCCTGGGATTTATTGTAAGCAACAAAGGCATTAAAGTCGATCCGGCAAAAGTAAAAGCAATACAAGAGATGCCTGCTCCCCGTACTGAAAAGGAGGTTAGAGGATTCTTGGGGCGCATAAACTATATTGCCAGATTCATCTCACATCTGACTTCTACCTGTGAGCCAATTTTCAAACTCTTGAAAAAGATCAGGTAGTGGAATGGAACGACGATTGTCAAGCTGCTTTTGATAGAATCAAGGAGTATTTGCTAGAACCTCCTATTCTGATGCCACCCGTCGAAGGAAGACCATTGATCATGTACTTAACCGTCTTGGATAACTCAATGGGGTGTGTTTTGGGCCAGCATGACGAGTCTGGTCGAAAAGAGCATGCTATTTATTACCTTAGCAAAAAGTTTACCGACTGTGAAACTCGCTACTCACTGCTCGAGAAAACTTGCTGCGCTTTGGTATGGGATGCTCGCCGACTAAGACAGTATATGCTGACTCATACTACCTTGTTGATATCCAAAATGGACCCTATCAAGTATATCTTCGAGAAGCCCGCTTTATCTGGAAGGATAGCTAGATGGCAAATGATCTTAACCGAGTATGACATCAAGTACACCATCCAAAAAGCTATAAAAGGGAGTGTACTAGCTGACCATCTGGCTCATCAGGCTATCGAAGACTATCAACCCATGAGATTTGACTTCCCAGACGAGGACATCATGAATTTGGACAACGTTGAAAGTGACGGACCGTATGACGGACCCGAAAAGGGATCCCGATGGACCCTGTACTTTGATGGTGCTTCAAATGCACTTGGAAACGGTATTGGCGCAGTACTCATTTCTCCGGAAGGTTGTCACACTCCTTTCACGGCCCGACTTTGCTTCCGCTGCACAAACAACATGGCTGAGTATGAAGCTTGCATCTTTGGTCTCATGGCTGCTATAGACTTGGGGATCAAATCTTTGATCGTATTTGGGGACTCGGCTTTGGTCATCAGCCAAATCAAAGGAGACTGGGATACCAAGCATCCTAATCTTATCCCATACAAAGAACATGTCCTGACATTGTTGCCTCATTTCGAGCAAATTACCTTCGAGCATTTCCCGCGAGAAGAGAATCAGCTAGCCGATGCTCTAGCCACAATGTCCTCCATGTTTAAACTCAACTGGGATAACGAGGCTCCCCAAATCACCATCAAGCGAATGGATGAACCGGCACATTGCCATGAGATTAATACCGAAGAAATAGTGGAACAACCTTGGTTCCATGAAATCAAAAGGTATCTCGAGACTAGAGATTATCCTGAAGGAGCTTCCGTAAATGACAAGAAGTTCTTAAGGAAATTCGCTGCTAAGTTCTTCCTGAGCAACGACATCCTTTACAAACGAAGCCATGATTGTGTATTACTCCGATGTGTGGATAAAGCTGAAGCAAAGTTGATCATGACTGATATACACAGCGGCACATTTGGCACTCACTTGAGCGGGCATACAATGGCTAAGAAGATCCTAAGGGCAGGCTATTATTGGTCTACCATGGAGGCTGACTGCCATCAACATTCCCGTACTTGCCACAAGTGTCAAGTCTGTGCTGACAAAGTTCATATCCCTCCGGTTCCTCTCAACGTCCTGACTGCTCCGTGGCCCTTTGCAATGTGGGGCATTGATATGATTGGAGAGATCAAGCCCACGGCTTCCAATGGACATCGCTTCATCCTGGTTGCCATTGACTACTTCACTAAATGGGTCGAAGCAGCTTCCTTCGCCTCTGTGACTAAAAACGTGGTTGCCCGCTTTCTCAAGCAAAATCTCATATGTCGGTATGGTGTTCCAGACAGAATCATCACAAACAACGGTACAAATCTGAATAACACAATGATCACTGCATTGTGCGAACAGTTCAAGATTTATCATCACAATTCATCTCCCTATCGGCCAAAGATGAACAGTGATGTTGAAGCTGCGAACAAAAACATTAAGAAAATCATTCAGAAAATGACAGTCACTTACAAGGACTGGCATGAGATGTTACCGTTTGCTCTGCATGGATACCGTACGACGACACGTACTTCAACTGGGGCAACCCCATTTTCTCTGGTTTATGGCATGGAAGCTGTTTTGCCTATGGAAGTCCAGATCCCTTCTCTAAGGATTATGAAGGATGCAGGTTTGAATGAAGATGATTGGATGCAGACCCGACTTGATCATGAAGGGGTGAAAAACACAAGAAGGGGGGGTTGAATTGTAAAACTGGAATCTTAAAGCAAATGACAAGGTATTTTTATCCTGGTTCGTTTGATCTCAAACTACTCCAGTCCACCCGTCAAGGTGATTTTGCCTCTCTCCAACGAGGTCTTAATTCACTATATTCAACTGAATACAAATCTGCTTTAGCAACTGCTAAAACCTTCTTGATTCAAACCACAATCCGGTTTGTCAAGGCAACACTTTCTTACAAAGGTATAAGCAAATGTGTGTGAATGTTTTCTACAAAAACTATATCACAACTGTGATGTTTACACAAATGAAGCTTAGAAACTTAGAATGCTAAACGCTAATGGAGTATCAGAGTTTGTTGGTTTAGCAAAACTGGTAGATGAAGATTATGTTCAGCTTTGTGCGTGTAGAGAGTTTGGAAGCATTAGCCATGATAATCTTCGAAGCTTGGTTTATATAGCACTTGAGAAGATGAACGTTGATGCAAATATTCTTGATTCAATGCTATTAACAAGCTTTCCTTTTTGAGCAGATCTTGTCTGGAATGAGGCCGTTGGAATTGATTAGCGTTCAATGCACAGTACCGTTGCTTCTTCAATGCACGATCTGGCTTGGCTCATTCTGATTCTGCTTCGCTGCTGATGAACTATTTGATTCTGTATCAGAGTGTTTTACGCGCAGTTCTGTTCATCAAGCTTCAGCATGTGCAAGCGTTGATCATCTGATCTTGACGTTCTGATTCAGCAACTTCTGATGCTGGTGTATGAAAACATATTCTGATGCTGAGAACGTGATCTTGCTTATTTTAATCAGCATATCTGCAAATCAGAGCATAGTAATTTTAGGCAGCATATAATTCAATCATGAAATATTTAACTACTATATCTTTTCACTTTGTTATCATCAAAACTTAAATATAGGGTACTAGATTCAAACATTGTTCTAACAATCTCCCCCTTTTTGATGATGACAAAAACTGGATATTTTAAATGAAAAATAACGTGAAAAGTTATCAGAGCTATGTATCAGAATAATAAGTACGGAGAATTCAGAGTTTAAGAGATACTCCCCCTGAGTTTGTTACTTCCCTTTGATATGCGTGTTCTTCAGACTCAGATCTTTTTCTATCTTTGAGCATCAGATTATAGGTCTTTGACTTATCAGAAAGCAGAGCTTCAGAGCTTTTCCTGTCAGAGCTTTGCTTAGGATCAGAGTGTTAGGACAATCAGAGCTTCATATATCAGAACTTCATATTTGATCAGAGCAACATGAGCTTCTAGTTCTTAGTCTTCATAGTGTTCGGAGCTTCCTTGTGCCTGTAGACTTAACAACAAAACAGAAAAACATTTCAAGTAATAGAGTTAGAATGTTTGAGAGTTTCTGTCTAGTTAGCCGTTATTGATTTTAAATATCATTCTTGTTCTCCCCCTTTTTGTCAGCAATCAAAAAGTGTTAGTGATGTGCTAAAAGAATTTAGATCAGAAAAACAAGTTATATTAAAATAGTTCAGAGCAAAAGAACATTACACACACATAGTCAAAACATAGTCAAAACATAGTCAAAAGTACATCAGAAAATGAAGAAAATATAGAGAATGTCATGCATGAAAAAAATTTCAAGGTTGTGGGGGCATGCGTGAGAACAGGCTTTCCAGCATTGCTTGAATCTTTTCAGAAGTTTCATTCTGTTTCTGAACCATGGTGACAACAGTATCAATCTTGCTGTCCTGAACATTCATTCTTGCTTCCATCTTCTGATCATTCTCTTCCATCCGCTGCTGTAGACGCAAGTCATTCAGCCTTAGTTCTTCCAGAGCCTGCCTGTCCAAGGCAGCTTGAGAACTTTCAGCAGGAGGAAGTTTCTCAGAACTTTCAGCTACATCTTCTGCTGGATTTTCTTCCTGAAGAGTCTTGTCTTCTTCTAATGGTTGCACCTGTGCAGCTTGCTCTTTCTCAGACCAGGATTCACTGTCCAGAGGGAGCACAACTTCTTGAGGCAGATGACTCTCAACTTCTTTCAGCAGCATGCTAAAGTTCTGTTGAGCCTGCTCGTAGTTGACGTCCTGCAGCTTGAGTGCTTCAGTACGTACCCATACTCTGAACTGTGACCAGAGCTGATCAGAGGCAGCTGGGTCGATCATCCCCGGACAAACTTGCTTCAACGAAGCAATCCATTGCAGCATACCTGTTTCAAAGTCCAAAAGACCAGAGCCAACATCTAGTTGCTTTGGTTTGGGAATGGCCAATTTGTGTCTTAAATCAGCAAGACGTTCAAGACTTGTTAAGTCAATGAAGATTTTGCTGGGGTTTTCAGAGGATTGGTTTTCAGAGGTTTGCTGAGGTGCTGTTTGTTTTGGTGGATGGTTATCAGAGTCAGAGGATATATCTATTGGAGTGGTTGGAGTTTTTGGAGGTGTTGATTCCTCTGATGATGGTAACTGGGGTCTGACAATGGTGGTTCCACATGGCAACTGGATTGCCAGCGGTGAAGGTTGAGGTGAGTGGGGATCAGAATGATGAGGAGATGGGGTTTCATAGCGTTGAAACTCTGGTTGTGGTGAGGGTGGATTGTTTTCTGGTTGAGGAGGTGGAATCTCTGATTGCTCAGGGATCAGAGGTTCTTCTGTGATTGGTTGTTGAGATTGTGGTTCTGGTTCTGGTTGATGTTCTGGTTGTATTTCTGGTTCAGGTTGAATTTCTGGTTCAGGTTGAATTTCTGGTTCAGGTTGAATTTCTGGTTCAGGTTGAATTTCTGGTTCAGGTTGAATTTCTGGTTCAGGTTGTGGAGGAGGAATATTTGGTGGTTCAGAGTGAGGTTGAACAGAAGCATGTTCACGCGCAATATCAGCTAGCACTCGATCAAGTGCTGGTGTTGTTGAAACAGTTAGTTGTTTGGTAATTTTAATGGGAATTTTAATTCTGGTTCTTCTGAGTAGTAAGGCCTCAGAAGGGTCTTCTGGTATGGTTTCATCAATAGAAGGGATTGGGATGGATATTCTGTGAGAGGTTTGAGGAGGGGCAGCAGATGTTGGAATAGTAGATGAAATTGAAATAGGAGCAGCAGATGTATTACCTCGTTTCTTTGGAGTCTGATGAGATGATCCTTCTGCTTTCCTCTTCTTTGTCTTCTTCTGAGTCACTTCAGGTTGAACTTGACTCAGATCTTTGATCTTCAGCTTTGAACCTGCATCTTCTTCCTTGTATGAATCTGGATACTTGGGAAACATATCAGGTTGGGATTCCATTTCAGAAAAACTTGGGAAATTACTCAGAGGCACTCTTCTTCTGGAGATGTCAGCAGTTGAAGAAGCTCTAGGTTCCTTCCTGATATTTTCTATCAGCTTCATTTTCTTCAGGTTCTTAGCGTTCAGCGGTTTTCCAACAGTTGGTTCAAAATTGCCCAGCACTTTAGCTTCGCTCAGATAATCTATCAGCTTATTCTCTGTCAGAATATCTGATATGAGCCTCCCAAACGGTATCCAGTCCCTTTTGGTCCTTTCTTCTTCTCTAGTCTCTTTTACACTAGCCTTCAGATGGTTGAACAGGAAGTGTGCCAGATTTATCTTCACCTTCTGATCAATAAAGTAGATCAGAAATTGCTGATCCACGTTTATATAATCAGGAGAGCTTGTTGGCTTCCTGTGATTGAAACAGCCCAGAACAATCTTGGCCCACACTCTGCAGTGATCCTTCAGATCCTTAATTTTGCTGCTGGGAAAACCAAGAGTGAAAATGCAGTTTGCTACCACACCTATATCAGGGCATCTATCAGCCATGTCCACACAACGGACTCCACCACCACTTTGACCAATTAACCTAGCAATGAGGTCTTCAGAAATTATTATCTTCTTTCCCATGACAGAAGAGATGACTAGATGTTTATGAATCTTGGCGTGAATCCAAAATTCCTTGACAAGCTCTGGGAAAGTTGGTCCAACCAACCTATCGAAATACCTCTCCCACTTTTGAGCCCTAACTTCCTCAGTTAGGTCAAATCCATTATCCTTCAAACTTTCGAAATCGATGATTAATTCAGAGAGAACCTCAAGATTCTTTACCGGTGTGAGAAGAGTTCTGGTAGGCACCTGATACTGCTCAGAGGTTTCTTTCTTCTGATTACCTGCAGGAATGCTGGAGGATGCCATTGTTCTCACACAAAAAGGCTTGAGGATGATTTGAAAAAAAAAAGTTTTAAGAAGATAACTCAGAAATATGCAGAGAATACTTAAGGGATTATGAGAAAGCGTAAAGAATAAGATTGAATAATGTGCTTAAATAAAGATTTCAAAAATTATTTTGAAAAATTAAACGTTTTTAAGAGAGAGAAAAAAATAATGATTGCCATTAACAAGCGTGATTACTTTTGCATTAAATGCTTGCTGATTTTGGGGGATTTGAGAAAGATACTTAAAAACGGTTACCAGACATGTGTCTCAATGCACCCAATCAGCGCTTTCCTTTCTCAGAAGCGTGCACGCGTTCTGCTTCAGGGATTTGCTGATGATTGGATGACACTTGTTTGATGTAGTGATCAGCACGTCTGTATTTGAGATTAGACTCTCAGATCTTTAGACTTGCATCTGATACAATCTGCATGTTCTATCTTTCTGAAAGAAGATTGATCAGAAGTTCACAGTGATATAATTACATTCTGAAGATAAATACATGGAATTAAAACATTTTCATTCTGGGCATACTTTCATGCTGAGATGTTTCAGAATGAAATTAAATCTATCTTCTGAAAGGGGTTTAGTAAAGATATCAGCCCATTGATGGTCTGTATCTATAAATTTCAAGTTTAAAATACCTTTCTGAATATAGTCCCTAATGAAATGATGTTTTATTTCTATATGCTTAGCTCTAGAATGTAAAATAGGATTCTTACTTAAGCAAATAGCAGAAGTATTATCACAAAGAATAGGAATGTTACTCTCAAAAATCTGGAAGTCTTCAAGCTGACTTTTCATCCAGAGCATCTGTGTGCTGCATCCAGCTGCTGCTATGTACTCAGCTTCTGCTGTTGACAGAGCAATAGTTGATTGCCTTTTGCTGGACCACGAGATCAGATTTTCTCCCAGAAACTGGCAGCTTCCAGAAGTACTTTTGCGTTCCACTCTGTCTCCAGCAAAATCAGCATCACAGTAGCCTACTAAGCTGTAATCACTAGATTTTCTATAAAACAGACCCAGATTAGTAGTACCTTTCAGATACTTGAAAATTCGCTTAACAGCTGTTAAGTGAGATTCTCTAGGATCTGATTGGAATCTAGCACAAATACATACGCTGAATAAAATATCAGGTCTTGAAGCAGTCAGATAAAGGAGAGAACCAATCATACCTCTGTAGACTTTCTGTTCTACGCTTTTGCTTACCTCTTCTCTTTCCAGAATGCACGTGGGATGCATTGGAATCTTTGATGGCTTACATTCTGAGAGGTCAAATTTCTTCAGAAGATCTCTGATGTATTTGCTCTGATGAATGTAAGTTCCCTCTGGAGTTTGATTAATCTGAATTCCTAGAAAGAATTTCAGTTCCCCCATGAGGCTCATCTCAAATTCTGCCTGCATACACTTAGCAAATTTTCTTCCAAGAGAAGGATTAGTAGAACCAAAGATTATATCATCAACATAAATTTGACAGACTAAAATGTCACTCTTAACTGTTTTACAGAATAGAGTAGTGTCCACTTTCCCTCTGGTGAATTCATTTTCAAGCAGAAAGTTACTTAGCCTTTCATACCAAGCTCTGGGAGCTTGTTTCAGACCATACAGTGACTTTTTCAGTTTGAAAACATGTTCTGGATGTTTTGTATTTTCAAAACCTGGGGGTTGGTGAACATAAACTTCTTCTTCTATATAACCATTTAAGAATGCACTTTTGACATCCATCTGATACAGAGTGATGCCTCTATTAACAGCAAATGAGATTAAGAGTCTGATAGATTCTAACCTGGCGACTGGGGCAAAGGTTTCTGTATAGTCTATCCCCTCTTGCTGACTATAACCTTGTGCAACCAGTCGTGCCTTGTTTCTGACGACTTCACCTTGTTCATTGAGCTTGTTTCTGAACACCCATCTTGTTCCAATGACGTTGAATCCTTTTGGTCTTGGAACGAGATCCCATACGTCGTTTCTGGTGAATTGATTCAGCTCTTCTTGCATTGCCAGAATCCAGTCATTGTCCAGAAGTGCTTCATCAATAGAAGAAGGTTCAATCAGAGACACAAGTCCCATAAGAGTTTCTTCAGAGTTTCTGAAGCTTGCTCTTGTTCTGATTGGATCTTCCTTTCTTCCTAGAATAGTCTCTTCTGGGTGATCCAAACTGCTTCTGGGTACTCTCTTCTGAGGTTGATCAGCAGCAGATGAAGGATTTCTAGCATTGCTTCTTTCAGACGTTGAAGGAATGTCTGTGTTGAGAGCTTCTGATGACTTGTCTTCAGAACCTGCAAATTCAATTTCTATACCTGCAAGATTTTCATTCTGCTTTGACTTTTCAGAGTCAAGCTTGTCATCAAAACGAACACTGATTGATTCTTCCACAATCTGTGTTTCTGTATTGTATACTCTGTACCCTCTTGAGCGTTCAGAGTATCCTAACATAATACACTTCTGTGCCTTAGAATCAAACTTGTTCAAATAATTCTTAGTGTTTAACATATAGCAAGTACATCCAAATGGATGAAAATACGAAATGTTGGGCTTTCTGTTCTTCCACAATTCATATGGAGTCTTTTCCAGAATAGGTCTTATTGAGATTCTATTCTGAATGTAGCACGATGTGTTTATTGCCTCTGCCCAGAAAGTCTTAGCAACGTTTGTCTCGTTGATCATGGTTCTGGCCATTTCTTGCAATGTTCTGTTCTTTCGTTCTACAACTCCATTTTGTTGGGGAGTTCTAGGACAAGAGAAATCATGCAGAATGCCTTTGTCATTAAAGAATGACTCAAAATCTTTATTTTCAAATTCCCCACCATGATCACTTCTGACTTTAACGATTCTAAGATCTTTTTCATTCTGAACTTGGTTACAGAAGGTAACAAACACAGAGTGTGACTCGTCCTTGTGTCTTAAGAACTTTACCCATGTCCATCTGCTATAGTCATCTACGATTACTAACCCATACTTCTTGCCACTGACAGGAAGAAACAACATTTTTGGATTTAAAAGAAGGTTTTGCAAATTTGCCTTTCTGACATGCTTCACACAGAGCATCTGAATTGAACTTCAAATTTGGAAGTCCTCTGACCAGATTGAGTTTGTTAATCTGAGATATTCTTCTCATACTAACATGCCCCAATCTTCTGTGCCAGATCCACTGCTCGTTGTTAACAGACAGAAGACATTTTACGTTCTGACTCTTTAGTTCAGAAAGTTTGATTTTGTAAATGTTGTTTTTCCTCTTACCATTAAATAGGATAGTCCCATCTTTCTGACTAACAGCTTTACATGATTTTTGATTAAAGATTATATCATAACCGTTATCACTTAATTGACTTATGGATAACAGGTTATGCATCAATCCATCTACAAGCAGAACATTATTAATAGAGGGAAGATTTCCGTTACCTACAGTTCCAGAGCCAATTATCTTTCCCCTCTGATTGCCTCCAAAGCCAACGTGGCCTCCAGGCTTAAGTTCCAGGCTTTGGAACATATGCCTTCTTCCCGTCATGTGTCGTGAGCAGCCAGAGTCCAGGTACCATGATTGGTGTTTCTGACTTGCTGCTAAAGATATCTGCAACATGTATTATTTTGTCCTTAGGTACCCAGATCTTCTTGGGTCCTGATTTGTTAGTTTTACCAAAACTCTGGTTGAATTTTGGTTTCACAAAGTGATTACTACTAGTATATTTGATGTCATGTGTGTGACCATACACAAAGTGTGAATTTAGAGGAGTGTGTTTAATAACTAAATCCATGACATTCTTAGGTGTAGGAACCTTACCTTGGTATCCTATTCCTTTCCTGCCGTTTCTGCTAACTCCATAGATCATTGAAGCCATTCTGCTTCTATCTATGCTTTTAGCAAGGAACTTCTGGAAGCTATGATCATACTCCTTGATGATCTCATCAGCGTTGCTGGGAGTTTCAGAAATTGGTACCTTCTGAGAGTTTTGTAAAGAGTTTTCTAATTTTAAAATTTTATCTCTCAGCTCAGAGTTTTCCAATTTGAGACTCTCAGACTTATTAGAGTCAGATTCAAGAGTCCTTTTCAGGTCTCTGAATTTAGCTCTAATCTGCTGATAACGTTCCAGAATTTCATTGAGGCTTTCAGCAAGTTCAGCCTTTGTAAAATTAACAGCGAAGTTAGGAAATACCTCTTCTGTGTCTGATTCTGAGTCTGAGTCAGAAGCTTCACTGTCATCTGGAATGCTAGCCATGAGCGCTATGTTCGCCCTTTCATCATCTGATTCTGAGTCAGCTTCAGACGAGTCAGAGTCATCCCATGTGGCCATGAGACTTTTCTTCTTCTCTCTTCCAAACTTCTTTTTGGGCTTTTCCCTCTGAAGCTTTGGACAGTCACTCTTGTAGTGTCCTTGCTCATTGCACTCGTAGCAGATGATGTCTTTTGTATTTGGCTTCTTGCTACCAGAGGGGCCTTCAGATCTTCTGTATCCAGAGGAAGAATCTGTCCTTCTGTATCTTGAAGAAGACTCGTTCTGATCAGATCTTCTGGGATTCCTGAACTTCCTTTGTCTTTGCTTCCACAGTTGATTTACTCTTCTGGAGAGAAGGGAAAGCTCGTCTTCTTCTGATGAGGATCCATCAGATGTTTCTTCAACTGCCTGCAAAACTTTAGATTCAGATTTTCTGTTAGATTTTAAAGCTATAGGCTTACCTTGGTTCTGAGGCTCGTCAGCTTCCAGCTCTATCTCATGACTTCTGAGGGAGCTTATAAGTTCCTCCAGAGTGATTTTGTTGAGATCTTTCGCCAGCTTCAGAGCAGTAACCATAGGCCTCCACTGCTTGGGTAAACTTCTGATTATTTTCTTGACATGGTCAGCAGTAGAGTATCCTTTGTCCAGAACTTTGAGACCAGCTACCAGAATCTGGAATCTAGAGAACATAGTTTCAATGGATTCAGATTCTTCCATTTTAAACGCCTCATACTTCTGAATGAGCGCCAGAGCTTTTGTTTCTTTGACTTGAACGTTGCCCTCATGCGTCATTCTGAGAGAATCAAAGATGTTCTTAGCTGTGTCTCTGTTGGAGATCTTCTCATACTCAGTATATGAGATGGCACTGAGGAGGATGGTTCTGGCCTTATGGTGATTCTTGAAATCACGCTTTTGTTGATCAGTCATTGATTTTCTTTCAATCTTCTGACCAGTTGCATTCACAGGGTGCGTGTATCCATCTGTCACCATATCCCATAGATCAGCATCATGTGCTAGAAAGAAGCTTTCAATTCTGTCTTTCCAGTAGTCAAAGTTTTCTCCATCAAAGACTGGAGGTTTGCCGCTGAATCTGTCTCTATCCTCATTGTTGTCATTGCTGAAATGAGAGTTGTTTCCTGCCATTGTGTTTTTCTGACGCTGGATCTTGTACTGACACGGTTAAGTGTTTTAGCTCAGAACCAGGCGCTCTGATGCCAATTGAAGGGGTGAAAAACACAAGAAGGGGGGGTTGAATTGTAAAACTGGAATCTTAAAGCAAATGACAAGGTATTTTTATCCTGGTTCGTTTGATCTCAAACTACTCCAGTCCACCCGTCAAGGTGATTTTGCCTCTCTCCAACGAGGTCTTAATTCACTATATTCAACTGAATACAAATCTGCTTTAGCAACTGCTAAAACCTTCTTGATTCAAACCACAATCCTGTTTGTCAAGGCAACACTTTCTTACAAAGGTATAAGCAAATGTGTGTGAATGTTTTCTACAAAAACTATATCACAACTGTGATGTTTACACAAATGAAGCTTAGAAACTTAGAATGCTAAACGCTAATGGAGTATCAGAGTTTGTTGGTTTAGCAAAACTGGTAGATGAAGATTATGTTCAGCTTTGTGCGTGTAGAGAGTTTGGAAGCATTAGCCATGATAATCTTCGAAGCTTGGTTTATATAGCACTTGAGAAGATGAACGTTGATGCAAATATTCTTGATTCAATGCTATTAACAAGCTTTCCTTTTTGAGCAGATCTTGTCTGGAATGAGGCCGTTGGAATTGATTAGCGTTCAATGCACAGTACCGTTGCTTCTTCAATGCACGATCTGGCTTGGCTCATTCTGATTCTGCTTCGCTGCTGATGAACTATTTGATTCTGTATCAGAGTGTTTTACGCGCAGTTCTGTTCATCAAGCTTCAGCATGTGCAAGCGTTGATCATCTGATCTTGACGTTCTGATTCAGCAACTTCTGATGCTGGTGTATGAAA
Source organism: Vicia faba (assembly GCA_948472305.1). Lineage (NCBI taxonomy): Eukaryota > Viridiplantae > Streptophyta > Magnoliopsida > Fabales > Fabaceae > Vicia > Vicia faba. The sequence goes on from CATIWC010000686.1 coordinate 95,702, forward strand.
ACATATTCTGATGCTGAGAACGTGATCTTGCTTATTTTAATCAGCATATCTGCAAATCAGAGCATAGTAATTTTAGGCAGCATATAATTTAATCATGAAATATTTAACTACTATATCTTTTCACTTTGTTATCATCAAAACTTAAATATAGGGTACTAGATTCAAACATTGTTCTAACAGATCAACTCAATCTGATCGACGAAAAGCGACTTGCTGCTATATGCCGTGGTCAGACGTATCAAAAACGGATGATCAAGGCCTTCAATAAGAAAGTCAGACGTCAAGTGTATCAAGTCGGAGATCTAGTAATCAAGCGGATTATCTTGCCGCAAAGTGATCCCAGGGGCAAATGGACTCCTACATATGAAGGACCATTTGTGATCAAGAGTATATTTTCTGGTGGTGCAATGATTCTGACCACCATGGACGGCGACGATTTGCCGCACCCTGCGAACGCAGACATAGTCAAAAGATACTACGCATAAAATAACCCGGCAAGTCGAAAACCCGAAAGGGCGGCTTGGGCAAAAATGGGCATCCCGGTGAACCGAAAACCCGAAAGGGCGGTTCAGGCAAAAATTAGGGATAAAAACGAAAAAATCTGTACACCCGGCAAGTCGAAAACCCGAAAGGGCGGCTTGGGCAAAAAGGGGTTTCCCGGTGGATCGAAAACCCGAAAGGGCGATTCAGGCAAAAGTTAGGGAATTAAAGCGTATGACTATGTCTCGTCGGATCACTTCAAAGACAATCTCTTCATCAACCAGTTCCAGGCTTCTGATCAATCTAGTCATCGACAAGCGAAGCATTGAATGGACAGATATTCAGAGTTGTGAAAGCTATAGCGGAACGGAATCCCATGAAATTATTTCACATAGCCATCCTTTATTTTGTATAAAATCTTTCAATATTTACGACAAAGTCCTCTTACTAGGATGATTGTCTCCTTTGTACAAATATACTCAAAGAAAATCAATACAAATACTTTTCCCAGAAATTTGTGTCATTTCCTTTTCTTTTCTCTTGCACTATTTGTTTTATTTTGAGAAACGTCCAATGTTTTGTTAAAATAGGCATATGCATTTGAAACATAATCATTTTCTTATGAGTCGGGAAAGAGGATTACCGATAAGTCAAAAGTACAGTTGGATACCCGATACCCTTTCAAAGGAAACCCCCAGTAGATTCTGGAAGCTTATCCCCCGCAGAGAATGAACGTCTCTCCCGAGTTTTATTCAAAGTTATTCCTCCCAGGGACTTATAACTGGGTTATCCTCAGCTAACAATCACGGAAGATCGCACTCGCCAAAATTCTTCCTATCCCCAACGGAGTTCATCAAAATTCCCCAGCAGTAACTTATCTTTGCAAATCCCCAGCCAGAGAATCCTCCGGAATTCAATTCCCCTCAGAGTTTAAGTTTCAGTGTCCCCAGCGGAGCCAGACTAATGAACCTTCTCCCCACAGAGTTTTGGGAGGGCAAATCTTAAGTTCCCCAGTGAAGTCGCCAGAGTTACTTCCCGCCAGACTAAGGATTCTCAGTCTTACGTCCCCAGCATGAGCCTATTAGATTGGAACTCCCCAGTAAAGGTCATCAGGAATTCTCTTCCCCAACAGCAGCCAAGGATTTATTCTTCCCGACAACAGTCAAGATACTTTTATCTTCAGCCATCTCGAATTCATCTATCCTTTGCAAAACAGCTCTCCAGCTTACATGCACATCCACTTACATTCATATCATATAACATATATTGTATCATGCATCATAACATTGCATACAATTAACTCTTTATCTTTTCAGGTAAAATCAGTCGACAGACTAAAATCATTATCTTCCCAGATTTTTGAAAACAGTTTACGGACGCTTCCCAACAACGGATGCTGCTCTATTGCTTATTCAACTTCAAGATTTCTGAAAATAGTTCACGGGTTCTCCAAGTAACGGATGTTAACCTATCGCTTGTTCAGTTTCTTCTCAAGTCTTCTGAAAACAGTTTTTGGATTCTTCCCAACAACGGATGTTAATCTATCAACTTGTTCAGATGCAATTTTTGAAAACAGTTTACGGACGCTTCCCAACAACGGATGCTGCTCTATTGCTTATTCAACTTCAAGATTTCTGAAAACGGTTCACGGGTTGTCCAAGTAAACGGATGTTAACCTATCACTTATTCAGATTCTTCTTCAAGACTTCTGAAAACAGTTTATGGATTCTTCCCAACAACGGATGTTAATCTATCGACTTGTTCAGATGCAACTTTTGAAAATAGTTTACGGACGCTTCCCAACAACGGATGCTGCTCTATTGCTTATTCAACTTCAAGATTTCTGAAAACGGTTCACGGGTTGTCCAAGTAAACGGATGTTAACCTATCACTTGTTCAGATTCTTCTTCAAGACTTCTGAAAACAGTTTATGGATTCTTCCCAACAACGGATGTTAATCTATCGACTTGTTCAGATGCAACTTTTGAAAACAGTTTACGGACGCTTCCCAACAACGGATGCTGCTCTATTGCTTATTCAACTTCAAGATTTCTGAAAACAGTTCACGGGTTCTCCAAGTAAACGGATGTTAACCTATCGCTTGTTCAGTTTCTTCTCCAAACCACTGAAAACAGTTTACAGATTCCTCCCAACAACGGATGTCAATCTATTGCTTGTTCAGACCCCCAGTTCAGAGATGGTCCAAAGCTTGGACACCTTCCTGATATTCCCTCCCAGATGGCATCTCTAAGCCCATCCCCGACAAGATTTCTGTCACTCTCCCAGATGGCATCGTTAAGCCCATCTCCAAATGGCATCTCTAAGCCCATTCCCGCATCCATTGCTTTGACGAGTGCAAATTTCCGGGCACTCTAGTGTCCAATCTCCTTTTACCCTCGAGTCACGAAAGGCAAACTTGCCAATCTAACTCTTCGGATTCAAGAAGATTGAACAGGGGCAACTGTTGTACCCCAAAATTTTCCCTCCCATTTCTCATTGATTTCTCACCACAAAGCCCTTGAAGCTCAAGATCCAGTTAGGGTTTCATCTGCTCAAGACCTCTCCTTGCACTGTTGACTCAAATTAGGGTTTGTATTTGCACAAAGATGCTTTGACCTAAAATGCCTAAGATGAATTTCATGCTTCATATTGGACTCCCAAGTTTATCCATACCAAGTTTCAAACTTTGATTCCAAATTTTGCCCAGTCAATTGGACAATTGACCTAGAAATCAGCTGTATTGGGGAAAAAGTCAACTGTGGCCAATTAACAATCAAACCTCATGAAAATTGACCTACATCAACATTATGAACTCATATGGTCCATTTGATCAAGTTTGGATCACAACTCCATAAGAAATTTGATCAGATCACCAAAAGGGCAAAATGGTCATTTTTAGGGTTTTGACTGCACAAAGGCAATTTTTGACTGTTTGACCTAGCCAATGGCAAACCAAGCTCATATATGGACTCAAGGACCCCATGGAATTATCTTGACATGCTCAACAAGCTCAAAAGATCCAAAGTACACAAGATTGACAGTTGAATTTCCCAGTCAATTGATCAATTTTGACTGTATACTGAAAAGTCAAACTTTGACTTTTTGGTCAAAATCAAGAGTCAAGATTCATTTTTCATCAAAACATGCCAAATCATGAAACTTGTTCACCAAGAAATCACAAAATGCAAATTAGGGTTAGAAATTTGAATTTTTCATAACTTAGAATTTTTCTAAGTTATAAAAAACCCTAATTTTTTCCCAACTTTGCCCCATTTTTTCACCAAGATCCATTTGGATTCAAACAAAAGTCAAAACATGAAAGTTGTAGCTTGTTGCATAATCTACAACTTTTATTCACAAAGTTTTCCCATTTGAGGCTTGTATCGCAAGTTACAAATTTTTGAATAAGGGCACTAAACCATTCTTAACTTAGTGAATTTTTGATCTATTTTGACAAGGTTTTCTACCCCACTTCAAGGCCATTTTACATACACTTCCACTTGGAATTTAAATTTGCATTTCAAAGATGGATTGTAGTACACATTCCAAGCTTTCCAAAATGTCCAAGAACTCATCAAACAACCTCATGACTTGGGAGATTCGAATTTCACAATTTGGCAAAAACGCACTTTTGAATTGGCCATTTTTCATGTTCATAAGTTGTGCAAACTTCTCAAAACCAGCATGCCCTTGATTACAGGTCCTAAAACCATCCAACACTCAATAATTTAATGCATGTTCATTGTGTTAAGACCTTGTTTCATGAGCTAAAGCATTGTATGATGGATTAATCCCAAATTAGATAAAACATTCTTTCTATTTTTGCAAAAGTTTCACTTTATGTCCAATTACAAATCCAACAAGTACAAACCAAATCCAATTGGCACAAGATTATGGACAAATCACTCTGATCAAGGAGAGGTTATGCAGCTCATTAGAGGCCCCCTACTTACCTAAAACACCAAGTTGCCTTTGTTTGCTTAAGAGTGAAGAAAAGTACCATAACTCACACCAACTTCCATCTCAGCTTACACACACTTAGACAAAGTTATCAAACATATTCCAAAGATCAGAACCAAGCTTTTGCACGACCCTAGCACCTCTCAAACACTCCCCTTGCCATAATCACTCTCAAACTGCAAAAACAGGGCAAGGCCTGCAGTTTGAGTGTCATCTTTCATTTCTCTCAAGCTTTCTTGCCCAAACCAGTTCACACACCTTCCATACCATCTATGCAAGCTAACCAAAAGCAAAAGCACGACCTGTAATCACTCTAACCACTTCCACCATTTTCAGTTTCTTGTTTTGCAGGTGAGGTGCTCTAGCACGATTCAGAAGCTCTCAAGACAAAGTAAACATTGGAATAGCATCCCTGGACCTCAAGGAAGCTTTTCCAATCATCACCTTGCCCTGAAAGCTCCCTCATTGCCAGATAGAACTTCAGCTGAACAGGTATCTTGGTGAACTCGTATCTCTCTTATTATGCATCATTAGCTTTAAGTTTGTGAATAAACAATGTTCTACTCATGCCACTGAACATGTACATGTTTTTACTTTTCATTTCTTTTGCTTGAGCTGTGAGAATTTGAGGTTTGAAAATGGCAGAAAATCTAGGTTAGGATTTGGGGGAGGAGAAATTCTCCCTCATCTTAGAGAGTTAGATCAAGTTATGCATATGGTTAGATTCGTCTCTTGATGCTGAACATTTTTTGTGTTATGAGTTTTCATTAACAAGCCAGGAATCAGGATGTTTGAATGTTGGAACCAAGCGCGCGTTTTCTGAACATTTTTGGCTGGAGGTTGAAGAAGGGTCTATTGGGCTGGGCTTGCTTCATATTTCTTATTCACACCATGATTTTTGTTTTGCACCCCCTAAGCCCATTTCATTCATTTTTAATATTTTTGACTTTTGCCTTTTTTTGATTGGTTCATTTATTTTATCTCAGCATATTAAAAACATAAAAATATTTTTCTCATTATTTTTTGAATTTATTGAGTATTTATTTGATTGTTTCTTTTGTTTTGTACATAAATAAATAAATATATATATATACTTTTTTTGTTTAAAATATTAAGATAATACAAAATATATTTTTATACACATTTTTATCTTATTTTTACTTCCTGAAAATATTATAGAAAAAAACAATACTTTTTATTTAAATATTAAATATTATTAATTAATATATATAATATATGTTTTGTAAATAATATAAATATATAGGTATATATTAATATACTTAGGATAAAAATACCAAAAAATGTACATATTTTATTTTTAATATTTAATACTAAAAAATACCCTTTTTTACAAATATACCATATTTTATTTTATTTTTGTATGTAAATAATAAATAATTGATTAATACCCCTTTGATTAAAAATTAGGTTTTTCCCCTAAATTTGAAAATACCTCAAAAATAATACCTTTTTATTTTCTTTTTCATAAATAATATTTTTTTTTCATACATATAAAAATTCTTTTTTGCATCCTTGCATATTTATTTTATTTCTATTTTATCTATGCTTTTGATCATATTGTAAATATTCAAGGCAAATGATGTAATAGCTTAGATTCAATTTCTTGTCTAAATATCTCCCCACTTGAACATTGTACCCCCCTCCCCATATTATTGTGTTGTAATAGCATAGGAATTTAAATTTCGCACTTTAAATGCTTTCTAAACATACTATGTTAGAGCTAGGGTTTGTATGTAAATAAAACGAACAAAATAGTTGGACCTAATCTCAAGATAAATATGCATGAAAAATGGACAACACATTTCACACTTGCACCCCTAGGATATTCCACTTTGTTGCCTTCAAATAATTGGGCCATATTGTATGTTGAATTTCTTTGGGTAAAAACAAACAATCAAATGATCATAGTCCCACAAAATGTTGCTTAAATGAATGATCAAGTCCCTTTTAAAGAAAATTGCCCAAAGACATTTAACACTATTTCAATTATGGTCTAAACGATGACCCGCGCCCGTCCCTTTCACCTCCTAAGACAAGATTGTCCACCAAATGCAATGGTGGAACAAAATTGTCAAAAGGTTTAAAGACATAACAAAAATCTTTGAGAAAATTTTAGGTAGACAACTCTTGAGTACTTGTCAATTTGCAAAGAAAACACTTTCCTATTTTCAAAACCCACTTCACAAACACTTTCAAAACCAACTTTCAAAAAACCTTGAAACATCTTTTCAAAAAGACAAACACCTTTTGTAAAACATTCGAGTAAAGAATTGTTACAAGGGTAGCCTAGACAAGACATCTTTTTCAAAACATTTTCAAAACCACACACAAAGCACCATTTCAAACAATTGAAAACCAAGGCAAGTTGATCTAAGCAAGTACCTAAGAGCCCATGGATAACCATGGATAGAAAGGGTGCTAATACCTTCCCTTTCTATAATCTACTCCCCGAACCCAAGAAAAATCTCAAAGGTTTTTGCTGTGCTTTTTAAACCTTTCCTTAGGATAAAATAAAAAGTCGGTGGCGACTCTTGCTCAACCGAAACATTTGCGAAAACAAACGCAAAACCCTAGTCAGTTCTCCCACCGTATCACAGTTGTTATCTAAGCTAATCCTAACAAAATTAAAGGTTGATGTAGTTGGGAGAAAAAACTTCCCCAAAACCATTGTAACACGGTGGGAGAACTGACTTGGGTGTTTTACATTTGATTGCAATTGTTGCGGATAGCAAGAGTCGCCACTGACTTTTCTTTTATCCAATAAGGAAAGTATGAAAAGAACCGGAAATACCTTTAGAGATGTTTTCTGAGTTCGGGGAGTAGATTATGAAAAGGGAAGGTATTAGCACCCTTTTCATTCGTAGTTATCTACGGGCTCTTAGTTGCTTGCTAGATCACTTGCTTTATTTGAAAAATGTGCTTTGTGTGGGTTTTGAAAGTATTTTGAAAAACTTTTGTAATGGTTCTCGTCTCTATAAGAACACGTACAAAGCGTTGTTTTGGAAATTAGTTCAAAGAAGTGTTTGTGGGATGTTTTTTTGAAAGTGATTTTGAAAAGGGTTTTCTTTAAAATGGCTCTCATTTCTATAAGAATGCGTACAAAGTGTTTGTCTTTTGAAAATGTTTCAAAGTGAGAGTGTTGGTGTATGAAATGTTTTTGTTGTGAGCAAGCGAGCAACTAGGAGCAAATCTACCTACTCAAAAGGTCTTAGATGTTATTTTCCTCCTCCTTTAGATGTTGCTATCTTACCATTGTTTTGGTAAGAAGCCCCATCGTTGGATGTGAAGGGACACACGCGAGACGTTTGTATAGTCATAGGAGGCAACCTATGGGACGTTTTAACAATGTCGTTTAGGGACTAGATCGTTTACCGAAGGCAACATCGAGGGTCATCGAGGGACTACGATCTTTTATCGAGGGTCTTTGCTAAAATGCCCATGTTCGAGGAACATGACTATTTTCTGAGGCAACAAGTGAGACTACACTAAGGGTGCATGTGTGAATAGTGTGTTTGATTGCATGCATTTTATCTTGATTAAGGGTTGTCTACTTATTGGTTTTATCTTGCCATACATCCTAGTTACTAGCATTTATACAAAAGCAATAAAGAATGCAGGAAATAAAACCTACACTATTATAACCATATTGAATTGCGTGGAAATGTAAAGGCAAAAAATAAGATAAAAGTAAGGAGAATGGGTGTCTTTCGATTGGGGGGAGACAACCTTCGATTTGCATTCTGTTGGCCTCCTTCAATTGGGGGCTGTCATCAGCAAGGTCATGGCATTTGAATTGGAGTTTGCGCCAGTAAGGTCATGGCCTTGGATTCTAGCATTCTGGGGCTGGGAAGTCAGCATATGGTATCCTTCGACTGGGCCTGGAAGCAGCAGGTTATGCCTTTCGATTTGGGGCTGGCACTAGTGAGGTCCTGTCCTTCGATTGGCCTGGAAGTCTGTGTGTGGTGAAGCCCAAGGTTTTGCCTTTCGATTCTGCCTGGGAACCAGTGTGGTGCAACCTGCCTTTCTTAGATGTTAGCAAGGAAGCCCAAGGCTTCGTTTCATGTTTCCTTTCCCCTGTTTCTTTAGGTTAAGGCATTAAATGGAAACATGGCCTGAGGCCATGCTAATATTTGTCTTGTAAATAGTTTAAGAGTTAAATCATATTTAAGTAAACAAGCAGCAACACGAAAGGGGGTTAGCTCTAAAAACATGTTAATGGGATGGAAACGAAAAGAGCAACAAAATGTTATGTACATGATATTTGAAACGAAAAGCTTAGAGTCAAAATGACTTACCTCAAAGTTGGTGTGCGGGCTTCGAGCTTGAACTGTCGGCGTTAGAAGGAGTGGATTCAAAGGAATGTAAAGTATTTGTTCTTCAGAATAAAAAAAAGTGACAAAGGGATTCTGGGTTTGTTTGATTTCTCAAGTGTTGATGAACTTGCAAGTTTTTGTGTGTTTGAGAAAATTTGGGAGATTCGTTCCTCTGGCTAAAAATCCTCTCTTAACTTGTTCATGGTTCCTCTATTTATAAAATAAATGTTTGGGAGACGTTGAAGTAGCCAGCCTTGCAAAAACAATAAAATATGAAAAGTGAAAGGTACAGGCGTGGGGCCTGTTGGCAACTGAGGTGCAGAAGACGTGACTTGTGCTTTTTGGCGTTGCTTGTGCTCAGGCAGAAATCAGACTGAAAGCTGATTTTGTGATAAAGTACTCTCTATGAAGAAAGGGTACATAACTTGTTTCCATTTCGTCCCAAGATGGTAATATCTAATGGATGAAGCTTCGATCCTGTGTGTAACCCTCTAATTATGTGAAGATTTGGAAGCAAAGTAGTATGACAAGTAGCTGGTCATGAGATTTCCTCAGATTTGCTTCAAACGAAATCTGCTTCAAATGGTTCAGCTTAGATTCGAAGGAAGCTAAATCTAAGGGAATCAAAGCTCCAATTGAAGCTTTGTATGTAGGTTGCTTCTGCCCAATCGAAGGTTTGTTTTCCAGGGGTCACATGTGGCCAAACGAAAGGTGCATGCAAGAGGCCAAAATGCCTAGATTCAAAAGAGGCGCATAGGAGGCAAAAAGTGCAAATCGAAGGATGCTCCCTGGCTTGTAAATCGAAGGAAACTTCCTGGCTTGTAAATCAAAGGAAGCTGCCCAGCTTGTAAATCGAAGGAAGCTGCCTGGCTTGTAAATCGAAGGAAGCTGCCCAACTTGTAAATAGAAGGAAGCTTCCTGGCTTGTAAATCAAAGGAAGCTTCCCAGCTTGTGGATCTAAGGGGAGTCACTTGGAAGGAAGCCATATGCCCAAATCAAAGCTTGTGACTGAAAGGAGATTATACTGCCCAATCGAACTTTGCTAAATCGAAGCCAACTTGTTTCTTTTTTTACCTAATCGAAAGGCACGTTAACATCTTCAAAATTTTACATTTTCTTTATTTCTTTAAACATGTTTTTGTAATCACACATGCGAGAGAAATCTTGAGAAAATGAGAGGGAATATTTTGGGGTACAACAACTTCCCCTGTTCAATCTTCTTACATCTGAAGAGTTAGATTGGCGAATCTGCCATTCATGACTTGAAGGTGGAAGATGATTGAACACTAGAGTGCCCAGAAATTTGCACTTGATGATGTGGTGGTTTATTATGTAGGGAATGGGCTTAAAGATGCTATTTGGTATGATGATGGATAGTTGTTGGAGATGGGCTTATAGATGCCATCCAGAGGTGATTGTTGACAGGAATTAGACTAAGTCTAAATTCTGACTTCAACTGGAAAAGAAATTAGGATAAAATATTGAGATTTAAACTGAACCAACAGAGGTCTTGATTTATCTTTGACTGGATAAGAATCAGAAAAATCTTAGTGTTGATTTAACTGAACCAGTAAAGGTCTTGAATTATCTTCAACTGGAATAGAAATCAGAGAGATCTTAGTGTCGATCTGACTGAAGTAGAGAAGGTCTTGAATTAACTTTGACTGGAATGGAAATTAGAAGAATCTTAGGATCGATTCAACTGAACCAGACAAAAGTCTTGGAATATCTTTAATTGGAAATGAATCAGAGAGATCTTAGTGTTGATCTGACTAAACCAGAGAAGGTCTTGAATTAACTTTGACTGGAATGGAAATCAGAAAAATCTTAGGATCGATTCAACTGAACCAGACAATGGTCTTGAAATATCTTCAACTGGAATAGGAATCAGAGAGATATTAGTGTCGATCTGAATGAACCAGAGAAGATATTGAATTAACTCTGACTGGAATGGAAATCAAAAGAATATTAGGATCGATTCAACTGAACCAGACAAAAGTTTTGGAATATCTTCAGTTGGAATAGGAATCAGAGAGATCTTAGTGTCGATCTGACTGAACCAGAGAAGGTATTGAATTAACTCTGACTGGAATGGAAATCAGAAGAATCTTAGGATCGATTCGACTGAACCAGACAAAAGTCTTGGAATATCTTCAACTGGAATAGGAATCAGAGAGACCTTAGTGTCGATCTGACTGAACCAGAGAAGGTTTTGAATTAACTCTGACTGGAATGGAAATTAGGAGAATCTTAGGATCGATTCGACTGAACCAGATAAAAGTCTTGGAATATATTTAACTGGAATAGGAATTAGAGAGATCTTAGTGTCGACCTGACTGAACCAAAGAAGGTCTTGAATTAACTTTGACTGGAATGGAAATCAGAAGAATCTTAGGATCGATTCAACTGAACCAGACAAAAGTCTTGGAATATCTTTAACTCGAATAGGAATCAGAGAGATCTTAGTGTTGATCTGACTGAACCAGAGAAGGTCTTGAATTAACTTTGACTGGAAAGAATCAGAAGAAATCTTGGAGCGATTCATCTGAACCAGAGAAAATGTCTACCGGAAAGAATCAGGACAAACTGTTGAGAGATTTAAACTGAACCAACCGGGGTCTGGATAAGAATCAGAATAAATCTTGGAGCGACTTATCTGAACTAGAGAAAATGTATACTAGAAAGAATCAGGATAAACCGTTGAGAGATTTAAACTGAACCAGTAGAGGTATTGAAAGAGTATAAAAATAATATCCATAAATGTATTGTATCTGACTTGTATCTGAAAGGTGTACTGAATGAGTGTCAGAATGACATTCGAATCTGGATCGTATCTGGACTGTTTTTGAAAGAATATGGAGTAAGTATCATAATGTCAGCCATATCTGGATCGCATTTGAACTGTTTCTAAAAGAGAATCTTTGGTCGTCTGTCATTAATAGGAAGAAATAAATCTAACCAGAGGAGGTCTTTTTTGATAATGATATGTGATGAAGGAATCTTGGACGATTACTACCTCAGAAAGATGATGAAGGAATCTTGGATGATTACTACCTCAGCAGGATGATGAAGGAATCTTGGACGATTGCTACTCTAGCAGGATGATGAAGTAATCTTGGATGATTACTACCTCAGCAGGATAATGAAGGAATCTGAGATGATTGATACTCCAAAAAGATGATGAAGGAATCTGAGATGATTGCTACTCCAAAAGGATGATGAAGGAATCTGAGACGATTGCTACTCCAAAAAGATGATAAAGGAATCTGAGACGATTACTACTCAAAAAAGATGATGAAGGAATCTGAGACGATTACTACTCCAAAAAGATGATGACCTTTATCTGTTGATTGATCTTTCCTGAACAGGTAAAGAGTTAGTTGTATGCAATGTTATGATGTATGCATTGAGTAATGATGTTCTCAAAACAAATGAGATTTGTGTTATATGTTTTGTATGCATATGCTATGAATTTTATTGAAATGTAATTTTGTTTTGGAAAATAAATCCTTGACAAGTGCTAGGGAGCCATTAAATCCTTGAGTGTCATCCTATGAGAAGGATTTTGGGGAGATTTGTCACTGCCCCTAGTAGCAAGTGTTCATGGCACTGCCATGAAATATTTGATTGTATGTAACCCTTTGTTGGGATTTGCGTTTAATGCCTCGAGTGATTTAGATGGAGACCTGCCCCTGGTTATTCTGCACTTCTTGAGAGATTTCTTGGAATCTTTACTGGACTTCCCCATGTGTGATGGATAGTGACATGTCATGCCCCTTGTTTATAGGAGATTTTTCGTTGGAAGTGTCATCCCATTTGAAGTGATTTTGTTCACTGAGAGAGCTTTCGTTGATCGAATATTCGTTGTGTGAATTTCTCTGTTGTCAAACAAATAGCCATATGCAAACAACGATATTCAAATAAAGCAAAGTTTATGCTTGTTTTGAAAATTTTAAAATGCGTTTTAGCAAGTAAAGAAGTTTTATAGGAAAATTCAAACTCAGGATTTAGAGTAAAGCCTTACAGGAGTCAGGATACCTTTTGTAACAGTATACTTTCGAACTAACCCATGCTTCAATTAGGACTTTTGAAGGGTTGTTACGTGGCTTGGTTCACGGTTTTAAGAAACAAAGGATATGGCTCAAAGTGTAATTGTATCCACCTGTTCTTCGTGATGTTCTTCAGTCCTAAACTCAGTTAATTGTACGTTTGAACTCCAATTGAGTCTGGAATGATGTCTTGATGATGGTTCAGACAAGTTTTGTCGGAAGGCAGTCATTTTTTGCAACATTTTTCATGTTGTTGAGGATTTGTAGTGACCTCTTTCTTTTGATTTATTTTCCCTAATTTTGCCTGACTGTTCTTGTTTTGAGATTACAGTCAGCGGGATGCCCCAGTTTTTCTTAAGTCTCCTTCGTACGTTTTGACTTAGTGGGATTTTCCCTTTGAGAGATAATGACTGCCTATGTGATAGGGAACCATCACCGTATTTTGATTCCAGAGGTACATTTTTGATATCATTAGTTGTATTATAAAGTGAAAGTTTGCGACGGAACGCACGTTTAAATTAACTGAGAGACTACCTTGCCCCAGGTTTTGATTAAAGGTTCCTATTTGTGTAAAAAAGAAAACTTCTACTTCTTTGGCTCGAAGGGGTTGACTAGGGATTATCTTCCTTATAACTCCAGTGTTTAGGATTTGAAAGAACGCCTGTACATCATCAGTAAAGTCTGTCCAAAAGCATACTGTATGAGATTATGGCATTGTTTTCGCCATCCTCCCTCTAAAGGCTTGTAACTTTTAGCAAGAATTAAATGTCATAAGAAGAGTAAAAAGCATAGTTTAAATGTAATGAAAACGAATGGATCAATTCAAAACAAACATATGCAATGCATTAATAAAACAAAGTTTGACATTAATAGATAATTGTTTGAATAACAAAGGAATTACAAATGAAAATTCAAATGAACAGAAGCCTCTTTGTCTGAACTTGTCACTTTAGGTGGTGAGCCTTTGAGGGACGGCAGAAGAACTCAGTCTGGCCATCTTGTGTGAACTCCAGCAATCCTTTGTCGACCAGGTTTTGAATCTTGTATTTCAACGCCCAACAATCGTTTGTATCATGCCCAGGACTATCAGAATGATAGGCACATCTGGCATCGGGATTGTAGCTGGGAGAATAAGTTTTGGGATTTGGATGAGGTCTTATTGGTGTAATCAGATTCATCCTCAACATGTTTTGAAAAGATTGAGACAGTGGTACATTGATGTTGGTAAACTATCTTTTGGGCTCGCTTTGCCTTTGTTGATTTTCTGGTTGATGTTGACGAAGTCGTTGTTGGGCCCGTGATGTGGAAGCAATTTGGAAAGGTCCACTCTTCATCAGAGGCTGATTAATGACTCGATCTCCAATTCTAGTTGTTTTCCCCATTTGTTTACATCCGTCTTGACGAAGCTTGTTGACGAGAGTCCTCAGCTCTTCTTGTCCCTGAGCCAAGTTTTGGATGAGAGACATTTGGCCCACCAGTTGTCCCATCATCTGGACTTTCATTGTGCCTATCTCGGTTTGTAGCCCTTCCACCCGGTCATCTCTGTCGTCCCCAAGATTTCTCATGACCATGCCCCTTGTGAGGAGCGCCTTCACTTCTTCTTGCCCCTTGGATAGTGTTGTACCCCAAAAATTTCCCTCTCATTTATCAAATATTTTCTCACAAGATCCCTTTTGGTTCAAGACTGTACAAGGATTGATCAGCTCAAGACACCTTCTTAAGCACTGATGACTGAAATTAGGGTTTGAGATTGCACAAGTATAATTGAACTTTTAATGCCTCATATGACTTTCATGGATCATTATAGACCCTCAAGATTACTCATGTCAAGTTTCAAGCCTTGGATCATATTTTTGCTCAGTCAATTGACCAGTTGACCTAAAAGTCAATTATATTGGGGAAAAAGTCAATTGTGGTCAATTTACAATCAAACTTCATAATGTTTTATCCATATAAAAATTATAAACTCATATGTATCATTTGATCAAGTTTGGACCACAATTCCTCAAGAAATTTGATCAGATCATCAAAAGGGCAATTTCTGATTTTTGACCTAGCAAATGGTTAATTGGTTTGAGGCATGATCTCAGGAGTTAAATTGCATCATTTTTACCTAATGGCATGACTCAAAACACTTCTCAAGATCAATTGATTGATAGTTGATTTTCTGTCAACTGATCAAAAGTCAATTGTATACTAAAAAGTCAAACTTTGACTTTTTGGTCAAAATCAAGTGTCAAAGATCACAATTCATCAAAACATGTCAAAATATGAAACTTATTCATCAAGAAATCAAAAAGTCAAGATTTCATTTTGAAAAGTTAAAGTTTTCAAACTTAGAAATTTTTCTGTGTTGAAAACTTCATATTTTTTTCACAACTTTGAGCCAATTTTTCACCATGATGCAAGATGATTCAAAAGAAAATTTCAACATGAAAGTTGTAGATCTCCATGAGATATACAACATTTCTTTATACAACTTCTCCTAGAAATTCTTGGATCTCAATTTATTAATCCATGAATTCATGGTCATGAAACTAAACACTTAGTGAAAATTTTGCCCTAGTTTAGGCACGATTTTGACCTAACTTCATGGCAATTTTTCACATAGTTCCAAGAGGAATTTTCAAAAGTGATTCAAAGAGGGGTTGTAGAGAAAATTACAATATTTCCAAAATGTCCAAGAACTCCTTGAGATCATTCTTGAGCAAGGAGAATCGAAGAGAGGAAGTTAGGGTTTTCAAACTGAAATTATAGGTCATTTTGTGATGAACAAGAATTCAAATCTCAAACCTATGCTGCACAATCTTGCTTTGCAGGCCTCTAAACCTCAAGATCTCTCCCTAATCAGAATATTACACTTTCTTTTGAGCTATTATCCACTTAATTCAAGCTTTATCCAAGATAATTTTCCATTTATGGAACAAAGTTACCATTGCTATTTTGATAAATCATTTCTTTTGCAAATGTCAACTCTCCTTGAGCTCCCAACTTGTTGTCTCTGTCCACACTCAAGATAAGTGATCAGAAGCAAACATGTTTAAAGTGCCTAACCACTCTACATGCTTGTACTTTCTACCTTAAAACCACATTCCTCACTTTTCTTCAAAATCAAGCAACTTAGCCATAACCCTATAACTCATAAATCCTTTGTTCAAAACCTCTCCAACCTTTTGCTTATACATGTATAAGTCATTTGCAAGTAAACACACGCATGCTCAAGCCCTGAAACCCCCTAAAGCACAGAACCACCAAAAACATCTCAAAACTTGCCATTTCTGAGTTTTGAATCCAATCTCTAAATTTTCTCGTGCATTTCTTGGCCTTTTACTTTCAAAAGCTTCTAAATAACATATACAAACAATTCCAACACTTGCAACACGACTGTAACACCTTCATCACCATCCACCATTTTCAAAAACAGCCATTGCACATTGACTTCTCCAAAACTCCTCAGCCACTTTCAGCTCAAGCCAAGCATCACATTAGCTTCCTGGGAACTTGAGGAAGCTAACCCAATCAATGGAACTCATCAAAAGCTGCTCAAACTCAAAACACGATACCCTCTTGCAAGGTGAGTTTTCTGACTTTTGAACTCTTCATACAAGCATCATTAATGGTTTATTTGTGAATAAGAAATGTAGATACCATTGTCCTGAAGCTAACCATATCCTTAGATTTCATTATTGTTGCTTGAGTAGTTAGAATTTTGAATTTGAACCTCTGAAAATAATTAGGTCAGGATTTGGTACTTTCAAAAATTCTCATTCATCTTTGATTTATAGTTTATGATAGTTATATGGTTGGATTCATATGGAAAAATGGAACAACTTTCATGTTTGCATTTTCCATTTTTGTTGAGAAATGGTGAAGTTACATGTGGTATGGCTAGAGGTTGAAGATGAAGTTTATTCATGACTCATTTTGTATTATATATTTATCATTTCAGTTATATTAACGGATGTATAGCCACCCCAGTGGTAAGGCAGCACGCTTGTAACTAAGAGGTCATGGGTTCAACACCCAGCATGCTACCTTTTGCATTTTTCCACATTTTTTTTTGCCATTTCTCCTTTCAGGTAGCGCTTGGGCCAACAAAACCTTGGGCCTGACTTTTTCTTAACATTACCTCCCAAATTTAATTTTAACCTCCCTGACTTTATTATTTTTATTTTACTTTTACTTCATCTTTTATTATTATTATTAATATTATTAGTATTATTATTATTATTTTCATTAATAAAAATCCAAAAATATTTATATTTATATTATTTATATTTATTTAGTTTATTTTTTTCCATAAAAACTAAAATAACACAAAAACATTTTCATTTAATAAATTAATTTCTTTTCAATAAATATTTAGACTAGGGTTTGACTATAATATTATTTTCTTGTAAATAAAATTAATTTAGGGCTTAGGTTTATTTTAATTAATTAATTCTCATTTGTATTCTCATTAAGATAAAAACTTTCATAAGAAAAACCCTAAAAATATTTTTTTTAACTTAATCTTGATTTTCTTATTTTTAGTTAATTATTTTTATTTTAGTTAACTAGGTCAAAAAAAACCCTTTTCATGAAAATCAAACAAAAAATCACATTTCCTTTTTTTACATTTTATATTCTTGCATTTTTATCTTTATTTTTATACATTTATTCAAATTCAATATGGTTGTAATAATTATTTAGATGTAATTTCTTGCAATTCCCCATTTGTAATTTGTACACCCCTCCCCTAAATGATGTAATATCTTAGTATTTTTTATTTTCCGCAATTTAAATGCTTTATATACAAATGCTAGTAATTAGGGTTTGTATGAAAATATTAAAACCAACAAGTAGCAAACCCTAATCAATACAAATCAAGAATGAAATACAATACACTTGCACACAAACACCCTTAGGGTAAATCCACTTGGTTGCCTTACAAAAATGGCCATATTATACATGTGAGGTATCTTAGCAAAAACCAGCAAAAAATATAAGATCACAGTCCCTCGATGACGCTATCCATATTGCCTTCTAAAATGATCTTAATCCCTAAAGAAAATGCTAAGATATCTTACAACATTGCTAATCATACTTATATTGTGACCCACACTCGTCCCTTTTACATCCAAAGATAGGGTTACTTACTGTAGCGGTAAAAATGTTTAAGACTAAGCCATTGGATTGACTAGACTTTGTACAAATCAAAATAAAAATCGTCACCGCGCTTTATTGTTTCCAAAGGAATGGGAAAAGAGAGAATAACCCAAAAAAGGGGGAAAGATTCAAGGTAAGGGGGTTGGTTATGCAAAGGAAAGGTATTAGCACCCTAAACATCTACGGTACTCCACAGGAGCCTCTTTGAAAAATTTGTATATTTTGGCTATAAAAAATGTGTTATATATAAAATGGATGGTGGAGGTGAGAAAAGAAATATATTTTTTATGATTTTTGCATCCTCCGCGATTGCGAATCTTTAGTGCCTACGTACCACCTTTCATGCAATAGGGGATCAGGGTACACGTAGTTCCTCTTTTAAAAATTTGAAACACAAGTGTGTTGGTTAATTTTAAGAGATAAGACATCATCATCATTGTCCGTGTGGAAAACATACTTACTACCCACAGTCATGAGAAAGGAGAATTTGCATCATCTCAAAGTGGAGGATATGGCTTGGATTTTAAAATCAACAATGCCTCACTCAACACCCAAGTGGAAAATATCTCTCTTCACTACATGTTGTAGAAGTATAGTTGTTTGCATCACTACAAGGATTGACAAAAGCCTAATCTTTTAAGAAAAGTTTAAAGGTAAAAGCAAACGTGGCAAAATGGTTTTAAATGAGATTGATTGACTTTTAATCTTCTCACAAAAAGTTTCAAAGTATTATTAAATTGATTGAAGTTTATTGATGAAAATGTTTTGAAAATGCATGGACCTAAGTCCAAGTTTATTATGAAAGTGTTTCAAGTTTAGAAACAAGAAGAGTTTTCAAAAGGAGGGAGAATTTTTTTGAAATTAAAGAAGATTGGAGGAGTAGAAGAGGCTATCCTAAAGCATAAGGTAAAGGCTAAGGATAAGGACCATCTAACCAAACAAGAAGTCAAAACTTGACATTATGAGCCAAGATAGAATTCCCATTCTTTGGAGTGAAACCAAGCAAGCAAAGATACTAGACCTCTTCAAATGTATTAAGTCTTTACAAAAATTGGGCAGAGTAACGGTTGTATGCGGGTGAATTCCAGATTACAAACAAAGAGTGTAATCACAAAAACCTGCACACAAAAACAAACAAGAAACCCAATGTCTTGAGGTAAACCTCAAGAGCTCCAGACAAAATAATCATATAGGATCACGAGGTCTCCAAGATAGGCCAAGGTTTCTAATCCTAAGTCCAAGAAAAAGTCCCATGCTCCACCATGCCAAGGATAGTAACCAAATAGTCCAAGTACCATTAAGAGTTTTTTAGGGTTTAAGTTGGTTATTAAGTATCTTAGGAAAAGGAAAAAAGAAAAAGCTCAAGTGAGCAAAGTAAAAATGACAAGAAAATAAATGCTCAAATGAGCAAAGATGAAAATGGCATGAAATGTAAAATGCTAAAAAATAAATAGTACATAAAGCATAAAAGAATAAAAGCATAAAATAAAACAAGTCAATAATTAGTGGTTAGTTGGATGACCATCTTGAAACTTGCATTTGGAACTCATTAGAGGATTGGTAGAACCAAAGCCTCCACACAACAAGTTGCATTTGCTTTTTGTCAAGTATATCATCCATTTGGAATTCTCACAAGTACCATTTAATGATCAACGATGTTTAAGTGATCCGCGTTGACCAAATGTGTTGTAGATCCATTAGAGGATTGATAGAACCAAAGCCTCCACACAATGAATCTCAAGGTTATTGTATCAAAAAGATCAAATTAACATACTTGGGCTTGCAATCATAAGTTTGGGCCACTAATGATCATTTATTCAAATCGGGACAAAATTTAGCGCTATGTTAAGCAATCGTAAGTGGACTTATATAGAAGTCGCACCTATTTTGAGGCCGGTCAATAGCAATCTATGCACCATTTTTTTGAGACATGATATAGAGATCATGCTCTAACAACATTTAGTACAACAAAAAGGGGATGAGATGAAGAGGAATTAGGGTAAAAAGAAAAACCACATTTGAATTAATATTTAATCAAACTATTATTAAAACCATTCATCCATTTTTTTGTGGAGTTAAACTCAACACCATGGATCCAATGATGTTAATAAAGCCATAACCAAAAAAATCAACCCAAGATAGCCAGAAAATATTCATAAAATAATAATATAATTAATATGTTCATTAAAGGATTTGAAAATGTTAAAAAAAAAGGAAAATAATGAAGAAAATGCCAATTATATTCAAATTAATCAAGAAATGAAATATAAGACCATAGAAAAATCAGAAAAGAGGCCAAGTAATTTTATAAAATTTTTGGGAATTTTTAAAAGTCAGAAACTATTTTTTAAAATTAAAATAAATGGGTAAAATAAGCAAAAATAGTAAAAAAATAGAAAAGTCAGAAACAAAAATAAAATAAGGTCACCAATATTTATCACAATATCATTGGATCATTCCATAATTTTTTCAGAATTTAAAAATGTGTAAAAGTATTTTTCAACATTTTAAACAAATCAAATAAGTGTAAAATTCATAAAAAAATATCAAAACACAAAATTAAATTGTGAAAAAATAAAAATCAGAAAGAGAATAATCAAAAATATTTTTCATAATTTTTTTAGATTTTTTGGACTAAAAATGAATTTTCTATGATTTTTTGAAATTTAAAACAATTAAAATATAAAAATCAGAAAAAGAAAATAAAAGAAAAAGATGTGGACCATTGGATGAGATTCAAAATGCATTAGTAATCAAATCCAAAGGATCTGGCGCGCTGTGCATATCATCGTCTTTAATGAATAATATACATAATCATTAATAAAATCAGAATTTGAAAATAACAAATGTCACGCTTTCATTGGTTGGAAGATGACACTTTGGTCATCTTCAACCTCCAGCCCTCACGAATTTCAGGTCTCTCAAACTGTAAAATCAGAAGCTCAGACCTATGCCATTCGCTTCGTCTCTTCAAGACGAAGACAACCACACCCTCGCACCAAATTTATATAAAAGGTAACTCAAGCAATTTGGAAAGAAAGTTTTGCAAAGGGATTTGAAAATTCATGGTCAAAACGTGCTTCCAGATAAAAGTAAGTGTTGCGACTAGAACCAAGGAAATGAGAGCAACACAATGATACCAAAGTTTTGAAGAATTGATGAAGGAATCTACCTATTGAAGTTGAGTTGCAGAGCTCTGAAACTGGACTTCTATGGAGCAATATAGGGCACAACTCTTGAATGTGATTATATGGTTAGCTTCAGGGAAGATCAAGGAAGGTGAATTGATGAAAAAAATGGATTGAAAAAGGCTTGAGAATAGGATTCGAAATAGCTGAATTCTGAGTTGTGAAGCAAGTTTGGCAGGGTGATTCTGGCTATCTAAGCTTGGGAGTTTGAATGGGGGATGACCCTCGATTTATAGGGAATCAAATGGAATGTTCAAGCGTGTGGAATGATGCAAATTGGAGGGAAATCGTGTGAACCTGATGCACGAGCAAAGTGTGATCTGATTTGCATCAAAACTCATCTAATCCTTGTGTTTCAAGGCTTTAATCCACTTTGGCCACTTGGTTAAACATGTTTAGATCGCAAACGCGTGCTAATTTGATGTTTAAAGGCCAAAACATGAATTTCAAATTCTGACTTATGGAGAAACTTCAGTTCCAAGTTACCAAGTTCAATCCAATGGCATTTCCACCTCAGGGGGTCTTAGGGAAAAATTATTGATGCTTTGGAAAGATGAGGTAACAAGCTTTTCAATGGAAAAAGAATGGAATTAAATGGATGCTTGAGCTGAAAGTTACATGGAGTCAAAGTTGAAGAAATAGAGTTGGCTTTTCATACTTAGAAATATTTCAAATTCTTCTTTAAAAATGACCTATAATCTCTTGCATCTAAACATGGCCTTCCACTTAGAATTGGCTCTTGACCAAAAAAGATGGAATTAATTAGATATCTTGAATGACATTTTGAAATTTGAACCACTCAAAATCTCCAAAAATTGAGCAAGTTATGACTTGTTGAAGTTGGCCAAAAATCATGAAATGGCCTATAATCTCTTGCATTCTTAAGGAAACTTACATCCATTTTCTTACTTTGCACATAAAAGAAGGCATGAAGTACACATCCTTAGGATCGTCATGAAAAAAGAATGGGCTCAAGGTGATAAAAATTGACCAAGTTATGACCATTTGAAGTCACATATGGAAAATTGGGGATTCATCTGGATGACTTATAATCTTTCTTCTTCACCAAGTTCCTTCCACATGAAAACTCCTTGGAACTTTTGAAGTGATTTGTTGGTAACTCTTTAAAGAGAAGAATGTTTTTGGAATCACTAAAAAATACCAAAAGATGAGCAAGATATGCCCCTTTGAAGTCCAAAACCCTAGCCTCTAGATCAAGAGAATGCTTGGTGGAACTTTTCCAAGTTTGAACAAACTTTTTGTGCCAATAGTATTCCTTTGTGAATAGAAGTTGTTGAGGATGATAATGAGGACTCATGGCCACTAAAACCACTTCCATACCAACTTCCAAACAACTTCAATAATGAGGTTTGAATCTCTCAAGATTTTAACTAGGGCATGGAAATAAACTCATGAACCCATGAAGCAACTTGCTAAACCTCATTGCCTTTACCTACATTATTAACAAGTAAGACAAACCAATATTGAATTTTGTTAATTAGAGAGAAAGTCAAAGAAAAATATCCATAATCACAAAATAAAACAAGTTAAGGTGCTTGGTAATTCCTCAGAAGAGCAAAGTTAAAGATAGGGAGAAGAACCAAAAGCCCTAATGTGATTTTGTGGTGATTGAAACAATATGGTATGATGAAGGGATCTTAGGGGCAAAAATTGGGGTACAACAGATGCCCTTATTTAAGTTTCTTCTATCCGGAGATATGAAGGTTAAAAATCTTCGTGTCGACGTGATCGAAGACACTTAAATATAAAACAAATCCTGTTTTTGGCCCTAAGATGCCATGCAAACATTTATGCATATGAATGCATATGAATGGAACGAAAGAGACGCAAAGTAGAATTGGGGATGCAACATGAAATGTAGAAACAAAAGAGCAATCCCACCAGGAAAATAAATCACTGGTAAACCACGAGAACAGAATCAGAGAGGAGGATAACAAGCATCGACGTTCACTGCTGATGTACTACCAACGTTCGCAGAAGGTAGAAAGAGAAAATATATCAAATCACCGCCGTTCACTGACGATGAACTAGCAACGTTCACTGAAGATAGCAAAAAGATAAGAAACACCGACGTTCACTGCCGATGTACTACCAAAGTTCACTGAAGGTAGGAAGAGAAAATATATCATATCACCGCCGTTCATTGATGATGAACTATCAACGTTCACTAAAGATAGCAAAAATATAACAAACACCGACGTTCACTGCCGATGTACTACCAACGTTCACTGAAGGTAGGAAGAGAAAATATATCATATAACCGCCGTTCACTGACGATGAACTATCAACATTCACTGAAGATAGCAAAAAGATAAGAAACACCGACGTTCACTGCTGATGTACTACCAACATTCACTGAAGGTAGGAAGAGAAAAATATATCATATCACCGCCCTTCACTGACGATAAACTATCAACATTCACTGAAGATAGCAAAAAGATAAAAAAAACACCGACATTCACTGCCGATGTACTACCAACGTTCACTGAAGGTAGGAAGAGAAAAATATATCATATCACCGCCGTTCACTGACGATGAACTATCAACGTTCACTGAAGATAGCAAAAAGATAACAAACACCAACGTTCACTGCCGATGTTCTACCAACGTTCACTGAAGTTAGAAAGAGAAAATATATCATATCACCGCCGTTCACTGACGATGAACTATCAACGTTCACTGAAGATAGCAAAAAGATGACAAACACCGACGTTCACTGCCGATGTACTACCAACGTTCACTGAAGGTAGAAAGAGAAAATATATCATATCACCGCCGTTCACTGATGATGAAATATAAACGTTCACTGAAGATAGCAAAAAGATAACAAACAGCAACGTTCACTGCCGATATACTACCAACGTTCACTAAAGGTAGAAAGAGAAAATATATCAAGTTTCCCCAAGATTCTGGTGTTATGCCAAGAACGGGTCTCAACTTCTTCTTTAACCAAGGAAATCTGCCTGGAAAGGGTAATACGTAACCTGTCTCAAATAAAGAGACATCCACTTATTGTCAAGGGGATTTTCAAAGAGAAATGACTTTCTAGGGATTGAAATATGACTTCCCGAGGAAGTGCCACGATATTCCTGCTGAGGCGATAAAGTCTTCCTGTGCAAAATAAATGCACAAACCAAAACCCAAAGTTTTCAGAAAACCACAAATCCAATTCAGAAATAAACTAGAGCAAGACGGCCAATGCAGATTCATCCTTTGAGAAATAAAATCAAGAGGGAAAACCAAATTCAACTAAGCAAAGAGCGTTGTCGGAAAGGTCAGAACACAATGTCAATGAATGATGATTTTTAGTAATGCATGATGTATGTATGAATGTATGAGTACTATTGTGCATATGCTGGTAAAAAAGGATACATAATCAGCACAGACAAACGAAACTGCCTCAGGTACTAACAACATTGGGCTACGCTTCAACCAGAAAGATCAATCTAAGAAAGGTAACTGCAGAAACCAAACTTATTGTTTTAACTTCACTGAGGAGAAACATAATCCGAATGTAGCTAAATCAAACAGATACTGGGATAGAACATCCTTCTTCCAGTTTCATCAGAGAAATAGTTTTCCAAAAGCAACATGCCTACTGTAGATTGCAAGATCAATAAAGCAGACTGACTTCGAAACAACCAAGCCTCACTGGGGGATTCAAGTCTACCTCCCTGGAGAAAAAATTGCAGATTGAAAATTTTCATCACGAACACTCATTCCAATAAGAGATGCCCTGGGATAACCTTTCCGAGAAATCAAGAAGTCAACACTAGTGCCAATACTGCAAAAAGAGCTACATCTCAGCACACCAAGGGAATAAAACCTTTCATTATATGAGGGAAGACTTCACTGGGGAATCTGGGGCAGAGGCTTCTGACCATGCAAACCCAAAATCAAAAGCGAACCAAGACTTGACTGGGGATAATGGGGTCGTAAACCCAATACTGTACCTTGTACCCACTGATATCGTCTTTAACTATCTGAGAAACACACAAAAATTGCACACACCATCAATATGACCTGAGAAAACCTCCATGAAGAAAGTAAATCTTATTAAAACAACCTGAGTTTGTTCATTCTTGGGATCACCATTCTTGTTGTCATTGTTTCATCACAAATCCTAAAGTAAATTGAATTGTAAAGATCTCTTTTTTTTTGAAAAGTCAATTTTGCTTTTTTAATCTTTTTGCTTTAATAGTTATTATCAGTAATAAATGAAGTCTTTGCAAGCTAAATAAAAATAAGAACACAAAGAGTTGGGAAAAAGCTCAAATTTCATTAATAGAATGGTAGTCTGCGAATGGCGAGACTCCATGGATGATTACAAAGTTTAGGAAATGGTAATACATAATGGAAAAGATACATTGAGATACAATGACCACTATCCCCCCTAACAACTTTTGAAATCCTGAGCAGCAGCTTCCGTTGAAGTATGGTGAGGATCCGAGAAGATTGTTGCTTCAACGATAAAGTCTCGTCTGACGTAGTTACTTGCCAAGAAAATCCCTAATTTTTGCCTAAGCTGCCCTTGCGGGTTTTCAACTTAGCGGGAAATTTATTCTATTTATGTCTCTAATTTTTGCCTAGACCGCCCTTTCGGGCTTTCGGCCTACCGAGACGCTCTTTTTTGCCTAAGCCTCCCTTTCAGGTTTTCAACTTAGCGAGCTATTCTTTTATTTCTTTAGGCGAAGTACTTCTTGACTGCATCAACATTCATGGGACGTGGGAACTCCTCGCCATCCATAGTTTCAAGAATTAATGCACCACCAGAGAAGACTTTCTTGACAACATACAGGCCTTCAAAATTGGGAGTCCACTTGCCCCTAGAATCAGTGTTGAAAGACATGATCTTCCTGAGCACGAGGTCGCCTTCTCTGAATTCACGAGGTTTGACCTTTTTGTCAAATGCTTTCTTCATTCTTTTATGATATAACTGCCCATGACACAAAGCTGTCATTCTCTTCTCTTCAATCAAATTCAATTGGTCAAACCTATTCTGAACCCATTCAGCCTCTGTCAATTTGGCTTCCATTATCACACGCAACTAGGGAATCTCTACCTCGACAGAGAGTACAACTTCCATTCCATACACTAGGGAAAACGAGGTTGCTCCTGTTGAAGTGCGAACAAATGTTCGATATCCATACAGAGCAAAAGGGAGCATTTCATGCCAATCCTTATAAGTGAAAACCATTTTCTGGATAATTCTCTTGATATTCTTGTTAGCAGCTTCAACAACCCCATTCATCTTTGGCCTGTATGGAGATGAATTGTGATGGACAATCTTAAATTCTTCGCACAGTTCAGTCATCATCTTGTTGTTCAAATTCGAGCCATTGTCAGTGATAATTCTGCTCGGCACACCATACCGACATATAAGATTGTTTTTGATGAAACGCACAACCACCTGTTTGGTAACATTGGCATATGAAGCAGCCTCTAACCATTTGGTAAAGTAGTAAGTTGCTACCAAGATGAAGGTGTCCATTTGAAGCTTTGGGTTCTATTATCCTGATCATGTCAATGCCCCACATAGAGAAAGGCCACGGGGAGGAAATCACATTGAGAAGTGTCAGAGGTACATGGATCTTATCTGCGTAAATCTGACATTTATGGCACTTCTTTGCAAATTTATAACAATCAGATTCTATTGTTAACTAGTAATAACCTACCCTTAGTATCCTTTTAGCCATTGAATGTCCATTAGCATGAGTGCCAAATGAACCTTCATGGATCTCATGCATCAACGTGTCTGCTTCGTGTCTATCCATGCATCTGAGCAAGACCATGTCAAAATTTCTCTTGTATAACACATTTTCACTGAGGAAGAAACTGCATGCCAATCTTCTCAGTGTCTTTCTATCTTTCTTTGATGCACCAAACGAATATTCCTGAGTCTGAAGAAAATGCTTGATATCATAATACCAAGGTTTTTCATCTGCTACCTCCTCTATGACAAACACATGAGCGGGCCTATCTAGCCATCGAACCATAATTCAGGTTATATCATTCCAAACATTTACTTGGTACATGGAAACCAGAGTTTCCAGAGCATCTGCCATTTAATTTTCATCCCTAGGAATGTGATGGAATTCAACTTTATTGAAGAAGGGTAGTAATCTTCTAGCATAATATTTGTAAGGGATTAAGCCAGGGTGACGAGTGTCCCATTATCCTTTAATCTGATTTATTACCAAAGCTGAATCACCATACACATCTAGAATCTTGATTTTGAGATCAATAGCTTCTTCAAGACCCATGATGCAAGCCTCATATTCCGCCATATTATTAGTGCAATCAAATGTTAACCTTACAGTAAAAGGAATGTGCGATCCATGAGGAGTAACAATCACAACACTAATTCCTTTACCATAAGCATTCATATCTCCATCAAATACCATACTCCAACGAGATTTAGGGTCGGGGCCCTCCTCAGGAAATGGTTCATCATAATCTTTCACTTTCAAGAACATCACATATTCATCGGGGAATTCATATTCTGCAGACTGATGATCTTCCACCGGATGGTGAGCAAGGTAATCTGCCAACACACTACTTTTGATAGCCTTTTGAGTGCGGTACTCAATATCATATTCAGATAACAACATCTGCCAGCGGGAAATTCTCCCAGTAAGAGCAGGCTTCTCAAAAATGTACTTGATTGGACCCATTTTGGAGATCAACCAAGTAGTATGATTCAACATATACTGCCGCGAACGCTTTGCCACCCAGGCCAAAGCACAACATGTTTTTTCTAGCATAGAATACCGCGACTCACAATCAGTGAACTTTTTGCTGAGATAATAAATGGCAAACTCTTTCATGTTTCATCCTGTTGTCCCAGAATACAACCCATGGATTTATCTAACACTGTTAGATACATAATCAACGGTCTTCCTTCTACGGGAGGGAGCAAGATAGGAGGTTCAAGTAGATATTATTTAATACTTTCAAATTCCCTTTGACAGTCATCTGTCCACACACAACCTTGATCTTTCTTTAACAACTTAAAGATCAGTTCACACGTTGCAGTCATGTGGGAAATAAATCTGGAGATATAATTCAAACGCCCGAGGAAACCCCTGACTTGCTTTTCAGTTCTTGGTGCTGGCATTTATTGAATTGCTTTGACTTTATCAAGGTCAACTTCAATTCCTTTCTGGCTAACAATAAAACCCAACAATTTCCCTGATCTAACTCTAAAGGTGCATTTATTTGGATTCAGGCGGAGAAGATACTTCCTCAAACGCCGAAACAACTTCAATAAATCTTCTATATGCCCTTCTTCTGTTTGGGATTTGGCAATCATATCATCAACATATACTTCGATTTCTTTGTGCATCAGATCATGGAATAGGGTTGTCATAGCCCTCTGGTACGTTGCACCAGCGTTCTTCAACCCGAAGGGCATCACTCTATAACAGAATGTTCCCTAGGGTGTGATAAACGTTATTTTTTCCATGTCCTCAGGAGCCATTCTTATTTGATTATACCCGGAAAATCCGTCCATGAACGAGAATACCTTGAATTTTGCTGTGCTATCCACTAACATGTCAATGTGAGGCAATGGAAAATCATCTTTTGGACTAGCTTTATTTAGATCTCTGTAATCTACGCACATGCAGACTTTTTCGTCTTTTTTCGGTACTGGGACAATATTGGAAATCCATTGAGGATACACTGATGTCACGAGAAAACTAACAATAATTTGTTTTAAGACCTCCTCTTTGATCCTTACTGCCATATCCGGGTGGGTTCTTCTCAACTTTTGTTTAACTGCAGTCACTCTGGCTTCAATGGCAAACGATGCTCGACAATGTCTGTATCTAGACCAGGCATATCTTGATAAGACTAAGAAAAAAATATCCACATACTCTTTCAACAGCTCAATCAACCCGCTCTTTACATCAGGATGCAACGATGCTCCAATCTTAACTTCCTTCGGATCTTCTTCTGAACCCAAATTAACCACTTCCAAAGGCTCCTTATATGGCTGAATGGTATTTTCCTCTTGCTCAAGCAACCGTAAGACCTCTTCTAGAATCTCATCATGATCTTCTTCTTCATCCCCAAACACGGGACAATCAAAGTTGGGAGAGGGTGCAGGGTCATTGTATTTAATGGGTTTTTTAATTAATCTGCACATGTGATTTATGATTGTTTTTAGAAACTGACACATATAACAAGTGATCATGCAGATTAATTTTCAGTTATTATTTATTTTGAAAGGTTTTTTTTATTACCATTTCCCAGGAAAAAGCAGAAAATAAAAAGACATAATTTGGAAGCAAAGACAACTTTTATTAATGATCTTAACAGTTATAGCAAATAGATAAGCCCTACAACATCAATACTTCCACCTTGGGAAAAGTGAAAGCTTTTCAAAAGAAAGAAATAGATTAACAAAACAAATTACTTTGAAACATGTATGCAAGAAGGAACATCAATGGTGACCCAATTCTGAACTCGGACTCCATGCGTCACATAATTCGGTGCTTCCTGCTCTGCTTCATCCTCTTCAACAGCATTAATTCCAAAACCAATTGGATGGAGGTAGCCTCCACTGCGAAAAACATCATGATAACTGTTTACAGAAGAATTTGACTTCAAACTTTTGCCTTTGCCATTCCTCGAAGAGAAACCCAAACCAGTTTTGTTCTTGTTCACAGGTGGATCCACAAGTCGTCCCCAAACTGCATTATGACCATTGCGCACAACCTGCTGCGCATCCTTCAGGGAGACCACATAATTCTCATTCTTCCTTATGTTGTCAGTGGATAAGTCTTGGAACATGGTTCCAACAGTAGCCTCATCCGCTTCTATAATACTGAAAGAGGATAGATGGGATATCAACAATGCCTGCTCCCCATTTATGATCACTACCTTCCCTTCACACATAAACTTTAACTTCTGATGCAGAGTTGAAGTGACAGCACCTGCTTCGTGTATCCATGGCCGTCCTAGCAAACAACTATACGCGGGAATAATATCCATTACCTGGAAAGTTATCAAGAACAAATATGGTCCTATGTGGATGGGTAAG
This sequence comes from Vicia faba, assembly GCA_948472305.1. NCBI lineage: Eukaryota > Viridiplantae > Streptophyta > Magnoliopsida > Fabales > Fabaceae > Vicia > Vicia faba. Next base: position 125,928 of record CATIWC010000686.1, read on the forward strand.
TCTTCCTCACCGATGACAGATTTCCTCGACCCATCAAAAGCCTTCACACTGATGCCACTCGGGCACATAGGTGTTCCCTGATACTTTAAGTTCATGAGGGTACTTCTCGGTATAACATTCAATGCGGATCCATTATCAATCAGCACATTGGATAGAGAATCATTCTTGCAGTTCATAGATATGTGGAGGGCCAAGTTGTGATTCCTCCCTTCACCTGGTAACTCATCATTGCAGAAACTAAAATTGTTACATGACGTAATGTTTCCAATTACACTGCTAAATTGATCTAATGGCATGTAATTCTCTACAAAAGCTTGGTCTAGTACTCTCATTTGTGATTCTTTATGAGCGGAGGAATTCATCAATAAAGCTAGGATGTATATCTTTGAAGGAGTCTGCAATAGCTGATCTACAATTTTGTAGTTGCTCATCTTAATTATCTTCAAGATATCATCCACTTCTTTCTCTAATGTGGCTCCACTAGTCTCTCCTGCAGTCTTCTTAGGCTCATCGTCCTCATCAATTTTCTTTCCAGCAACAACATCCCTTCGAATAACCGGCGCAAACACACGACCACTACGGGTCACCCTGTTATTATCAGCTATATTTCCAACATCTAGCATGGGTTGGATGGGAACTTCCACCCCATCTTCTAAGATTGTAGCTTTGTATTTGTAAGGCACATCCTTATCTGATTTATAGGGAACAAGTCCTGGAAGGCTAATTACCAATGGGGTAATGGATGGTTTGCTAAGGTACTCCACCTCAAGATGAGTGGGTGCACCAAAACAAGGCACAATGACGTTTACACCTTCCTCGACACAATCATCCCTAAAAAGGCCATTTTCGGCAAACAAATCTTCGTCTGAAAAGAAATACTCATCCGCAGAGGCATACTCTACCTCTGACTCTTCTTCCGTTAAATAAACTTCAACCATATCAATCTCGTGATAATCATCTCTCTGACCTATGATCTTGATAGTTCCATTGTCTAATAGCAATTTAACACCCTCTCTCACAATAGAACATCCTCGGGGGTCTCGACAGCAAACTATGCAAGACCCGTATTGGTGTTCCACCTGACCAGCAGCACGGCAGAAAGTAGCATGCAACTGTACGAGATCTTCATTCAAATGCTCTACTTCAAAAATTCTGAATTCACCCAGACATCCAGAAACCATATTCACTTCCTCTTCATATTCTGCCCTAGGCCTAATTATATGAATTAGACCTTCATCCATCATCTCATGTAAATCAACCTTTATCTTCTTGCAACCCTGTATGTTTATACTGCAAATAGCACAATCGGCGTGGTCATGCATATAATAACTGAATTCATAGAGGTCTGCGTGCATCTTCACCAAATCCCCTCTAACCAGATTAATGTCAAAAATATGGAAGTCACCTGGACAACCAGCCACCATATTCACAGCATTCACTCCCCCCGTGCTTGGGTAGATGATTGTCTTTCACATTAGGTCCCATGTCTTTGAAAGATAAAATTTCGAACTTCACCAACCTTTGCACTTTAGTCCTCAAAGGATAACAATTTTCAACACTATGCCCTGGTGCTCCCTGATGAAAGGCACACGTCTGGTCTGCTTTGTAATACCAAGGCAATGGTGATGGTACTGCTGGAGGTGATCGTGTCTGGACCAACTTCTTCTGAATCAATGCTGGTAGTAGCTCTACATAGCTCATGGGAATAGGGTCATAGTTCTCCCTTCTTTGATTATTCCCTTGGTTCCCCTGCTGGGACTGTCTTTAATAAGCAACGGTAGTCGGAGCGGCATTCACAACAGGAGTCACTGAAGCAACTTGCTGGTGACGCTGATAATTCCTTCTAGGAGCATTTACTCTCCTCTCTTGCATAACAGCATTGGTATCCCCCTCTTTCTTCTTTGTAAACCCATAAACTAGTTTCTTCACACCTTCAAATCCTTCACCCTTTGTCAAACGGCTTTCTCTTACTGCCTCTTCTAGGCGGACACCCATTCCTACCATCTCTGTAAAATCACTTGGGGCACTTGCTACCATTATTTCGTAGTAGAAAGCGCTTAGTGTTCTCAGAAAATTTTTAGTCATTTCCTTCTCCTCCATGGGAGGAATCACTTGTGCAGCCACTTCGCGCCATCTCTGCGCATACTCTTTGAACGATTCTCTGTCTTTCTGAACCATGGTCCGAAGCTGGTCACGGTAAGGCGCCATGTCCACATTGTACTTGTATTGTTTAATGAATGCTTCTCCAAAATCATTAAAGGTATGGATGTTGGCGTTGTCTAAACTCATGTACCATTTCAATGTTGCGCCGATCAGACTATCTTGGAAAAAGTGAATCAGCAGACGCTGATCATTGGTGTGGGTAGACATTCTCCTTACATACATCACCAAGTGAGCACGAGGGCAAGTATTGCCCTTGTACTTATCAAACTCCGGGACCTTGAACTTAGTAGGAACTTTAACATTCGTGACCAAACACATCTCATTCACATTCTACCCAAATAACTCTTTTCCCCTAAGAGCCTTCATCTCTCTTTGCATTCTATCAAACTGCTCTTGGAAATCATCCATTATGTCATAAAGACCCAAGTCTTCACTCGGCGGAGGGAAAGGACGACATACATCTTCATTAACAAACGGAACCAAATTCATCGAAGGAGGTGCAGTAGGAACAGTATACACCACAGGAGGTGCTGGAGTAACAACATTTGGAACTGCTGGAGCATCTTGGGGGCCCAAATTGAAACCTTCAGGTGTAAAAATATCTGGCATTCCCCACGGATAACCCTGAGGCATACGGTTTTGAACAATATTCGGAGTAACGGATACATGAATAGTAGGAACTTCAGCATTTGCCCTTGTTGGTTGAAGTTGAACACTCGGTGGCTGATTCTGAGCAACCACCAGAGTAGTCAAATTGGCCAAGCCAGCCTTCAAAGTAGAAACTTCTTCGCGTAGCTCGCGATTCTCCTGTTCCAAGTTGTCCATCTTCTTTTTGAAGTTAGCCCGAGTGTTATAGTGATGAGTCAGCTTGCTGAACGAAGCAAAAAGTTGGGTAAGGCACCTGGATATGCATAATAAATGCAAGAAATATGTGCAATATGATGCATGATATGCAATGCATATGATTATTTTTACTTTATCATTTAATATTTCAAGGGATTTAATGTTTATAGACATATTGCAAACATCAAAATAATAACGCTTTTGAAATACTGAAAACTTTTATTATAATAACTTCAAAGTGGGTTACAAGTTTCAATGATCCCAAGTACAAGATGAAAATACAATCTAAAAATCCTGAGAGAAAGAAACTGATAGAGATCAATCTGTACGCTGGCGCTTCCCTGTGAGCCTGGCAATCCGAGCTCTCAACCTCTGGTTTTCTTCCACATGTCTGATGGCAACCTCCTTCCAATCATGGATCAGGAAATGAGCAGTTAGCACCTGTTTGAGGCTTAGGAGAAAATAAATCCCCTTGCCTCTCTGTAGTCTCTACAGCCCGACTCTCAAGAATCTCAATCAAGCCGTCTTTCTCCTTCAAGTCTGCTTTATAGGAAATCTCTAAAGTTTGGCACTTATTCTTCCAAGCTTCCTTTTCTTGCTGCATCCTGACTAAAGCAAGTTGCAGCTCTTCCACATCATCCAATAAGGGAGGATTGGTCTTCACAAATAGATCAGGCATGGGTGTCTCCCGAGTATACGGAATTTTCAACTGGATGGCTCTCAATTGGACCCACTGAAGATATGGCTCCAAAGAAACAGCACCCTTAGGTCCCAAATCCTTCCTACTCTTCTTATGAATATGTCGCCAGGCCTTTGCAATTTGCTCCCTAGCTTCCCTATGGTCTTCTCCTTCCTTCATAAAGAAACTACTCAAATGAATACTGGTTAGTTTATCCCTCATCAGATAACCAAGTTGTCGCCGTGCAAGAACAGGGTTATAGTTAATTCCTCCCTTTATACCAAGAAGAGGTACATTGAGGAAACTACCATAACTATAAATAATCTCTACATCCTGATAAGCTCGATGATACCAATCAATATCCGAGTGAGTAAGTGCCATGATCTTAGGAGCACAACGGGGTTCCTTCTTGACATCCCAAAAAGCATCAGACAGAGGCATATGTGAAATGAACCATTGGTACAACAAAGGCGTGCAACAGATAATCATTCCCCCATGATAAGAACTCCGAAGATGAACAGAGTAATAAGCATCACCCAACAGTGTAGGAACTGGGTTTCCAATCATGAAAATCCTGATAGCGTTAATGTCGACAAACTTGTCCACATTAGGAAATAAGAACAATCCATAAGCGAGTAAAGCAAAGATGGCCTCAAAAGCAACCGTACTCTTCATTCTGGCAAAGTAACGAGCTTTCTCCAATAAGAAATGAGCCGAAAATCCTCTAATCCCTCCTTTAGTAGTCATATGGGCTTCCACCTCAGACTTCCCCAGATGAATCAAAGCAGCTATCTCATGTGGTTTTGGCTCACCCTCAAAACCAGTAAAAGGAACACGATCGATAACAGGTAAATCCAATAGATAGGAATACTCCTTCAGTGTAGGCATCAACTGATAATCGGGAAAAGTAAAGCAGTGATACACCAGATCATAGAACTGGACCAAGGTCGAGAGAATACCCTCCTTCATCTTCAGCTTCATGAGAGGAATAATGGATCCATACTTCTTCTGAAAGTCTACAGGACACTCGATCTCTAGAATTAGACTGACCAACTCATCTATCTTGGGATCCTTGAAACTGTATTTCCCAGTCTTTCTCTTTCCAGAATCCATGGTTAACAGTACCTGAGATATTCACAAATAGTCAACCTTTAAATCCCTTGAAATATTATTTTCTTCAAAAGATGCTTATGAGTGCATGGATGCATGATGCAACAATCACACACAAGATCACACATATAGAGTTTATAGGTTCAACGTCACGAGCATGAGGTCGAAGGTACTACCCATAAGGTGTTGTTCTAAAAAGTTATCACCTACCGAACAAGGTTCCAGAGGTTCCCAGAGTCTATATCCTTCCTTAGGATATTACCAACTTCCCGATTAACTCGGTAATTAGTAATATTCTTAAGAAAGACTCGTCCGAGCGTAGTATCGCATGACAACTATTTCCGGATTACAACGTCATAGCTTCCGTACTACACCTAAAAGGCCAAGATGGGTTTGGTATTCTACGGTCCTCAGTTTCAGCAGGCTCCCAGGTCAAAAGCAGTATGTCTTCCCGATTACTCGATAAACGACACTACATTCAAAGGGGCCTCCACTGAATGGGGGATCTCATGCCTCCTTTTTTGGGATTACTCCCTCAAAGTTAACATGACTATACCGCCCGTCCTATCTTAAAGTTTTCCCAAGTCCGGGTATAGGACTTATGAGTAATCACCAAGCACCCTGAAAACCAGGAAAATCCAAACAAACATATATACAAAATATAACATATAAACAACAATAACACATATACGGATATAAACAAAGATAGGCTTAACCCACTTAGGGATGGACCAGTAATAGGTCAATCTTTCCCCAGTGAAGTCGCCATTTTTCTGTAGCGGTAGAAATGTTCAAGACTAAGCCATTGGATTGACTAGACTTTGTACAAATCAAAATCAAAATCGCCACCGCGCTTTATTGTTTCCAAAGGAATGGGAAAAGAGCGAATAACCCAAAAAAGAGGGAAAGATTCAAGGTAAGGGGGTTGGTTATGCAAAGGGAAGGTATTAACACCCTAAACGTCTACGGTACTCCGCAGGAACCTCTTTGAAAAATCTGTATATTTTGGCTATAAAAAATGTGTTATATATAAAATGGATGGTGGAGGTGAGAAAATAAATATATTTTTTATGATTTTTGCACCCGCCGCGGTTGCGAACCTTTAGTGCCTACATACCACCTTTCGTGCAATAGGGGATCAGGGTAGACGTAGTTCCTCTTTTAAAATTTTTAAACACAAGTGTGTTGGTTAATTTTAAGAGATAAGACATCATCATCATTGTCCGTGTGGAAAACATACTTACTACCCACAATCATGAGAAAGGAGAATTTGCATCATCTCAAAGTGGAGGATATGGCTTGGATTTTAAAATCAACAATGCCTCACTCAAAACCCAAGTGGAAAATATCTCTCTTCACTACTTGTTGTAGAAGTATAGTTGTTTGCATCACTACAAGGATTAACAAGAGCCTAATCTTTTAAGAAAAGTTTAAAGGTAAAAGCTAAAGTGGCAAAATGGTTTGAAATGAGATTGATTGACTTTTAGTCTTCTCACAAAAAGTTTCAAAGTATTATTAAATTGATTGAAGTTTATTGATGAAAATGTTTTGAAAATGCATGGACCTAATTCCAAGTTTATTATGAAAGTGTTTCAAGTTTAGAAACAAGAAGAGTTTTCAAAAGGAGGGAGAAATTTTTTGAAATTAAAGAAGATGGGAGGAGTAGAAGAGGCTATCCTAAAGCATAAGGTAAAGGCTAAGGATAAGGACCATCTAACCAAACAAGAAGCCAAAACTTAACATTATGAGCCAAGATAGAATTCCCATTCTTTGAGTGAAACCAAGCAAGCAAAGATACTATACCTCTTCAAATGTTTTAAGTCTTCACAAAAATTGGGCAGAGTAACGGCTGTATGCGGGTGAATTCCAGATTACAAACAAAGAGTGTAATCACAAAAACCTACACACAAAAACAAACAAGCAACCCAATGTCTTGAGGTAAACCTCAAGAACTCCAGACAAAATAATCAGATAGGATCACAAGATCTCCAAGATAGGCTAAGGTGTCTAATCCTAAGTCTAAGAAAAAGTCCCATGCTCCATCATGCCAAGGATAGTAACCAAATAGTCCAAGTACCATTAAGAGTTTTTTAGGGTTTAATTTGGTTATTAAGTATCTTAGGAAAAGGAAAAAAATAAAAATCTCAAGTGAGCAAAGTAAAAATGACAAGAAAATAAATGCTCAAATGAGCAAAGATGAAAATGGCATGAAATATAAAATGCTAAAAAATAAATAGTACATAAAGCATAAAAGGATAAAAGCATAAAATAAAACAAGTCAATAATTAGTGGTTAATTGGATGACCATCTTGAAACTTGCATTTGGAACTCATTAGAGGATTGGTAGAACCAAAGCCTCCACACAACAAGTTGTATTTGCTTTTTGTCAAGTATATCATCCATTTGGAATTCTCACAAGTACCATTTAATGATCAACGATGTTTAAGTGATCCGCGTTGACCAAAGATGTTGTAGATCCATTAGAGGATTGGTAGAACCAAAGCCTCCACACAATGAATCTCAAGGTTATTGGATCAACGAGATCAAATTAACATACTTGGGCTTGCAATCATAAGTTTGGGCCACAAATGATCATTTATTCGAATCGGGACAAAATTTAGCGCTAAGTTAAGAAATTATAAGTGGACTTATATAGAAGTCGCACCTATTTTGAGGTCGGTCAATAGCAATCTATGCACCATTTTTTTGAGACATGATATAGAGATTATGATACGGTGGGAGAACTGACTTGGGTTTTGCGTTTGTTTTCGCACTTATTCGGTTTAGCAAGAGTCGCCACCGACTTTTTATTTATCCTAAGGAAAGGTCAACAAGCACAAGAAAGACCTTTGAGATGTTTTCGTGGGTTCGGGGGGTAGATTATGAAAAGGGAAGGTGCTAGCACCCTTTTCATCCATGGTTATCCATGGGCTCTTAGTTACTTGTTTTAGATCACTTGCCTTTGCTTTTCAATTGTTTGAAATGGTGCTTTGTGTGTGTGGTTTTGAAAATGTTTTGAAAAAGATGCCTTGTCTAGGAAACCTTTGTAACAATTCTTTACTCGAATTTTTTACAAAGGTGTTTGTCTTTTTGAAAAGATGTTCAAAACCACACACACAAAGCACCATTTCAAACAATTGAAAAGCAAAGGCAAGTGATCTAAAACATGTAACTAAGAGCCCATGGATAACCATGGATGAAAAGGGTGCTAGCACCTTCCCTTTTCATAATCTACCCCCCGAACCCACGAAAACATCTCAAAGGTCTTTCCTGTGCTTTTTGACCTTTCCTTAGGATAAATAAAAAGTCGGTGGCGACTCTTGCTAAACCGAACAAGTGCGAAAACAAACGCAAAACCCAAGTCAGTTCTCCCACCGTATCACAGAACTGGCGACTCTGCTGGGGAATTTGAATTCTGTGGGGAATAGCCACACTGTTGAAAAGTAGCTATCCTGTTGGAGAGTAAAACTCAGGATTCTGGAAAAAACTTATTCCTGTCTGGAAGAAGTTCAGGTTTAGGTTGTATGCCACTTTGAGAATGAGAATCTTCATTCTGTTGGGGATATCAGGAGCTTGGGTGTATGCCAATCTACTGGGGTTTTAAGGATGAGAGTCTTCATTCTGTTAAGGTTCAGAAATTGGGAGTATACCAATCTTCTGAGGTTTCAAGGATGAGAGTCTTCATTCTCTTAAGGGTCAGAAATTGGGAGTATACCAATCTTCTGAGGTTTCAAGGATGAGAGTCTTCATTCTGTTAAGGGTCAGAAATTGGGAGTATACCAATCTTCTGAGGTTTCAAGGATGAGAGTCTTCATTCTGTTAAGGGTCAGAAATTGGGAGTATACCAATCTTCTGAGGTTTCAAGGATGAGAGTCTTCATTCTTGAGAGAAACAGATTTTCAGGAGCTTCAATTGTCCGTTATTCTGTTGGTGGCTATAATTTCCAACAGGTGATGAAGGAAATTTTGAACGACCTTGAATTCCAGCAGGTGATGAAGGAATTTTATGATGACCGCAACTTCCAGCAGGTGATGAAGGAAATTTTTGAATGCTCTTGAATTCCAGCAGGTGATGAAGGAATTTTGACGATTACTACTCCAAAAGATGATGAAGGAACCTTTGACGATTACTACTCCAAAAGGTGATGAAGGAATCTTTGACGATTACTACTCCAAAAGGTGATGAAGGAATCTTTGAGGATTACTACTCCAAAAGGTGATGAAGGAATCTTTGACGATTACTACTCCAAAAAATGATGAAGGAATATTTGACGATTACTACTCCAAAAGGTGATGAAGGAATCTTTGACGATTACTACTCCAAAAGATGAAGGAATCTTTGACGATTACTACTCCAAAAGGTGATGAAGGAATCTTTGACGATTACTACTCCAACAGATGAAGGAATCTTTGACGATTACTACTCCAAAAGGTGATGAAGGAATCTTTGACGATTACTACTCCAACAGGTGATGAAGGAATCTTTGATGATTACTACTCCAAAAGGTGATGAAGGAATCTTTGACGATTACTACTCCAAAAGATGATGAAGGAATCTTTGACGATTACTACTCCAAAAGGTGATGAAGGAATCTTTGACGATTACTACTCCAAAAGATGAAGGAATCTTTGACGATTACTACTCTAAAAGGTGATGAAGGAATCTTTGACGATTACTACTCCAACAGGTGATGAAGGAATCTTTGACAATTACTACTCCAACAGGTGATGAAGGAACCTTTGACGATTACTACTCCAACAGGTGATGAAGGAATCTTTGACGATTACTACTCCAACAGGTGATGAAGGAATCTTTGACGATTACTACTCCAAAAGATGATGACTTTTATCTGTCGATCAATCTGCATATGTTATGAATGTTGTTGAAATGTAATTTTGTTTTGGAGAATAAATCCTTGACAAATGTTGGGGAAATAAACCCATGACCGTTGGTCTGCTAGAGAGGTGATGAACTTCTCGAGGATGCTTGAATTTCTTTTCAGAAAGATTTCGGAGAGGTTTCATCACTGCCCCTAGTATCAGATGCTTGTGATATTGCCAGGACACTTGGACTGCATGTAACCCTTTGATGAGATTGACGTTTAAATGCCCCAAGTGATGGCGAGGGAGACTTGCCCCAGGTTAACCTGTAATTGAGAGATTTCCTGAAATCTTGACTGGACTGCCCCAAGTTACTTGAATTTTGAAAGATTTGTTGAAATCTTGACTGGACTGCCCCAGGTTAACTGGATTTTGAAAGATCTGTTGAAATCTTGACTGGACTGCCCCAGGTTAACTGGATAGTGACATGTCATGCCCCCTTGTTGATAGGAGATTTATCAATGGAAGTGTCATCCTTTTTGAAGTGATTTTGCTCACTGAGAGAGCTTTCGTTCATCGGATATTCATTGTGTGAATTTCTCCGCTGTCAAACAAATAGCCAAATGCAAACAGTGATATTCAAGTAATGCAAAGTTTATGTCTGTCTCGAAGTTTTGAAAAATGCGTTTTTTAGCAGAAAACTATTTATAAGACAAATTCAACACAAGATTTAGAGCAAAGCCTTACAGGAGTCAGGATACCTTTTGTAACAGTATGCTTTCGAACTAACCCATGCTTCAATTAGGACTTTTGAAGGGTTGTAACATGGCTTGGTTAACGGTTTAAGAAACAAAGGATAAAGGCTCAAAGTATATTTGTACCCACCCGCTCTTCGTGATGTTCTTCAATCCTAAACTCAGTTAATTGTACGTCGAACTCTATTCGAGTTTGGAATGACTTTTTGGTGATGGCTCACATTAGTTAAGTTTTGGAAGGCAGTCATCATCTCCTTTTTTTGCAACATTTTTCATGTTGTTGAGGATTTTTAATGACCTCGTTCTTTTGATTTGTTATCCCTAACTTTTGCCTGACTGTTCCTATTTTCGAGATTATAGTCAGCGGGATGCCCCAGCTTTCTTAAGCCTCCTTTGTAGGTTTTGGCTCAGTGGGCTTTTCTCTTTTGAGAGATTGACTGCCTATGAGATAAGGAACCATCACTTTCTTTTGATTCCAGAGGAATGCTTTTTTTTGATGTCGTTCGTTGTATTACGAACTGAGAGTTTGCGACTTTAATGCACATCTTTTTTTGGATTCACTGAGAGACTACCCTGCCCCAGGTTTAAATCAAAGGTTTCAATTTGTTTAGAACAGAAAACTCCTACTTCTTTGGCTCGAAGGGGTTGACTAGGGATTATCTTCCTTATAACTCCAGTGTTTAGGATTTGAAAGAATGCATGTACATCGTCAGCAAGGTCTGTTCAAAAGCATACTGTATGAGATTACGGTATTGTTTTCGTCATCCTCCCTCTAAAGGCTTGTAGCTTTTTATCAAGAGTTAAATATCATAAAGAAAGCGGAAAGCATAGTTTAAGAATAGTGAAAACGAATGGATGAATTCAAGACAAACATATGCAATGCATTAATGAAACAGAGTTTGATATCAACAGTTAATTATTTGAATAACAAAAGAAATTACAACTTGAAAATTCAAATGAAACAAAGACATTCTCAATGATTTGACATAGGAGCAGTGATCACACTTGGGGTCTCCGGATGGTCAAACTTGATTTCCCTGGCATCAATCAAGTCTTGAATCTTGTTCTTCAAAGTCCAACAATTGTCGGTGTCATGCCCAGGACTGTTAGAATGGTAGGCACATCTCACACTTGGGTTATACTTGGAAGAGGAAGTATCAGGATTTTGAGGAGGATCCTTTAGCGTGATTAGCTTCAACTTCAACAAATGTTTTAATGCTTGAGACAAAGGCATGTTGATGTCAGTATACTGCCTTTCTTGATATCTTACCCTACACCTCTTGTCCCGTCTTTGTTGAACAGGCGTGGGATCAGAGATCAGGATTGCCCCTACATGTTGATCATGACGACTCTTTTAACCAGTCACTGCATTGGGCTCTTTCTTCCCATTATGGGGAATTTTCTGAGAATCAGAGGGAGTAGCTCCTTGGATCTTCCCACTTTTGATGCCAGCTTCGACCCTTTCACCGGTCAGTACTAGCTCAGTGAACCCGGCTGAGGAGCTTCCAATTAAGTGATTGAAGAAAGGCCCTGTCAAAGTTCCCATGAAGATGTCAATCAGCTCTCTGTCAGTTAAAGGGGTTGCACCCTACCAGCCAGATCTCTCCACTTTTGGGCATATCCTTTGAAGCTCTCGTCAGAACCCATGGTCATGTTCTGCAATTGCACGCGAGTTGGTGCAAGATCAGCATTGTACTGATAATGCTTATAAAAAGCAACAACTAAGTCCTTCCAGGTGTGGATGCGAGAACTCTCCAATTGATAGAACCACTCGAGTTGAGTCCCTACCAGGCTTTCTTGGAAGAAATGGATCCAAAGCTTTGGATCAGTTGTGTATGGCTGAATCTTGCGGACATAAGATTTTAAGTGCATCTTAGGGCAAGAGACTCCATCGTACAGGGCCAAGGTAGGGACTTTGAACTTTGGAGGGATGACTAATCCAGAAACCAAACCCATGTCTCCTAAATCCAAGCCAGGTATTTGCTGAACCTCCATAGCATTGAGGCGATCCTCCAACTGTTTGTGCTTGTCATCAGCGGGAGGATATTGTTCCTCGGAGTAGTCAGCTTCAACATCATTGATCTCCAAATTGTGGTCTTCTTCAAGACTGACCCCTATGCTGGGTGGAGTTGAAAGATCTAGGGTTTCAGGTCTTCTTCTCAAGTTCAGGATGCCCGCTGCTTTCTTAGACTTCTTCTTCTTGTCTTTGAGAAGGAGAGCTTTCAGATCTTCTTGCCCTTTACCCATAGCCAGAAGCATTTGTTGGAATTGAGCGTTTTGAGCTTGGAGATCTTTCACTGTTTGTTCCATATCCATCTTACTGAAATAAACAGTAGGAAGATAAGGATACCTGTAGGAGAAACCTGTTATGCAGTGATATGTATGATATATGTATGCAATGTTTTCAAGAATCTCTCGGGGTAAACACAAGAAAATGTTAGAGGTTGAATTTTGATCAACATCTTTGATTGGAGAACTTTGTAACGGTGGATGTCTTTCCACGAGAATCAAGATCACCATGTCAAGTGGGTCATAGCCCCTGATTCAAGTTGTTGCACTTGATCTTTGATGGCATTTGTTTATAGGAGAAAACCTCTTGCCCCTTGGTAGACGTCTGGTTCAATGTGACCCTGCATCAAAAGACCCTCGAGATCCTTGAAATGGTTATTGAAGATGCTATGGTATGATGTTATGTACATGTATGCAAAAGTAAGTAAGTGTATATACAGGTAATCATATTCACACAAAGCAAACAAGTCCTTAGGTTTAGGCTTGCATGGGGTTCGTAGGTAAGTACCCTCTTGAAGTTAGTTGGCTCATCCTGTCCTAAAATAGAAACCGGGTTCTAAGGAGCTCAATATCATTGGATTATTTTCTGTGTTCATTGTTTTGGTTTAGCCACTTAACTGGCGACCAAAATATTCTAAGAAAACAATCCTCAATGAGTATAGTATCGAGTATCTACCAACTTCGGACTGCACCAAAGTCGGTCATCTCACTACCCCTAAAAAGGCCAAGATGGTCAAGTAAGGTTCTAGAGTTCGTTAGTGCTTCGTGACATCGCTCAGCGGCCCCGTATTCTCCTTGACTACTCAAGGGCTACCGGTACTCACAAATATGTCACACTAACATAGCTACTGCTTCAACCATATCGGTATACCCCGCACAGTTCCCTCACAGTTTATTGCTATTTACCTAAAAAGGTGCCCTCAAATCCGGGTGTAGGATTTACAACAAACCCAAACAAGGACCCAAAAAAGTAAAGCAATCAAAGCAATCAAAGCAAGCATGTATGAGTGATCTAAAACCCTAAGGTAACCCCACTTTTAGAAATTTCCCCAGCAGAGTCTCCAGTTCTGTGATACGGTGGGAGAACTGACTTGAGGTTTTGCGTTTGTATTCGCATTTGTTCGGTTTAGCAAGAGTCGCCACCGACTTTTTATTTATCCTAAGGAAAGGTCAAAAAGCACAGGAAAGACCTTTGAGATGTTTTCGTGGGTTCGGGGGGTAGATTATGAAAAGGGAAGGTGCTAGCACCCTTTTCATCCATGGTTATCCATGGGCTCTTAGTTACTTGTTTTAGATCACTTGCCTTTGCTTTTCAATTGTTTGAAATGGTGCTTTGTGTGTGTGGTTTTGAAAATGTTTTGAAAAATATGCCTTGTCTAGGCAACCTTTGTAACAATTCTTTACTCGAATGTTTTACAAAGGTGTTTGTCTTTTTAAAACGATGTTTCAATGTTTTTGAAAGTTGTTTTTGAAGTTGTGTTGTGAGGTGTGTTTTTGAAAAGTAGCAAGGATGTTTTCTTTGCAAGTTTGATCAAGTAACTAAGAGTCATCTACCCTATTTTACTCAAATATTTTTCCTATGTTTTAACCCTTTTAACAGTGTTGTTTCACCATTGTATTTGGTGAACAACCTTGCGTTAGGATGTTAACGGGACGGGCGTGGGTCATCGTATAGACCATGAGAGCAATAGTGTCAAGTGTTTTGGCAATTTTCTTGAGGGACTATGATCATTTTTCTTAGGCAACAAGATAGCGTCATCGAGGGACTATGATCATTTTGTTTGTTTTTGTTTTGTTTTGCCAAAGTACTTGACATGCAACCATGGCCCATTTTTGAAGGCAACAAGCGGGATTACCTTAGAGGTGCAAGTGTGCATTATGTATTTATTTTCATGCATTTATCTTTATGTTAGGTTATCTAGCGGTTGATTTTGAATCTTCGCATACAAACCCTAATTACTATACAGTATATGGAAAGCGATAAATTGCGGGAATTTAAAGTCTAAGCTATTACAAATATGTATCCGGGGATGGGGGTACAAATGTTTACAAATGGGGATGAGTCTTATCAGGATAGTAGTGTCCAAATATTATTTACAACCAAATCGAATCGTCGCATTCTCAATGTAAAAATATAATCAAGGTATAAGAATCAAAGATAAACAAAAGTATTGTGCCATGCATATGATTATTTACAAATGATGCAAGTTAAGTATTATTATTTATTTTTGTGTTTTTTGTTAATGTTATATAAACAAAAGTTTTAATTAAAAAAAGTTCTAACACAAGAAAATTATTTAACTTAGTAAACTCTATTTTTACATATTTTTAATTGTACTAAATAAAAAGGTATTTAAGAAAATTTTGTACAAAAAGAAAGTTAGTGTATTATTTTTATTTAACAAAAAAATAAGTTACAAAAAAAAAAGGAAATAAGGTAATAAAAAAAGGTATTAGTTTGTATAACCTAATAAATAAGAAGAAATTAAATGGGCCTAGGGGTTTGTTCTTGGCCCAAATAACAAAAAAAAAACAGATTAACACAAAAAAGGGGGTGTAGGAGCCAGTTTGTTTGGGCTTAGCAGTTGGATGGGGCGTTAGCCCAAATGGTTTGCAACAAGGATTTTGTTAGGGTTCACTTTGTTTTGTTTCAGAACCTAGGGTTATAAAGTTTTTGAACGGCGCTGCTTCTCTCTTTTCTTATTCGCCTTCATCTTTCTCGACCATGGCTTCTGATGCTTCATCCATGCCTCAGGCTACTAGGCGCCACCTCCACTTCCCTCTCTCCATGGTCGTTCAGGCAGTGATAAAGAAAAGGTAACGATTTTCCTTCTCCATGCATTTTTTAGGGTTTTCGGATTTTAGTCTTGCATGTTTATCTTTTTCATATTTTAACCATGGATGTTCGTGTTTATGTGAGGTGTGAAGCAGAAAAAGGAAGGGGAATTGATACTTAAGGGTTTGCTTTTGGAGAGGAGACGGAGAGTTTGGACAGGAGGCGTTCTCCGGTGGCCAAGGCGGGGAGGTTATGATGCTGATGAAAGCTTTTCTGGTTTTTCTGGTACCCTCGTATCTTTCTTCCTTGAATGGTTTAGTGATGAGTATTATGCTTCTGAAAACCCTAGAGTGCTGAGTTCCTCTCTTCTTTTCTTCTTCTGATTGCTGATACTGTGATGAGCTTTAAACTGAGATACTTGCGCTTCTGAGTTGCTTGTTTGTTTGATCCTGTGATGAACTTCTTGTTCTAAGGATGCTAGTGTTGTTTGGATATTTGGATTTGCTTTGTTGGAATTTTGTTTGCTTGGTATTGAAACAGGTTTCTAAGCTTGAGGCAGGCTTGAAAGGCTTATCAGTTTGCTTGCTTGTTTGAGGCAAGCTTTGATAGGCTTGCTTCTGTTATGTGTTTGATAGGTTTTTTAGGCAGTCTGAAACAGGTTTGAGGCAAGCTTTTGTTTGCTTGCCTGAAGGCAGGCTGAAGCAGGCTTTGTTGAAGTTTGGTAACTGGTTCTGTTAGAAACTGGCAGTTTTGACAGGTTTGAGGCAAGCCTGAGGTGGTTTGGAGCAGGCTTGAGGCAAACAGGTTGATATGCAGGTTGCTTGGTTTTTGTATGTTTTTGACAGGGCTAAAGGCAGGCTTGCAAATTTGCTTGCTTGAAGCAGGCTTGAAGCAGGCTGGAGGTTCTATGCAGGTTTGCTTCTGGTTGTAGCTTATGCAGGCAAGCTTGGTTTGCTTGCTTGAAAGCAGGCTTGGAGGTTACAGGCTTGTTGTGTGTTTACAGTTTTTGTGATTTCCTCTGTTTTTTCTTTGTGTTCCTGCCCTCCTTTACAGTGTTGGATATCTTGTTATATTTATTGTCCTCTAAGCCTGCAAAACTGTAAGCCTCTACTTCTCTCTCTCTTTCTCTCTCCACAGAAAAAGCATATTTTATTGCTTAACTGTCCTTTTTATTCTGAAAAGGTTTTGGCTGGGAAATGATGAAAATTTGAAATATTGCTTGCATTTTGGTTTTGCTCTGCCTCTTGTACTTTCTTCTTTTCCAGATTTTCTGCATTGCTAGTTTGATAGCTTCTTTGACAGTTTTTGACAGCTTCTGAACTTGTGACTTAGTCTTTCTTTGACAGTTTGGTTTGCCTAGTTTGGTTGACAGTTTTGTTTGCCTTTATGCATTGTGCAACTTGTTTGTTCAGTTTGCAATTTGGTTTGGCATTTCAGTTTGGTTTGCCTCTTTGACAATTTGAATTTATGCAGCTTTGTGCATTTGTTTAATATGCTGCCTTGTATTTAATTAATTCCATGCTTGCAAACAATTTTACTTTCCTCTTTGTGAACCAAGAAGAGGAATTTTCTTGCGATTTGCAGAGAGGACGAGCAAAAATAAAACAAACTGATTTCGGCCAACAACCTTTAATGATGAACTTTTTGATTAACTGTCTGAAAATGCCTTTTTTAATTCATCTGTGTTTGACTTCTCTTTTTCTGGCTTTGCAGGTGAATATCAATTGGGGCAAGGGAAGCAACAGTAGAAGATGAAGATTTTAAGAAACTTAGGATGTAGATTTAATTTATTCTTAATCATTGTAATAACATTATTGTAAACACTGTAAATAAATTTACAGTATTCAAATAATATTTGTAACAAACAATTGAAAATGAATAAAAATCTTTTTTTGTGAGGTATCTCTTTTAATTCTTTTGCATTTGTTTATTTAATTACTTAAATTTCTTGAATTATAATAATTGGAAGTTATCCCAATAATTTTAACTTAGAAATTATAAATAATCAACAAACATCCGGCGTTCCAAATAACCAAAAGCATTGCACAGTTAAACAAACAAACGTCCATACGCCTTTTACCTTACTGATTAAACCAACACTTCAATCTTTCAATCAGAAGCCTCAGCTTCTATCCCAGATGTTTAGACTTTGAGAAACAAACAGGAATCTTGAACAAGCGTCAAAACAGTGTGACAGTCAAATGAAATGCTGTGGATTCCAATTCTTTTGAGAATGCGCGTGCAAACCCTAATTCTGGATTTATTGTCAAAGAAACGTCTGCCTGATCAAACCCTGAGCCAAACTCAACCAAATCACTAAAAACCCTAATAATCTGCTTGGACTGATTCAAAAGTTAATGGAAACCCTAATTTTGTTTGACTGATAAGAAAAGTCTGTTTGACCGATTCTTGAGCCAATCTGAAAAATCAGGAAAAGCCCGAAGCTGTGATTTCTTGTGAAAAAGAGAGAGGGCAAATTTTGGGGGACAACAGAGATCATGCTCTAACAACATTTAGTGCAACAAGAAGGGGATGAGATGAAGAGGAATTAGGGTAAAAAGAAAAACCACATTTGAATTAATATTTAATCAAACTATTATTAAAATCATTCATCCATTTTTTTTGTGGAGTTAAACTCAACACCATGGATCCAATGATGTTAATAAAGCCATGACAAAAAAAATCAACCCAAGACAGCCAGAAAATATTCACAAAATAATAATGTAATTAATATGTTCATTAAAGGGTTTAAAAATGTTTTAAAAAAAAATGGAAAATAATGAAGAAAATGCAAATTATATTCAAATTAATCAAGAAATGAAATATAAGACCATAGAAAAATCAGAAAAGAGGCCAAGTAATTTTACAAAAATTTTGGGAATTTTTAAAAGTCAGAAACTATTTTTAAAAATTAAAATAAATGGGTAAAATAAGCAAAAATAGTAAAAAAATAGCAAAGTCAGAAACAAAAATAAAATAAGGTCCCCAATATTTGTCACAATATCATTGGATCATTCCATAATTTTTTCAGAATTTAAAAATGTGTAAAAGTATTTTTAAACATTTTAAACAAATCAAATAAGTGTAAAATTCATAAAAAATATAAAAACACAAAATTAAATTGTTAAAAATTAAAAGTCAGAAAGAGAATAATTAAAAATATTTTTCATAATTTTTTTAGATTTTTTGGACTTAAAATGAATTTTCTATGATTTTTTGAAATTTAAAACAATTAAAATATAAAAATCAGAAAAAGAAAATAAAAGAAAAAGATGTGGACCATTGGATGAGAGTAAAAACGCGTTAGTAATCAAATCTAAAGGATCTGGCGCGCTGTGCATATCATGGTCTTTAATGAATAATGTACATAATCATTAATAAAATCAGAATTTGAAAATAACAAATGTCACACTTTCATTGGTTGGAAGATGACACGTTGGTCATCTTCAACCTCCAGCGCTCATGAATTGCAGGTCTCTCAAACTGTAAAATCAGAAGCTCAGACCTATGCCATTCGCTTCGTCTCTTCAAGACGAAGACAACCACACCCTTGCGCCAAATTTATATAAATTGTAACTCAATCAATTTGGAAAGAAAGTTTTGCAAAGGGATTTGAAAATTCATGGTCAAAACGTGCTTCCAGATAAAAGTAAGTGTTGCGACTAGAACCAGGACAATGAGAGCAACACAATGATACCAAAGTTTTGAAGAATTGATGAAGGAATCTACCTATTGAAGTTGAGTTGGAGAGCTCTGAAACTAGACTTCTATGGAGCAATATAGGGCACGATTCTTGAATGTGATTATATGGTTAGCTTCAGGGAAGATCAAGGAAGGAGAATTGATGAAAAAAATGGATTGAAAAAGGTTTGATAATAGGATTCGAAGTAGCTGAATTCTGAGTTGTGAAGCAAGTTTGGCAGGGTGATTCTGGCTATCTAAGCTTGGGAATTTGAATGGGGGATGACCCTCTATTTATAGGGAATCAAACGGAATGTTCAAGCGTGTGGAATGATGCAAATTGGAGGGAAATCGTGTGAACCTGATGCACGAGCAAAGTGTGATCTGATTTGCATCAAAACTCATCTAATCCTCGCGTTTCAAGGCTCTAATCCACTTTGGCAACTTGGTTAAACATGTTTAGATCACAAACGCGTGCTAATTTGCTGTTTAAAGGCCAAAACATGAATTTCAAATTCTGAGTTATGGAGAAACTTCAGTTCCAAGTTACCAAGTTTAATCCAATGGCATTTCCACCTCAGGGGGTCTTAGGGAAAAATTCTTGATGCTTTGGAAAGATGAGGTAACAAGCTTTGGAATGGAGTCAAAGTTGAAGAAAAAGAGTTGACTTTCCATACCTAGAAATATTTCAAATTCTTCTTTAAAAATGACTTATAATCTCTTGCATCTAAACATGGCCTTCCACTTAGAATTTTCTCTTGAACAAAAAAGATGGAATTAATTAGATCTCTTGAATGACATTTTGCAATTTGAACCACTCAAAATCTCCAAAATTGAGCAAGTTATGACTTGTTGAAGTTGGCCAAAAATCATGAAATGACCTATAATCTCTTGCATTCTTAAGGCAACTTCTATCAATTTTCTTACTATGCACATAAAAGAAGGCATGAAGTACACATCCTTCGAATCGTCATGAAAAAAGAATGGGCTCAAGGTGATAAAAATTGACCAAGTTATGACCAGTTGAAGTCACATATGGAAAATTGGGGATTCATCTGGATGACTTGTAATCTTTCTTCTTCACCAAGTTACTTCCACATGAAAACTCCTTGGAACTTTTGAAGTGATTTATTTGTAACTCTTTGAAGAGAATAATGTTTTTGGAATCACTCAAAAATACCAAAAGATGAGCAAGATATGCCCCTTTGAAGTCCAAAACCCTAGCCTCTAGATCAAGAGAATGCTTGGTGGAACTTTTCCAAGTTTGAACAAACTTTTTGTGCCAATATTCTTCCTTTGTGAATAGAATTTGTTGAGGATGATAATGAGGACTCATGGCCACATAAACCACTTTCATACCAACTTCCGAACAACTTCAATAATGAAGTTTGAATCTCTCAAGATTTTGACTAGGGCGTGGAAATAAACTCATGAACCCATGAAGCAACTTGCTAAACCTCATTGCCTTTACCTACATTATTAACAAGTAAGACAAACCAATATTGCATTTTATTAATTAGAGAGAAAGTCAAAGCAAAATATCCATAATCACAAAAGAAAACAAGTTAAGGTGCTTGGTAATTCCTCAGAAGAGCAAAGCTAAAGATAGGGAGAAGAACCAAAAGCCCTAATGTGATTTTGTGGTGATTGAAACAATATGGTATGATGAAGGGATCTTAGGGGCAAAAATTGGGGTACAACACTTACCAAATCAATGGTAAGACAACAATGTCAAAGGAAAGAGGAAATAAACATGAAATACTTTTGAGTAGGTAGATTGTTCCTAGTTGCTTGCTCAATTTAAAAAAAAAACATCCTTGCTATTTTTAAAACAAACACCAACACTTTCAAAAACATCTTTCAAACTTGAAAACATTTTCAAAATATCAAACACTTTGTATACATTCTTATAAACGAGAATCATTACTAAGTTTTCCTAAACGATGGCACCTTTTCAAAATACTTTCAAAAACTACACAAAGCACATTTTCAAACAAAAGCAAGTGATCTAGAAAGTAACTAAGAGCCCATGGAAAACCATGGATGAAAAGGGTGCTAATACCTTCCCTTTTTATAATCTACCCCCCGAACTCAAGAAAACATCTCAAAGGTCTTTCCTGTTCTTTTCATCCTTTCCTTTTGGATAAAAGAAAAGTCGGTGGCGACTCTTGCTAACCGCAACATTTGCAATCAAATGCAAAACAACCAAGTCAGTTCTCCCACCGCGTTACAGAACTGGCAACTCTGCTAGGGAGAATTTTAAAAGTGGGGTTACCTTAGGGATATATCACATTTATTTTCTTTCATTATTTGACTTGTATGCTTTACATTATGGTTCTTTGTTTGGGTTTGAATCCTCCACCTGGATTTGGGATACCTTATAGGTAAGTAGCAATATGTTGTGGAAACTGTGCGGAGTATACCGACATGGTCTAAGCAATAGCTATGTTAATGTGACATATTTGTGGGTACCGGTAGCCCTTGAGTAGTCAAGGAGAATACGGGGCCGTTGAGTAATGTCATGAATCACTAACTAACTTCTAGAACCTTTACTTGACCAGCTTGGCCATTAGGACATAGTGAGATGACAGACTTTGGTACAGTCCGAAGTTGGTAGATACTCGATACTACACTCATTGAGGTTTGGTTTTTGGGATATTTCGGTCGCCATTAAAGAGGCTTGTGCTGAAACAATGCCCGAGAAAACAAACCAGTGATATTGAGCTCCTTTTGAACCCAGATACTATTGCTAGGACAGGTTTGAGCCAACTAAACTTCAAGAGGGTAGTTACCTATAAGACTCCATGCAAGCCTAAATCTAAGGACTTGTTTGCTTTGTTTGTGTATATTTACTTGTACATAACATCATAAACATCATACTCATACTCACTAACCATTTCAAGGATTTTTGGGATTTATCTTTGTTCTGTTTTGTAGGACATGGATTCTATTCGCAGGAAAACCATTCAAGTCAACCTTGTAAGGATCCCTCCTCAACTTAAAGAGCTAGCATCAAGGGTTCCCGAAAATTCTCCATTTACCGAGAGACATGGTCGCCTCCTAAACTTGGTTACCTGGTTACCTCCAACACCGATGAGGATGTGATGAAGGTGCTCTTCTAGTTCTTTGATCCTCTACACCATTGCTTCATATTTCCCTATTATCAACTTGTGCCAACTTTGGAAGAATTCTCCCAACCCTTGAGAATTCCCAACTACCTTTCAACGGTACGGAAAGAGATCCAAAGCCATAAGAGATTGCTCAAGCTCTACACTTGCAACCATCTGATGTCACAACTAATTTGGAAACAAGGAGTGGTGTCAAAGGTTTCTTAGCCAAGTTCTTGTTTGAGAAAGCCCAAAACTGTTGGAACTCCTTAGACTTGCAAGCTTTTGAGGAAATTGTGGCTCTCCTCATCCATGGGATGGTTTTGTTTCCAAACCCTGACCAAGTCATAGATGTAAACATCGTCAAAATCTTCATGTCTCGTAACCGGGTGCCTACTTTGTTAGGAGACATCCTACATTCTTTTCACACTCACACTATGAGGAAAAGAGGTATCCTTATATGTTGTACTCCTCTTTTGGTAAGATGGTTTATTTCGCATCTTCCCCAATCTGTATTGAAGAACGAGCAAGGTTCAAGGTGGTCACATAGGTTGATGACACTCAAACATTCAGACATTCATTGGAGTTCCCGATCTATAGAGAATGTTACTATTGTCGACCATTATGGAGAATTACCTAATGTCCCATTACTTGGCATTAGAGGAGGTATCACCTACAAACCCTGCTTAGCCTTAAGACAGTTTGGTTACGCCTGAAGGGATGGTCCACATGAGATGCTTATTCAAGGGTTGGTATTTGACTACGAGAATGACGACCAAGGTTACCGCTAAAGGTTTATCCGAGCTTGGAGAATGTTGAACAAGGTAGATAGAAAGACATTGGGGCATAAGAATTCCATCCCTCTTGAGCCTTATCTCAAATGGGTACGAGCCCGTGCTCAAAGTCTTATGATGCCTTACCCCTCCATTCTCCCAGTTATCGTAGATCCTGTTGTGGAAGGAGATGTCTCCTACACTATCCTTCATCCTGATATGCCCACCTCTCTAGAAGACTTGCAAAGGGATTGTATACATCTTAAAGGAGAGCGAGACACTTTCGAGGCCTAATTCTACGCCAGTGAGAAGAAGGTTCTGGAACTCACCAAGTAACTCCATGAGGATCAGAGTCTGAACGCCTACATTGCACCAAAGGGGATGCGTTCAACTTTTTTAGCTTAGAGTTTTTGTATTTATTTGTAAGCCCAAAGAGGCATGATATACTCAAATTTTGATTTATTAATATGACGTGTGTTCCTTTTTTGTCTAAAGCAAATTTAAATCTCTAATTTCCTTGAAATCATTGCATATGCATCTTCATTCATCATCACATAAACAGGTTTCTTACCACAAGTCTCCTCATCTTTCTACTATTTATTTCAGTAAGATGGATCTTGAGCAGACAGTAAAAGATCTCCAAGCGCATAATGCTCAGTTTCAACAAATGTTCTTGACTCTAGCCAAAGGACAAGAGGATTTGAAAACTTTGTTGATCAAAGAAAAGAAGAAGAAAGCAAAGAAAGCAACTGGTGTTCTGAACCTAGGAAGAAGGTTCCCAGGGCCTGCCAGACAGAACCTTGACTTCGCAACCTCATCTGGTGAAAAGGATAATCAAGAAGGGAAAGGCAAGGAAGTGAATGCCCAGCCAGAATCTGAAGAAGAAGAAGAAGAGGATTACTGTGAAGAGCAGTATCCCCCGGCTGACGACAAATACAAACATTTGGAAGAACGTCTAAGTGCAATGGAGATTCAGAAAGTGCCTGGACTGGACTTTGAAGAGCTGGGTTTGGTGTCTGGGATTGTTATTCCATCAAAATTCAAGGAACTATTGTTTGCTAAGTACGACGGGGTTTCGTGTCCCAATATGCACCTCCAATATTATGTGAGGAAGATACAACCTCACACTGCTGACAGAGATTTGTGGATCCACTTCTTTCAGGATAGTATATCCGGGACTCAGCTAGATTGGTTCTATCAACTGGAAAGGGCCAATATCCATAATTGGGAAGACCTTGTCGCTGCTTTTTATAAACAGTATCAATACAACATAGACCTTGCTCCCACCCGTACTCAACTCCAGAGTATGGCTATGGTTTTAAGCGAAGGTTTCAAAGACTATGCTCAGAAATGGAGGGATTTAGCAGGAAGAGTCCATCCTCCCCTATCTGAAAGAGAGCTAGTAGACATGTTTCTGGGTACCCTATCCGGTCCTTTCTTTAATCATCTAATTGGAAGCTCCTCAACAGGCTTCACTGAATTAATCTTGACCGGGGAAATAGTGGAAGCTGGGATTAAGAGTGGGAAGATCCAAAAGGGAACATCCTCCAATGCCGTGAGAAAACCATTCATTGGGAAGAAAGAAGTTGGTGTTGTATACCCTCAAAGGAATCAAGACATTATTGAACTCCGTCCAACAGTAGGGGCCATCATGATCCCTAAGCCTGCACCTACTCAATAAAGGAATAATTAGCCTAGAACAGAAAGATCGGTAAGACAGTTTACCCGGATAAATATGACACCGTCTCAAGTCCTGCCACATTTGTTGAGATCTAATCTAGTAACTTTAAATGAATCCCCGAAGAATCCTAATACCACCTCTCCTCATTACCACCCTAATGCTCGCTGTGCTTACCATTCAGAAAGTCCAGGCCATGATACCAACAACTGCTGGGCTTTGAAAAACAAGGTGCAAGACCTTCTTGAAGAAAAAGAAATTGAATTTGATGCTCCTGAGATCCCAAATGTTATCACCGCTCCTATGCCCAAGCATGGTCGTGATGTTAACGCTGTTGAAGATGATATGTTTGTTACTGCTGTTGATGAACTTGTTACTCCTCTCCTGACTGTCAAGAGGAACCTGTTGAAGGCCAATTTATTTCCGGGTTGTGACAAAAGCTGCCACCTCTGTTTATCCCTACCAACTGTTTGTCATTTATTGAAAGCAGGTGTCCAACGCCTAATGGATCACAAAGAGATTTTGTTTGAAAAGACTCCCACTCTAACCATTTCTTACAAGGATGTTTCAATAGTAACAATTTCCACCAATCCTTCCAGTGTCTTCACCAAAAGACCTGTTAGGATTACATCAGTTCCTCAAGTAAATCCACTGATAATTACTATGCCTGGACCAATCCCGTACTCATCAGATAAAACTGTCCCCTGGAATTATGGGGGTAATGTCTACTATCACGGCGTCAAGCATGATTGGCCAGCAAGATAACCCGAAGTGGAAGAGTATTCTCCCTAGAGATTGCTCCTCCAAAAACTGTTACCGGTCCTGTGATCATCCCTGCTTTTGTTCCTGTTGACACTACTACTACAATTCCCGTGGTTACCCCTACTGATACCCCTATCTCCGAGTTAACTGAGACTTGGGGCAAATACATTCTGGTTGAGCCTGTCCGGATGAAGGCGTAATCGGTATCTATCCCGGAAGCCTCCAAAAAAGGGATGGAAGAAATTCTGAAAATTATAAAGAGAAGCGACTACAACATAGTCAAACAGCTAGGGAAAACTCCATCAATGATTTCTATGCTAGCTTTACTATTGTGCTCTGAGGCTCATGCATAGGCCTTGGTGAAATTTCTTAAAACTGCCCATGTGCCATAGGAAACCTCTGCTGATCAGTTCCAAGACTGTGTGACCAGTTTGACCACTGAAAATTGTTTAGGCTTTTCTAATGCTGACTTGACACCTAGAGGGAGGAAGCACAACGAGGCGTTGCATCTCTCTGTCGAATGTAGGGGCAATACTTTGGCCCATGTCTTGGTTGATATTGTTTCATCTTTAAATGTGCTGCCTAAGAAAGCTTTGGATAGACTCGACTGTGAAGGTTTGACCTTAAAACCTAGCAACATAGTGGTAAGGGCCTTCGACGGTTCAAAGAGAATGATGCATGTGGAGGTGGACATCCACATTAAGGTGTGAACTCAAACATTTGATTCAACTTTTACGTGATGGACATTCACCCTTCCCATTCCTGTTTATTCGGCCGACCATGGATTCATGACGCTGGTTCTGTCACCTCTACATTACATCAGATGCTGAAATACCCAACCAAGGGAAAAATCATTACCGTCCATGGAGAAGAGGAATATATGGTCAGTCACTTGAACTCCTTCAGATACATGGAATTGGATGGTGAATTCATTGAAACTCCGTTTCAGCATTTCGAGGAAGTCCCACAAACCGTGGCAGCTACTAAGACTGTTTCCCAAGTCCCAAAGATTACAAGACCTCCGCTAAAGATGTCTTCTTTGAAAGATTCCAAGGCAGTAATCGAAGAAGGTGGGTGTACTATTTGGGGCCAACTCCCGGATATCCCTTACAAATCTGACAAATTTGGTTTGGGTTTCACTTCAGGAGCCTAGAAAGCTATCGTCATGCTCGTGCCGGGGGACCACCTTTGAAGATCAGCAACCACAGAGTCAACACAGTGGAGGATGATGATGATAGTTGTGACATAGAAGATTGGATTTTCCCAACCATCAACGGAGGGCTCACCAACTAGGAAGCTAAAGATTT
Organism: Vicia faba; assembly: GCA_948472305.1. Lineage (NCBI taxonomy): Eukaryota > Viridiplantae > Streptophyta > Magnoliopsida > Fabales > Fabaceae > Vicia > Vicia faba. The sequence goes on from CATIWC010000686.1 coordinate 152,671, forward strand.
CATCCCAATTACTTTTATCCAACAATAATTTTCTTTGAATTTTTTGTCGGACCTGTAATAATTAAACAATCCAGACTTTTAAAACCTTGTGTCTCACCCGAGGCACAACGGTCCATTTGTAAGGGTTGTTACCTCATTTTCATATGTCATCAATTAATCATGGACGTTTTTGCATGCAAACTTTGTGCTCTTTGTCTTTCTTTTTCTACATTTTTCAAAGATAGCTATGCTCTTACACACACTCACATATTAAAATGCAGATCTACATCAACTCAGGATCCCATGGGTAACAATTCTGCTATAGCCTTTTGTGACTTTGAAAATCTATCTACCAAGCCGAAGACGAAGGTGAGGAATATTGTGAAGTTCCAGGGGAACTAGCCAGGTTACTACAACAGGAAGAAAGAACCATACAGCCTCACGAAGAACCAGTGGACACAGTTAACCTAGGTACCGAAGAGGAAAAGAAAGAAGTCAAGGTAAGAGCCAATCTGGAACCCAGTGTAAAGAAGCGTTTAACTCATTTACTACATGACTATGTTGAGGTCTTTTCTTAGTCGTAAGAAGACATGTCAGGACTTGATGCTGATATCGTGGTCCATCGTCTACCGACAAAAGAAGACTGCCCTCCGATAAAACAGAAAGTCCTTCGCATGTGGCCAGACATGTCAAAGAAGATCAAGGCTGAAGTTATGAAATAATTCAATGTTAGATTCTTAGTCGTCACCTCCTATCCACAATGGGTCGCCAATGTTGTTCCAGTGCCTAAAAAGGACGGAAAAGTGCGCATGTGTATGGATTACCAAGATTTGAATAGGGCAATCCCTAAGGATGATTTCCCACTTCCCCATATCGATATTTTGGTTGACAATACAACACAACATAAAGTGTTCTCATTCATGGATGGTTTCTCAGGCTACAATCAAATCAAAATGGCACCTAAGGACATGGAGAAAACAACCTCCGTCACACAGTGGGGCATATTCTGTTACAAGGTTATGCCATTCGGGTTGAAGAACGTTGGGGAAACCTATCAGCGTGCCATGGTAGCTCTATTTCACGACATGATCCATCATGAAATAGAGGTCTATATGGATGGCATGATAGCCAGATCTCAAACTGAAGAGGAACATCTTGACCATTTGCAGAAACTGTTTGAGAGACTAAAAAAATACAAGCTGAGATTGAACCGGAATAAATGCACATTTGGGGTGAGGTCCGGTAAACTCCCAGGCTTCGTCGTCAGAGGTAAAGGTATCGAAGTGGACTCTGCCAAGGTGAAAGCAATACAAGAAATGCATGCTCCTCGCACCGTGAAAACTTGCTGACTTATTGATATCCAAAATGGATCCAATTAAATACGTATTCGAGAAGCCTGCCCTCTCTGGGAGAATAGCAAGATGGAAGATGATCCTGACTGAATACGATATTCAGTACACTACCCAAAAAGCAACAAAGGGCAGTGTACTAGCCGATCACCTTGCTCATCAAGCTGTGTGTTGTACCCCAAAATTTTCCCTCCCATATTTCCCAAGACATTTCAAGAATAACTCCCAAGTTGCTCAAAATAGCTCAAGAGTTGGACAGTCAAATCACCTCCTAAGACAGTCAACCTCAAATTAGGGTTTTGTGTTGCATCAAGGTCCTTGCATCCAAATGTCCTAAAGTTCTCCCCAATGTCCTAATATTCTCTCAAGTTCATCCATGTTAAATTTCAAGCCTTGCAGAGGAAGTTTGGTCAGTCAATTGCTCAAGAGGTCCAAAAATCGACTGTGTTAGGGCAAAAGTCAACGGTGACCTACAAATAGTCAAACCTCAAGATTTTTTTTCAACATTCTCATTTTGAAGGATAATTCATCATTTTATCAAGGGTTGATCATGATTCATCAAGGATTGCTCAAGATTCGTCAAGATTCAAAAGTTGCTAAATTAGGGTTTTGTAGGAAAAGTCAACTCAACTTTGAACAAGCATAACTTTCTTATACTTTATGAGAAATGACCCATACAGGGCTCATTTTAAAGAGGATTCAATTTCCTACAATCCATCTTCACACCCCAAGATCAATAAATGCTCTCAGAAAAAGTTACAAATTTGGACATTATGGGTCATTTTTGAAATCAACAAAAAAACCTTTTTTTCCAAAGCTTATAACTTGAGCATGGAGCATCAAAATGGGATGCGACCAAAAGGGTTGGTTAGAGGACATCTCAAGGTTTCTAAAAAGTCAAATAACACTTCCAAAAGTTCAAAATTGAAGGAGTTATGCATTGTTCAAGTTGGGCATTTTTCCAAAATTGCCAAAAGTCAACTATCCCCAAAACTCCAATTTTTGCCAAAAGGGCCCACTTTTTTCCACTTGATTTGATCTTGTCACACCACACACGTGTTCTATCTTCAGTTTTATTTCCATTGATTAATTTTTCCATTTTTATTTTTATTTTATTGAATTAATTCATTTTAAATCAATATTAATCCAAATAAAATCCAAAAATTGATGGAATAAGATCTTTTTGATTGATACAACTTTCAATTATCATGATGGACACAATCAGATTCGTGCCAAGCCATATCATGCACAAAATATTAGATTTGGAAAGAAATTAGAAGCCTTTAATGGTGATTCATATCAAATCTTCAAATCATCAATGCTCATGGATTCAAAGCCCAATTCTTAACCTAATACATTGCTAGAGACTTGCACAAGCTAGACACACACAATACACGACCTAGAGGCTGCAAAATACACAAAACCAAACTTGAAAAAAAAATCTTGAAAAGCTTGAATTTGAAATCCATATTGGAGGCGAATTCAAGGCAAAATCTCCACACTACTCTCTTGTTGGACGTCCACTGGATCTATTGGAATCAAAATCAAGCCTTGAAACCTCCTAAATAGCGCTGTAAGTTTTCTTGAACATGGCCCTGAACATGGAATCATGATCTCTTATTCTTGCATCCTTTTGCCAAAATCTTTGCATAATCATGTTAATCGGCCTATTTAGAACGTTTCTGCAATATTTGATTTCATTTTTGTAGCCTGTAACCCTGTACACGAAGCTAGGGTTCTTGTTCTTGTGTTTTAGGCGTTTTGATTTTAGGAAAAATTAGAACAAACCATGGACATAAATGGAATCAGTGGAAGGAGACGAGTAAGGTGATGGTCTTAAAATTCGTTTCCATGGCCTAGGGACGATTTTAGGATCGAGCCATGGATTTTGTTGCGGATTCAAATCCGCAGAAAAAAGAACAGGTTTCGTTGGAGAAGATGAAGACGTGTTTCGCCCCCATTGGTCAGTTTTGAATATTGGCGCGTGTTATTTTTTATTCCGGCATATTGTTTGATTTCTCTATTTAATAAATGTTGTCGATTCCAATAACAATTAGATGGCAATGGCCCAGTGGAAAGCGTACTAGTGCAAAGGCTAATGGGACCTGGGTTCGAATCCCAGGTCCCCCAATACATTTGTCTCATTTTTCTCCAGGTAATTGCATGTGGTTCCTAAGGCGTAGCACACCATACTCCTCAAAGATCCATGTGCCAGATGGCCTTCAGGCCAAATCCAAGGGCCAAGATTGAATGACCATCCTACACCCTAGTCAAATGTGCCATGGAGAATTGGAAAAGTCAGCCCAGGCCAGCGCCTGTTGGGCCTTGAAAATGCTATTTTCACATTCAAATCAGGCCCAACACCCCCTCTTTTTGGTTATTTCTTTTTCTTTATATTTCTTTTATTTAATTGTTCTTGTTAATTTATTTTTATAATTTCATAAACCAATTAAATTCTTTTTCTTAATAAAATCAAAAACACTAAAAATATTAATTTTATTTATTAAAATTAAATTTGACTTTATTTTTGTAAATAAATATTAATTAATTAACTTAGTATTAATTAGGTGTAATTTTAATATATTTTGCAAAATAATTAAAATTAATGTAGAATTAGGTTTTTATTAATTTTGACCAGATTTATTTTATTTCCTAAAATATAAAAAAATCCAAAATATTTTCATTAATTAATTAATTTAATTATTAACTTAGATTTAATTTCCATAAATTCAAAAATAACAAAAACATGTTTTCTTTCAAAAAGGGTCAAAACCCTAAAAAATGCGCCGATTTAATTTTCTCGCACGCGATCCATATTTCTATATTGTAATTGCTTCCGGTATGTAATAGCTTTTAATTAGGACTTTAATTATTTATCGCTTTATTTTACTTTCCGCAATTTAAATTAAAGGGTTTGTTTTTGGCGATGTAAATACTCAACGCCTTGTAATAGCTTAGATTTAATTTCCGCCATTTAAATTCCGCAAATTATTAACTGTTAGATGTTTGATAAATAGGGAACGCATAACAAGATCAAATCCTTAACCTAAAATCAACATAGCTCACCCATGACATGTACAAAGATAATATAACCGAAATAACACACTCTCACATGCGCACTCCTAGGGTACACCTTACTTGGTTGCCTTCGAACGTGGTCATTGAGTATAGGAAGTTTTAGAGGTCGTCCTCTTGTCCAAAGATCATAGTTACCTCGAAACGGTTGCCTCAGATAAAATTATCTAAGACATTAGGGTTACCGCTAAGGCGTCCTAACATTGCTTTAGTGACCATACGTCCCTTAATCGAATTGACCCTTAAACTCCAACGACGGTGCTACCTACTCATTCATAGTGGGATATCATTGTCTAAAGGACATTAGCACAGTTTAATTCCCTTTTCGAGTAGGTAGATGGTTCTTAAGTACTTGCTCCTTTTAAAACAAAATAAAACTTTTCGCACTTACACTCCTTTCAAACAAAAAACTTCTTTCAAACCCACAAACACAAAGAAAAGCAAAATTTGAAAGCACAATGAGAAAGTACCTAAGAGTCCGTGGATAACCACAGATAGAAAGGGTGCTAACACCTTCCCTTTCTATAATCTACATCCCGAACCCGAGAAACATCTCGAAAAAGAAATTTTTCTGTGATTTTTTCCTTTCCTTGTTGGATAAAATAAAAGACGGTGGCGACTTTTGCTTACCGCGACATTTTGTGAAAACAAACGCAAACGCGAACCAGCATTCCAAAAACAGTCAGTTCTTTTCCCACCGATCACAGAACTGGCGACTCTGCTGGGGACTATTTAAAAAGTGAGGTGTACCTTAGGATTAGATCATTGTGTTTTCAATTGTATGCTTTGTATGATTTACATTTGTGGGTTTGTATCGGAGTTTTATAGATCCTAACCCGGATCTGGGGATACCCTTTAGGTAAGTAGCAATAAACTGTGAGGGAATTGTCCGACGTAGACTGACACGGTTGAAGCAATAGCTACGTTGGTGTGGCACTTTAGTCTGTACCGATATCCCTTGTGTTGGAACGAGGAGAATATGGGTCTTCTAAGGGGTCATTAAGCACCAACTGACCTTAGAACCTTAAATTGACCAACTTGGCCATAGAACAGTAGCAGTATGCTACACTCATTGAGACTAAACTCTCGCGATGATTCCGGCTGCAAGAAAAGGTTGCTAAATTGGAATTATGACCGATTGAGGGTAGTCAGTGATATTGAGATCCTCTAGAACCCGGCTACTATTTTTAGGACAGGTTTAAACCAACTAAACTGAAAGAGGGTAATACCTAAACTCCATGCCAGCCTAAACTTAAGGCTTTTTTATGTGACTTGTGCACCTTCAAACTTGAACTACTTGCACTTTCTTGTTATCTGACAACATGAGTTCCTTGCAAGTTTTGTTTACAGTCCTTATCTAATAATTTGGATCTATTGCAGGATCTACTCACATCACTTCACACTTTTGCTTAAACGCATAGCATACACATCCTAACATCATGCCTTAACATTTCCTTAACCATTTCAAGGATCTCAAGGGTTTGTGATACAGGTTATGGTAAATCAAATGTCTAGCAAGGGGCAAAGGGGATTTATTTTCCTCTAGACAAGGTTGTTTAGAGATCAAAACACGATAACTTGAGTCAGGGGCTATGACTCACTCGATATGGTGAGCTTGACTCTTGAATAAGGACTCTCAACAATATGAAATTTCTTCAATCAAAGCTGCAAAATTCAAATTCTAACAAGTTTCTTGTTTACCACGAGAGATTCTTTAAAACATGCATCCACATAACATGCATCCACATCATGACAGGTTTTCCCTTTCAGGTTTTCTTATTCTCCTATTGTTTATTTCAGTAGAGATGTCCCTAGAGAGAACTGTCGAAGATATCCAGGCTCAAAATGCTCAACTTCAAGAAATGTTCTTGAACCTATCCCAGGGGCAGGAAGAAATAAAAGCTCTCCTCACAAGGGGCTTAGTCCTAGGGAATCCAGGCGGAATCATGAATGATCAGTTGGAAGGGCTACAAATTGAGTTGGCAACAATGAAGATCCAGATGATGAGACAGCTGGTGGGCCAGATGGCTCTCATTCAAGACCTGGCTCAAAGACAAGAAGAGCTCAGGGTCCTCGTCAACAAACTAATTCAAAATAACCAAGTGTGGCAAACAACTAGGGTTGAAGATCAAGTCATCATTCAACCTCCTTTGAGACAAGAAGACAGGGGAAAAGCCCCCCAACTTGCTTCAGGGTCACAAGCCTAACAACAACCTCGCCAGCGTTAACGGGGTAATCGGCGTAAGCAAAATACATCTGGAAGACATTTCTCTGAGACTGATATACCATCATCTTGAATACTGAAACGCTTGTTGGAGGTCAATCTGATTCCTTTAAAGGATCCTCTCCGGAATCCCAACACCTCTGCTCCTAGCTATCACCCCGACGCATTTTGTGTATACCACTCCTATAGTCCTGGACATGACACCGACGACTGTTGGGCTTTGAAAAACAAGATCCAAGTTTTGATTGACAGAAGAGTGCTGGAATTCATGCTAGATGGCGAGATGAAAATATTCTGCTGAGGGTTCTCCACCTGAAATGACTAGTTCGAACTAAGAGACTTTTGCTCATTAGAATTTTCAAGTTGTAATTTTCTTTTGACTGTTCGAACATTTATTCATGTCAAACTTTATTACTTTACCAATGCATTGCATATGTCTGTTTTGAATCAATCCATTCGTATTTCACTATATTCAAATTGCTTTCATTTTTTTGTGATGATCAACTCTCGATTAAAAAATTTCTAAGCCTTTAGAGGGAGGATGACGAAAATGATATCAAAATCTCTACAGTATGCTTTTGAATGGACCCCGCTGACGAGGTACAAGCATTGTTTCAAATCCTAAACAGTGGAGTTATAAGGAAGATAATCCCTAATCAACCCCTTTGAGCCAAAGAAGTTGGAGTTTTTCTTTTCACAAATTAAAACCCTTAATCACAACCCGGGGCAGGGTAGTTTTCTCAGTTAATTCAGATGCACAATGAATGGCATCGAAGACGTCCTTCCAAAACAAGAGACGGTGATGGTTCCTTATAATCGTCAGGACAGGAAGTCGTTATCTCCCAGAAATAAAAGCCCATTAAGTCAAAACCTGTGAAGGAGACTTAAGAAAAACTGGGGCATCCCGCTGACTGTAATCACAAAAAGAAACAGTTCAGGCAAAAAACAGGGATAATAAAAACCAAAAAGAAAGAGATCCTGCAAACTCTCAGCAAAATGACTGCTTGTTCAAAAATAATTTGTCAGTATCTGAACCATCACTGGTATATCAGAGCAAAGACTCAAACGGGATCTAAATGCACGATTAGCTGAGTTTAGGATCGAAGAACATCACGAAGAGCGGGTGGGTAGAAATAAATTTTGAGCCTTTTCCTTTGTTTCTTAAACCGTGAACCAGGCCACGTTATAACCCTTAAAAAGTCCTAGCTGAAGCATGGGTTAGTCCGAAAGCATACTGTTACAAAGGTATCCTGACTCCTGTAGGGCTTGCTATAAATCCTGAGTTGACATCACATTTTACAAAAAAATTGCCTGTTTTACTGGAAAAATGCATTTTCAAAAATTTCAAAACAGACATAAGCTTTTCATTCTTAAAATAATATTGTTTGCATATGACTATTTGTTCAACAACAGAGAAATTCGCACGACGAATATCTAGTGAACAAAAAAACCTTATCAATAAAAAGGATCACCTCAAGTGGAAAAACACTTCCAATCAAGGGGCACGGCATGATCATTGTCCATCATCTGGGGCAGTCAAGTCAAGATTCAAGGAATCTCTCAAAATGCCAAATAGCCAGGGGAAAATCTCCATCTGAATCAATTGGGGCATTGGACATGAATTCCAGCAACGAATCTTGCATGATCAAACGAATATCTTCTGGTAGTATAGCAACACAACACTACCGACAGTGACACCTCCCTACATCCTGAGAGCGTGGACATAGTCAAAAAGTACTATGCATAATCAAAGACCCGCTAGGTTGACTGGCCTAGGCAAAAATAAGGGCTTCCCGACGAACCAAAAGGGTTCGGACAAAAATTAGGGATGAGAATGAAAAATTGTACACCCGGCAAGTCGAAAACCTGAAAAGGCAGCTTGGGCAAAAAAGGGTATCCCGGTGGACTGAAAAACCCTAAAGGGCGGTCCAGGCAAAAATTAGGGATCAAAGCGTACGACTATGTCTCGTCATCTCGTCACTGGCCTACCAGAAGAAGACTTGTTCATTTTGACCGAAAGATACCAAGCACCTCATAGGGGGGGATAATACTCGATCCAAAGAGCCTACGCAGGCACCTTATCCCACAGAAACAGGGGCAATAAGAATTTTCCAAACTGTATATCTACTTTGTCCACCAGGTACAAGGTAAATTCATTTGAAGAATATGACCAAAGTACTTTCACTCCCCACAGAGTAAGACAGTAACGGTAGCTCCCCCAGCTGAGCCTTGCAACTATGAACGAATCAGCAATGCTCTCCCCAAGCAGAGTTGATCTACCATTAGCACTAAAAAGGGCTTGATATCCCCGACAGTCTTAATATTCCTCAACAGAGTATAAGAATGTTCCCCGGCAGAATACAAGATCCCCCCAGTGGAGTCAATTTTCCCAGCACGGTATGAAGAAGCTTCCCCAACGGAGTTGAATCATCATCCCCAGTAGACTCTGAAAGCTTATCCCCTGCAAAGTACAAAATAAATCTCCCCATCCAAATTCAGAGGAGTATCCTCACAAGATTCTAACAGGGTTATCCCTAGCAAGTCGCAACTGAAAGATCATCCCCATCGAAGTTCTTTCCTTTCGCAAGAAGGAATTCAATCCTCAACAGATTTAATATCACCAACAATGGTAATCCATTCCCAGTGGAGTTTATCATTGAAATCCCTAGCGGAGCTTATCAGCGGAATCCCCAGCGGAGTTTATCGTTAAAATCCTCAGTAGAGCATCTCTTCCCCACAGAGTAATTCCCCTTGGAGTAATCTTCTCATAAGTTTATTCCCCAACAAAGTTATACTATCCTGCAAGTTTATCATCTTCGTTCATCATCCCCAGCGGAAACGAAGAATCCAACTCTATTCCCCAGCAGCTCCGGGATTTATTTTCCCCAGCTAAAACATTACATTTCCATACATCATGATACATGCATATACGCATCATATCGTACAATCTCATTTATTTTGAGAACATCATGGCTTGATCCATATCATGCATTGCATATGACTGACCTTTACCTTTCAGGAAAGATGCAGTTAAGTTCTCAGTCAGTCAAAAGAGACAATTGTCCTCCGTCAAAGTGTGGACGAGTTCTATAATCTCAACGGTATACTACGTTGAATACTAGTCAGTTCCTAGATCTTGATGAAGATGTTTCCCTATGTCATAGTGTGGACGAGTGCTATAACCTCAACGGTATACTACATTGAACACTAGTCAGTTCCTAGATCTTGATGTTTTCCTCCGTCAAAGTGTGGACAAGTTCTACAATCTCAAGGTATACTACGTTGAAGACCAGACAGTTCCTAGATCTTGATGAAGATGTTTCCCTATGTCATAGTGTGGACGAGTGTTATAACCTCAACGGTATACTATGTTGAACACTAGTCAGTTCCTAGATCTTGATGTTTTCCTCCGTCAAAGTGTGGACGAGTTCTATAATCTCAACGGTATACTACGTTGAATACTAGACAGTTCCTAGATCTTGATGAAGATGTCTCCCTATGTCATAGTGTGGACGAGTGCTATAACCTCAACGGTATACTATGTTGAACACTAGTCAGTTCCTAGATCTTGATGTTTTCCTCCGTCAAAGTGTGGATGAGTTCTATAATCTCAACGGTATACTACGTTGAAGACCAGACAGTTCCTAGATCTTGATGAAGATGTTTCCCTACGTCATAGTGTGGACGAGTGCTATAACCTCAACGGTATACTACGTTGAACACTAGTCAGTTCCTAGATCTTGATGTTTTCCTCCGTCAAAGTGTGGACAAGTTCTACAATCTCAACGGTATACTACGTTGAAGACTAGACAGTTCCTAGATCTTGATGAATATGTTTCCCTACGTCATAGTGTGGACGAGTGCTATAACCTCAACGGTATACTACGTTGAACACTAGTCAGTTCCTAGATCTTGATGAAGATGTTTCCCTACGTCATAGTATGGACAAGTGCTATAATCTCAACGGTATACTACATTGAATACTAGTCGGTTCCTAGATCTTGATGTTTTCCCTCCGTCAAAGTGTGGACGAGTTCTATAATCTCAATGGTATACTACGTTGAATACTAGACAGTTCCTAGATCTTGATGAAGATGTTTCCCTATGTCATAGTGTAGACGAGTTCTATAATTTCAATGGCATACTACGTTGTAGACCAGACAGTTCCTAAATCTCAACAAAAACCAGGCTTCCCCAGCGGAATCTTCTACAAATAACAAGTATGCAAGTGCTCGCTAAGGAATATCTTATGCGATCGACACTCCTGCAGATGGCATCTGTAAGCCCATCCTCCTACCAATAATCTCCAAATGGCATCTGTAAGCCCATTCCCGACATCACAATGCTGATACTACACCATGCAAGTGCAAATTTCTGGGCACTCTAGTGTTCAATTATCTTCCACCTTCGGATCACGAAAGGCTTGAAATCCAATCTATATCCTCAGGTTTAAGAAAATTGAACAGGGGAAACTGTTGTACCCCAAAATTTGCCATCCCATATTTCCTAAGACATTTCAAGAATAACTCCCAAGTTGCTCAAAATAGCTCAAGAGTTGGACAGTCAAATCACCTCCTAAGACAGTCAACCTCAAATTAGGGTTTTATGTTGCATCAAGGTACTTGCATCCAAATGGCCTCAAGTGCTCCCAAATGTCCTAATATGCTCTCAAGTTCATCCATGTCAAATTTCAAGCCTTCCAGAGGAAGTTTGGTCAGTCAATTGCTCAAGAGGTCCAAAAATCGACTGTGCTAGGGCAAAAGTCAACTGTGACCTACAAATAGTCAAACCTCAAGATTTTTTTCAACATTATAATTTTGAAGTATAATTCATCATTTGATCAAGGGTTGATCATGATTCATCAAGGATTGCTCAAGATTCATCAAGATTCAAAAGTTGCTAAATTAGGGTTTTGTAGGAAAAGTCAAACCTAAATTTGACCAAGCATAACTTTCTCATACTTTATGAGAAATGACCCATCCAAAGCTCATTTTTAAGATGATGCAATTTCCTACAATCCATCTTCACACCCCAAGATCAAGAAATTCTCTCACAAAAAGTTACAAATTTGGACATTATGGGTCATTTTTGAAAGTCAACAAAAACACATTTTTTACCAAAGCTTATAACTTGAGAATGGAGAACCAAAATGGGATGAGACCAAAAGGGTTGGTTATAGGACATCTCAAGGTTTCTAAAAAGTCCAAGAACACTTCCAAAAGATCAAAATTGAAGGAGTTATGCATTGTTGAAGTTGGGCATTTTTCCAAAAGTGCCAAAAGTCAACTATCCCTAAAACTCCAATTTTTGCCAAAAGGGCCCACTTTTTTCCACTTGATTTGATCTTGTCACACCACACACGTGTCCTATCTTCAGTTTTATGTCCATTCATTAATTTTTCCATTTTTATTTTGATTTTATTGAATTAATTCATTTTAAATCAATATTAATCCAAATAAAATCCAAAAATTGATGGAATAAGATCTTTTTGATTGATACAACTTTCAATTATCATGATGGACACAATCAGATTCTTGCCAATCCATATCATGCACAAAATATTAGATTTGGAAAGAAATTGGAAGCCTTTAATGGTGATTCATATCAAATCTTTAAATCATCAATGCTCATGGATTCAAAGCCCAATTCTTAACCTAATACATTGCTGGAGACTTGCACAAGCTAGACACACACAATACACGACCTAGAGGCTGCAGAATACACAAAACCAAACTTGAAAAAAAGCTTGAAAAGCTTGAATCTGAAATCCATATTGGAGGCGAATTCAAGGCAAAATCTCCACACCACTCTCTTGCTGGACGTCCACTGGATATATTGGAATCAAAATCAAGCCTTGAAACCTCCTAAATAGCGCTGTAAATTTTCTTGAACGTGGCCCTGAACATGGATTTATGATCTCTTATTCTTGCATCCTTTTGCCAAAATCTTTGCATAATCATGTTAATCGACCTATTTAGAACGTTTCTGCAATATTTGATTTCATTTTTGTAGCCTGTAAACCTGTACCCGAAGCTAGGGTTCTTGTTCTTGTGTTTTATGCGTTTTGATTTTCGGAAAAATTAGAACAAACCATGGACATAAATGGAATCAGTGGAAGGAGACGAGTAAGGTGATGGTCTCAAAATTCGTTTCCATGGCCTAGGGACGATTTTGGGATCGAGCCATGGATTTTGTTGCGGATTCAAATCCACAGGAAAAAGAACAGGTTTCGTTGGAGAAGATGAAGACGTGTTTCGCCCCCATTGGCCGGTTTTGAATATTGGCGCGTGTTATTTTTTATTCCCGCATATTGTTTGATTTCTCTATATAATAATTGTTGCCTATTCCAATAACAATTAGATGGCAATGGCCCAGTGGCAAGCGTACTAGTACAAAGGCTAATGGGATCTGGGTTCGAATCCCAGGTCCCCCAATACATTTGTCTCATTTTTCTCCAGGTAATTGCATGTGGTTCCCAAGGCGTAGCACACCATACTCCTCAAAGATCCAGGCGCCAGATGGCCTTCAGGCCAAATCCAAGGGCCAAGATTGAATGACCATCCTACACCCTAGTCAAATGTGCCATGGAGAATTGGAAAAGTCAGCCCAGGCCAGCGCCTGTTGGGCCTTGAAAATGCTATTTTCACATTCAAATCAGGCCCAACACCCCTTCTTTTTGGTTATTTCTTTTTCTTTATATTTCTTTTATTTAATTGTTCTTGTTAATTTATTTTTATAATTTCATTAACCAATTAAATTCTTTTTCTTAATAAAATAAAAAACACTAAAAATATTATTTTTATTTATTAAATTTAAATTTGATTTTATTTTTGTAAATAAATATTAATTAATTAACTTAGTATTAATTAGGTGTCATTTTAATATCTTTTGCAAAATAATTAAAATTAATGTAGAATTAGGTTTTTATTAATTTTGACTAGATTTATTTTATTTCCTAAAATATAAAAAAATCCAAAATATTTTCATTAATTAATTAATTTAATTATTAACTTAGATTTAATTTCCATAAATTTAAAAATAACAAAAACATGCTTTCTTTCAAAAAGGGTCAAAACCCTAAAAAATGCGCCGATTTAATTTTCCCGCACGCGATCCATATTTCCATATTGTAATTGCTTCTGGTATGTAATAGCTTTTAATTAGGACTTTAATTATTTATCGCTTTATTTTACTTTCCGCAATTTAAATTAAAGGGTTTGTTTTTGGCGATGTAAATACCCGAAGCCTTGTAATAGCTTTAGATTTAATTTCCGCCATTTAAATTCCGCAAATTATTAACTGTTAGATGTTTGATAAATAGGGAACACATGACAAGATCAAATCCTTAACCTAAAATCAACATAGCTCACCCATGACATGTACAAAGATAATATAACCGAAATAACACACTCGCACATGCGCACTCCTAGGGTACACCTCACTTGGTTGCCTTCGAACGTGGTCATTGAGTATAGGAAGTTTTAGAGGTCGTCCCCTTGTCCAAAGATCATAGTTGCCTCGAAACGGTTGCCTCGGATAAAATGATCTAAGACATTAGGGTTACCGCTAAGGCGTCCTAACATTGCTTTAGTGACCACACGTCCCTTAATCGAATTGACCCTTAAACTCCAACGACGGTGCTACCTACTCATTCATAGTGGGATAGCATTGTCTAAAGGACATTGGCACAATTTAATTCCCTTTTCGTGTAGGTAGATGGTTCTTAAGTACTTGCTCCTTTTAAAACAAAATAAAACTTTTCGCACTTACACTCCTTTCAAACCAAAAACTTCTTTCAAACCTACAAACACAAAGAAAAGCAAAATTTGAAAGCACAATGAGCAAGTACCTAAGAGCCCGTGGATAACCACAGATAGAAAGGGTGTTAACACCTTCCCTTTCTATAATCTACCTCCTGAACCCGAGAAACATCTCGAAAAAGGAATTTTTCTGTGCTTTTTTCCTTTCCTTGTTGGATAAAATAAAAGACGGTGGAGACTCTTGCTTACCGCGACATTTTGCGAAAACAAACGCAAACGCGAACCAGCATTCCAAAAACAGTCAGTTCTTTTCCCACCGATCACACTGTGGATGACTATCAGTCCATGAAATTCGAATTCCCTGATGAAGACATCATGATGGTAAACAATTGTGAAGAACTCAGACCATATGATGGACCTGAACTAGGATCCCGATGGACCTTGGTTTTTAACGGAGTCTCCAACACAATCAGCAATGGCATAGGTGTTGTAATCATATCCCCTGAAGGATGTCGTACTCCATTCACTGCAAGACTTTTCTTTAACTGTACTAATAACATGGAAGAATACGAAGCGTGCATTTTGTGTCTCAAAGCTGCCATAAATTTGGGAATAAAGTCCTTAAGTGTATTTGGAGATTCAGCCTTAGTCATCAGTTAGATCAAAGGAGAATGGGACATGAAGCACCCTAACCTCATCCCCTACAAAGAACATGTGTTGACATTAATCCCATATTTCGAGGAAATTACCTTTGAGCATTTTCCACGAGAGGAAAATCAACTAGCAGACGCGCTAGCCACCATGCCATCCATGTTTAAACTCAAGTGGGGTAACGAGGCTCCCCAGATCACCATTGAACGGATGGACGAACCAACTTACTGTCACGAGATCGGCACTGAAGAAGTAGTGGACCAGCCTTGGTTCTATGAAGTTAAAAGATATCTCGAGGCTCAAGAGTATCCAGAAGGAGCTTCAGTCAATGATAAGAAGTTCTTGAGAAGATTCTCTGTTAAGTTCTTCATCAGTAATGGCATTCTCTACAAGCGCAACCATGACTCTGTTTTTCTTTGTTGCATAGACAAGGTCGAGGCAGAAAAGATCATGGCTGATCTACATGAAGGCACTTTTGGCACCCACTCCAGTGGGCATACAATGCTAAAAAGATCCTACAGGCAGGGTATTAGTGGTCTACCATGGAAGCAGATTGTTATCAGCATTCACGAACCTGCCACAAGTGTCAGATCTACGCTGCCAAAGTGTATGTACCTCTAGTGCCTCTAAACATCCTGACTGCTCCCTGGTCATTCGTTATGTGGGGCATCGATATGATTGGGGAAATCAAACCTACAGCTTCTAATGGACACCGCTCCATCTTAGTGGCCATTGACTATTTCACCAAGTGGGCTGAGGCAGCTTCCTTCGCTTCCGTTACCAAGAATGTTATGGCCCGATTTATTAAACAAAATCTTATCTGTCGGTACGGTATCCCAGAGAGAATCATCACAGACAATGGTACGAATCTTAACAACACTATGATCACTATACTATGCGCACAATTCAAGATCCAGCACCATAATTCTTCCCCTTACCGTCCAAAGATGAATGGCGCTATCGAAGCCACAAATAAGAACATCAAGAAGATCATATAAAAAATGACAGTAACATACAAATACTGGCATGAAATGCTACCATTCTCTCTCCATAGTTACAATACCACGGCGCGCACATCAACATGGGTAACTCCCTTCTCCTTGGTATACGACATGGAAGTTGTTATACCAATTGAAGTCCAAATACCCTCTCTGAGAATCATAAAGGATGTAGGGCTGAATGAAGACGATTGAATCCAAACTCGAGTTGACCAGTTAAACCTAATGATACGAAGAGGCTTACGTCTGTCAGTCACGGCCAGATGTACCAAAAACGTATGATCAAAGCTTTTAACAAAAAGGTCAGACGTCAGGTATATCAGGTTGGTGACTTGGTAATCAAGCATATCATATTACCATAAGGTGATCCCAGGGGCAAATGGACTCCTACATACGAGGGACCATTTGTGATCAAAAGAATATTCTCTAGTGGGGCAATGATCTTAACCACTATGGATGGCGACGAACTCCGCACCCTGTGAATGCAGACATAGTCAAAAGATACTATGCATAAGAGACCTGCTAGGTTGACACACATAGGAAAAACAAGGGCATCCCGGCGAACCACCAAGGTTCGGGCAAAAATTAGGGATAAAATAAAAAAATCTGTACACCCGGCAAGTTGAAAACCCGAAAGGGCGGTTTGGGCAAAAAGGTATCCCGGTGGACTGAAAACCCGAAAGGACGGTCCATGCAAAAGTTAGGGAATTAAAGAGTATGACTATGTCCCGTTGGATCACCTTACAAACAACCTTTAGCATCGACTGACAAGCTCAATGATTCTGATCAATCCAATCAGCTTTGGACAAGGCAACAAGTGGACAAGATGCTCAGAGACACGAAGGCTATAGCAGAATGGGAACCCCATGGGATTATTTCACATAGCTACATTTTATTTGTATCAAACTTTCATTTTTCTACGACGATATTCTCTTACTAGAAAAGATCGTCTCATTGTACAAAAATACTTATTCAAGTCAATACAAAGATATCCCTTTGAAAGTGCAAAATTATCTGTTTTTCTTTTTTCGTGTTTTGTTTGCGAAAACGTCCAATGATTTATTTTTGAACATATGCATTTGAAAGTAACTATTGTTTACAAATGAGCAAAAAGAGGAACAGAAAATAGAAAGACAATCACCAACGACTTTAAGAAATAGGAATCTTTAGACTATTTCATAAAGTCCCCCACAGATACTTTTCCAGCAAGAGCAGAAAACAAGACGTCCCACGACAGGATCTCTAACGTATCTCCAGTATGTGGCTTAATCAAGTTCTCTCACATCCCAGACAAAACAAAACTTCCAATTTATCACTCCTAAGATTCCCCAGTGAAAGTCGCCCAGATTTCTCAGGATTCCCCAACGGGATTTCACGAGGTCTACCAGCAATATACGGCGTATCCCTTACACAAAATAGTATTTCTCTAACAAATGGAAACTCATCAACACTTCAAAACATGAATACTTACCCTCCTTATACCCATAAAGGCTCATGGATTTATTTTCCCCGACTCTAGAAACATTGCGGCATAACAATTAATGTGTTCATACATTACATCCATACGTCATAGCATTGACAACACAAATACATACGACACAGTCTCATTTATTTTGAGAACATTATTGCATCATTGCATTTCATACATCATGGCATTGCATGCAACTAACCTTTCATCTTTTTCAAGAAAGATCAATCAACATAAAATTATCGTCAAATTTTCAGCAAGTCAATTAAAGATCAATTCCCAAGAAAGGACTGGTCAACCATCTACATAACAAATATTTCTTTCAGACCCCTGTCGGTTCAGTTTAAATACCTCAATGGTTTATTCTGATTCTTTTCCGCAAATGTATTTTCTGGTTCAGATAAATCTCTCAACGGTTTATTCTGATTCTTCTCCAGATCCCTACCGGTTCAGATAAATCTCTCAACGATTTATTCTGATTCTTTCTCGCAGACGCTTTCTCTGGTTTAGATAAATCACTCAAAGATTTACTCTGATTCTTTCCAGTTAAAGAACATTCTAGATCTCTTTTGGTTCAGTTTAAACCCCTCAGTAGTCTATCCTGATACTTTCCAAAGGAACACTTCGGGTTCAGATAAATCTCTCAACGATTTTTTCTGATTCTTTCCCGCAGACACTTTCTCTGGTTCAAATAAATCACTCAAAGATTTACTATGATTCTTTCCAGTTAAAGAATATTCAAGATCTCTTTTGGTTCAGTTTAAACCCCTCAACGGTTTATCCTGATAACTTCTAAAGGAACCCCGCCGGTTTAGATAAATCTCTCAACGATTTATTCTGATTCTTTCCCGCATATGCTTTCTCTGGTTCAGATAAATCACTCAAAGATTTACTCTGATTCTTTCCAGTTAAAGAACATTCAAGATCTCTTTTGGTTCAGTTTAAACCCCTCAATGGTCTATCCTGATACTTTCCAAAGGAACACTTAGGGTTTAGATAAATCTCTCAACGATTTATTCTGATTCTTTCCCGCAGACACTTTCTCTGGTTCAGATAAATCGCTCAAAGGTTTACTCTGATTCTTTCCAGTTAAAGAATATTCAAGATCTCTTTTGGTTAAGTTTAAACCCATCAATGGTTTATCCTAATACTTTCCAAAGGAACACTTCGGGTTTAGATAAATCTGTCAACGATTTATTCTGATTCTTTCCCGCAGACACTTTCTCTGGTTCAGATAAATCATAGAAAGATTTACTCTGATTCTTTCTAGTTAAAGAATATTCAAGATCTCTCTTTTGGTTCAGTTTAAACCCCTCAATGGTTTATCCTGATACTTTCCAAAGGAACATTTCTGGTTTAGATAAATCTCTCCAAGATTTATTCTGATTCTTCCTAGTCAAACAACATACAAGACTTTTCCTGGTTCAGATAAATCACTCCAGAGATTTATTCTGATTCTTTTCCAGTTGAAATCAAATTCAACCTTAGTCCACTTTTTGTCAACAGTCACCTTTGGATGGCATCTACAAGCCCATCTCTGGAAAATCTCCATCATTCCTCCAAATGGCATCTATAATCCCATTCCCATTTTATCTTCGAGGGAAAATTTTTGGGCACTTTAGTGTCCAATCTTCTTCCACCTTCAAGTCACGAATGGCGGATCCGCCAATCTAACTCTTCAGGTTTAAGAAGATTGAACATGGGAAGATATTTTACCCCAAATTTTTCCCTCTCATTCATCAAATATTTTCTCACAAGATCCGTATTGGTTCAAGACTGTACAACGATTGATCATCTCAACACACCTCCTTAAGCACTGATGACTGAAATTAGGGTTTGAGATTGCACAAGGGTAATTGAACTTTTAATGCCTCATATGACTTTCATGGATCATTATTAACCCTCAATATTACTCATGTCAAGTTTCAAGCCTTGGATTATATTTTTGCTCAGTCAATTGATCAGTTGACCTAAAAGTCAACTGTATTGAGGAAAAAGTCAAATATGGTCAATTTATAGTCAAAATTCATAATTTTTTATCCATATCAACATTATAAACTCGTATGTATCATTTGATCAAGTTTGGACCACAATTCCTCGAGAAATTTGATTAGATCATCAAAAGGGCAAAATGGTCAAAATTAGGGTTTTGATTGAGAAAGGGCAATTTCTGATTTTTGACCTAGAAAATGGTTATTTGGTTTGAGGAATGATATCAGGAGTTCAATTGTATCATTTTGACTTAATGGCATGACTCAAAACACTTCTCAAGATCAATTGATTGATAGTTGATTTTCCGTCAACTGTACACTGAAAAGTCAAACTTTGTCTTTTTGGTCAAAATCAAGTGTCAAAGATCACAATTCATCAAAACATGTCAAAATATGAAACTTATTCATCAAGAAATCAAAAAGTCAAGATTTCATTTGAAAAGTCAAAGTTTTCAAACTTAGAAATTTTTCTGTGTTGAAAACTTCATATTTTTTCACAACTTTGAGCCAATTTTTCACCATGATGCAAGATGATTCAAAAGAAACTTTCAACATGAAATTTGTAGATATCCATGAGATCTACAATATTGATTTATACAACTTATCCTATAGATTCAAGGATCTCAAGTTATTAATCCATGAAGTCATGGTCATGAAACTAAGCACTTAGTGAAAATTTTGCCCTAGTTTAGGCAGGATTTTGACCTAACTTCATGGAAATTTTTCACATAGTTCCAAGGGGAATTTTCAAACGTGATTCAAAGAGGGGTTGTAGATCACATTACAAGCTTTCCAAAATGTCCAAGAACTCCTTGAGATCATTCTTGAGCAAGGAGAATCGAAGAGAGGAAGTTAGGGTTTTCAAACTGAAATTATAGGTCATTTTGTGATGAACAAGAATTCAAATCTCAAACCTATGTTGCACAATATTTCTTTGCAAGCCTCTAAACCTCAAGATCTCTCCCTAATCATAAGATCACACTTACTTTTGAGCTATTATCCACTTAATTGAAGCTTTATCCAAGATAATTTTCCATTTATGGAACAAAGTTACCATTGCTATTTTGATAAAGCATTGCTTTTGCAAATGTCAACTCTCCTTGAGCTCCCAACTTGTTGTCTCTGTCTACACTCAAGATAAGTGATCAAAAGCAAACATGTTTAAAGTGCCTAACCACTCTACATGCTCTACCTGGAAACCACATTTCTCACATTTCTTCAAAATCAAGCAACTTAGCCATAATCCTATAACTCATAAATCCTTTATGCAAAACCTCTCCAACCTTTTGCCTATACATACACAAGTCATTTTCAAGAAAACACACGCATGATCAAGCCCTGAAACCTCCTAAAGCATATAACCACCAAAAACATCTCAAAACTTACCATTTTTGAGTTTTGAATCCAATCTCTAAATTTGCTCGTGCGTTTCTTGGCCTTTTACTTTCAAATGCTTCTAAATAACATATACAAACAATTCCAACACTTGCAACACGACTGTAACACCTTCATTACCATCCACCATTTTCAAAACAACACCTTCCACCTTGACTTCTCTAGAACTCCTCAGCCACTTTCAGCTCAAGCCAAGCATCACATTAGCTTCCTGGGAACTTGAGGAAGCTAAACCAATTACTGGAACTCATCAAAAGCTGCTCAAACTCAAAACACGATACCCTCTTGCAAAGTGAGTTTTCTGACTTTTGAACTCTTCATACAAGCATCATTAATGGTTTATTTGTGAATAAGAAATGTAGATACCATTGTCCTGAAGCTAACCATATCCTTAGATTTCATTATTGTTGCTTGAGTAGTTAGAATTTTGAATCAGAACCTCTGAAAATAATTAGGTCACGATTTGGTACTTTCAAATATTCTCATTCATCTTTGATTTATAGTTTATGATATTTATATGGTTGGATTCGTACGGAAAAATGGAACAACTTTCATGTTTTCATTTTCCATTTTTGTTGAGAAATGGTGAAGTTACAGGTGGTCTGGCTGGAGGTTGAAGATGAAGTGTATTTGTGATACGGTGGGAAGAATTGACTGTTTTTGGAATGCTAGTTTGCGTTTTGTGTTTGTTTTCACAAAATGTCGCGGTAAGCAAGAGTCTCCACCGTCTTTTATTTTATCCAACAAGGAAAGGAAAAAAGCACAGAAAAATTCCTTTTTCGAGATGTTTCTCGGGTCCGGGGGGTAGATTATAGAAAGGGAAGGTGTTAGCACCCTTTCTATCCGTGGTTATCCACGGGCTCTTAGGTACTTGCTCAAAGTGTTTTCAAAATTTGCTTTTCTTTGTGTTTGTGGGTTTGAAAGAATTTTTTGTTTGAAAGAAGTGTAAGTGCGAAAAGTTTTGTTTTATTTTGATTGGAGCAAGTATTTAAGAAACATCTACCTATTCGAAAAAGGAATCAATTTGTACTAATTTCCTTTAGACAATGCTATCCCACTATTGATGAGTAGGTAGCATCGTCGTTGGAGTTTAAGGGTCAATTCGATTAAGGGACGTATGGTCACTAAAGCAATGTTAGGATGCCTTAGCGGTAACCCTAATGTCTTAGATCATTTTTCCGAGGCAACCGTTTCGAGGCAACTATGATCTTTGGACAAGAGGGCGACCTCTAAAACTTCTTATACTCAATGACCACGTTCAAAGGCAACCAAGTGAGGTGTACCCTAAGAGTGCGCATGTGCGAGTGTGTTGTTTTCGGTTTATTTTATCTTTGTACATGTCAATGGTTATCTATGTTGATTTTAAGTTAAACATTCAATCTTGTCATGCATTCCATATTATCAAACATCTAACAGTTTATAAGTTACGGAAATTAAATTGCGGAAATTAAACTAACTATTACAAGACGTCGGGTATTTACATCGCCAAAAGCAACCCTTGAAATTAAAATGCGGAAAATAAATAAAGCGGTAAAAATATTTAAAGTCTTAATTATCTATTACAAACCAGAGGCAAGTACATTAATATGATAAAAATAAACAAACGCGCGCGGGAAATTAAATCGAGCGCAAAGTTCTAGGGTTTTGACCCTTTTTGTTAAAGAAAATATTTTTTGTTTGTTTTCGAATTTTAAGAAATAAATTATCTAAGTTAATTATTAAACTACATTA
Source organism: Vicia faba (assembly GCA_948472305.1). Lineage (NCBI taxonomy): Eukaryota > Viridiplantae > Streptophyta > Magnoliopsida > Fabales > Fabaceae > Vicia > Vicia faba. The sequence continues at coordinate 175,292 of CATIWC010000686.1, forward strand.
AATTAATTAATTAATGAAAATAAATATTTTTGGGTTTTTTGATATTTAAAGAAAAAAAATAAAATTGATCAATGTTAACAAATCCTAATTATGTCTAAATTAATTTTATTATTTACAAAAATATATTAAAGTTATTGTCTAATTAAAGCCTAAATTAATTACTAAATTAAATTAATTAAATTGATGAATAAAAATAAATTATTTTTGGTCTTTTGGTATTTTAAGAAAGAAATCAAAATTAATGTTAGTAATTAAAACCTAGATTAATTCTAATTGAATTTTAATTATTTATAAAAATGTGAAAGTTATTTTAATTAAAATTCTAAATCAATTAATTAATGTTTATTAACAAAAATAAAAGTTAGAATTTAATTTGATAAAGAAAATGTTTTGTGGTTTTTTTATATTTTAAGAAATAAATAAATCTAAATTAATCACTACATTAAATTAAATTAATTAATTAAATGAAAAAAAGGTTATTTTTGGATTTTTGGTTATTTAAAGAAAGAAAATGGAATGGTTAAATTAGTGATTAAACCTATTAAATTCTAATTAGTTTTATTTATTTACGAAAAGAAATTAAAGTTTCATAGAATTAAAAACCTAATTAATTAATCGGAATTTATTAAAGAAAAATAAAGTTCTTAATTTTAATTGGACAAAATGATATTTTTGTGATTTTTTGATAAAAATAAAATTTGTTATTGGTTAGTAAATTAATTAAGTAAAAATAAAATAATTAAACCAAATAAATAAAATATGAGAAAGTAGAGAAATTGGGCCTTTTTTTGGAGGGTGCAGAAAGCATTCCTGAGCTCGGATCTTCGAAAGCTTCATGCTCTAACTATGGTGTTTTTTGATTCTTGCGTGGAACCTATGATTCAACCATCTATAACCATTCTATATAAACTCAAACAAACGTTAGCATACCATAAAATGTGATTAAAATTAAAGATTCGAAATTTAAAATTTTACCAAACCGGTGGGCGTGCTAGGCGTGTGATGGATTGCTCTTGGGCCTTGTAAGACTCATGAGGACTTCAAGAGGATGGTTTGAGGCTTGATGTCAATTGCGAGAGGCCGAAACCTCGAGATATGACTTGCACCAATTCTTTGATTTCTGGAGAGCTTTTTGAAGAGCTTTTAGAGAACATTTTGAAGAGCTTTTTGAGAGCTTTTTAGAGAGGATTTTTCGTGTCTCTTGAATTGTGTGAGTATAGTATAAGCAATTAGGTTTAATTTTGGGCTTTGAATCCATGTGAATTGATGATTGAAGATTTGATTTTATTCTCCATTAACAAAGCTTCCAAAAGTGTCAAAAAGCAATATTTTGTTCATAACATGGCATGATTCGGATTTGATTTGGTCCATGATGATAATTGAAACCTATATCAATCAAAAAGATCACAAGTTATTAATATTTAGATTTTATTTTGATTTAAATTGATTAAAAATGAATTAAATCAATAAAAATCAAATAAAATAGAAACATTAATAAATTGGCACAAAACTGAAGATATGACATGTGTGTGGTGTGACAAGATCAAATCAAGTGGAAAAAGTGGGCCCTTTTGACAAAATTTGAAGTTTTAGGGATAGTTGACTTTTGGCAATTTTGGAAAAATGCCCAACTTCAACAATGCATAACTTCTTCAATTTTGAACTTTTGGAAATGTTCTTGTGCTTTTTAGAAACCCTGAGATGTCCTATAACCAACCAGTTTGGTCTCATCTCAATTTTATATTCTATTCTTAAGTTATAAGCTTTGGAAAAAAAGGTGTTTTTGTTGACTTCCAAAAATGACCTATAATGTCCAAATTTGTAACTTTTTATGAGTGCATTTCTTGATCTTGTGGTGTGAATATGGATTGTAGGAAATTGCATCCTCTTCAAAATGAGCTTTGGATGGGTCATTTCTCATAAAGTATGGGAAAGTTATGCTTGGTCAAAGTTGAGTTGACTTTTCCTACAAAACCCTAATTTAGCAACTTTTGAATCTTGATAAATCTTGAGCAATCCTTGATGAATCATGATAAACCCTTGATCAAATGATGAATTATCCTTAAAAATGAGAATGTTGACAAAAAATCTTGAGGTTTGACTATTTGTAGGTCACAGTTGACTTTTGCCCTAGCACAATCGATTTTTGGACTTCTTGAGCAATTGACTGACCAAACTTTCTCTGCAAGGCTTGAAATTTGACATGGATGAACTTGAGAACATTTTAGGACATTGGGGATCACTTGAAGTCATTTGGATGCAAGGACCTTGATGCAACACAAAACCCTAATTTTGAATTGACTGCCTTAGGAGATGATTTGACTGTCCAACTCTTGAGCAATCTTGAGCCACTTGGAGATTATTCTTGACATGTCTTGAGAAATATGGGAGGGCAAATTTTGGGGTACAACAGTATTCATGACTCATTTTGTATTATATATTTATCATTTCAGTTATATTAACATATGTATAGCCACCCTAGTGGTAAGGCAGCACGTTGGTAACCAAGAGGTCATTGGTTCAACACCCAGCGCGCTGCCTTTTGCATTTTTCCACATTTTTTTGCCATTTCTCCTTTCAGGCAGCGCTTGGGCGAGCAAAACCTTGGGCCTGACTTTTTCTTAACATTACCTCCCAAATTCAATTTAAACCTCCGTGACTTTATTATTTTTATTTTATTTTTATTTCATCTTTTATTATTATTAATATTATTAGTATTATTGTTATTATTTTCATTAATAAAAATCCAAAAATATTTATATTTTTATTATTTATATTTATTTAGTTTTTTTTTCTCATCAAAAACTAAAAAACACAAAAACATTTTCATTTAATAAATTAATTTCTTTTCAATAAATATTTAAACTAGGGTTTGACTATAATATTATTTTCTTGTAAATAAAATTAATTTAGGGCTTAGGTTTATTTTAATTAATTAATTCTCATTTGTATTTTCATTAAGATAAAAACTTTCATAAGAAAAACCCTAAAAATATTTTTTTAACTTAATCTTAATTTTCTTATTTTTAGTTAATTATTTTTATTTTAGTTAACTAGGTCAAAAAAACCCTTTTCATGAAAATCAAACAAAAAATCACATTTCCTTTTTTACATTTTATATTCTTGCATTTTTATCTTTATTTTTGTACATTTATTCAAATTCAATATGGTTGTAATTTGTTGCAATTCCCTATTTGTAATTTGTACACGCCCTCCCCTAAATGCTGTAATGGCTTAGTATTTTTATTTTCCGCAATTTAAGTGCTTTATATATAAATGCTAGTAATTAGGGTTTGTATGAAAAGATTAAAACCAACAAGTAGAAAACCCTAATCAAGACAAATCAAGCATGAAATACAATACACTTGAACACAAACACCCTTTGCGTAAATCCACTTGGTTGCCTTACAAAAATGTCCATATTATGCATGTGAGGTATCTTAGAAAAAACCAACAAAAAATACAAGATCATAGTCCCTCGATGACGCTATTCATGTTGCCTTCTAAAATGATCTTAGTCCCTAAAGAAAATGCTAAGATATCTTACAACATTGCTAATCATGGTTATACGACGACTCACGCCCGTCCCTTTTACATCCAAATATAGGGTTACTTACCAAATCAATGGTAAGATAACAATATCAAAGGAAAGAGGAAATAAACATGAAAGACTTTTGAGTAGGTAGATTGTTCCTAGTTGCTTGCTCAATTTCAAAATAAAAACATCCTTGCTATTTTTAAAACAAACACCAACACTTTAAAAAACATCTTTCAAACTTGAAAACATTTTCAAAAGATCAAACACTTTGTATACATTCTTACGAACGATAATCATTACAAAGTTTGCCTAAACGATGGCACCTTTTCAAAATACTTTCAAAAACCACACAAAGCACATTTTCAAACAAAAGCAAGTGATCTAGCAAGTAACAAAGAGCCCATGCGAAACCATGGATGAAAAGGGTGCTAATACCTTCCCTTTTCATAATCTACCCCTCGAACTCAAGAAAATATCTCAAAGGTCTTTCCTGTTCTTTTCATCCTTTCCTTTTGGATAAAAGAAAAGTCGGTAGCGACTCTTACTAACCGCAACATTTGCGATCAAACGCAAAACAACCAAGTCAATTCTCCCACTGCGTTACAGATAGGTTCAAGAACATCTCTTAAAGTTGAGCGTTTTGAGCCTGGATGTCCTTGATGGTCTGTTCTAGGGCCATCTCTAATGAAATAAACAGTAAGGAGATAAGGAGACATGTGTGGGAGAAACCTATCATGATATGATGCATGATATGTGGATGCATCTTTTCAAGGATCTAATGGGGTAAGCACAAGAAAATGTTAGAAGTTGAATTTTGATCAACAACTTTGATTGGAGAACTTTGTATCTGTGGATGTCCTTCCACGAGAATTAAGCTCACCATGTCAAGTGGGTTATATCCCTTGACTCAAGTTTGTTGTACTTGATTTTTGACGGCATTTTGGTTAGAGGAAAACAAATACTCTTGCCCCTTGATAGACGTCTGGTTCAATGTGACCCTGCACCATAGACCCTTCAGATCCTTGAAATGTCTATTGAAAATGCTATGGTATGATGTTATGATGTTATGTACAAGTATGCAAAGTAAGCAAGCTGTTATATACAAATAGTCATATACACACAAAGCAGACAAGTCCTTATGTTTAGGCTTGCATGGAGTTTGATAGGTAAGTACCCTTTTGAAGTTTAGTTGGATCAACCTGTCCTAGTTAATAGTAACCAGGTTCTAAGGGATCTCAATATCACTGACCTTTCCTTTAAGCATTGTCTCAGCACAATCAATCTTTTCTTGCGACCAAGATATCCCAAAAGTCTGGTCTCAATGAGTGTAGTATCGAGTATCAACCAATTTCCAGCTTTCCACCGAAACCGGTTATCTCACTACGTCCTAATTAGCCAAGTTTGTTCAATTAAGGTTCTAAGGTCAGTTAGTGCTTCATGACGCCGCTCAACGGCCCCGTATTCTCCTTGATTCAACACAAGGGATACCGGTACCTACAAATGCATCACACTAATGTAGACATTGTTTCAACCATATCGGTCTACGTTGTACAATTTCCACAATCTATTGCTACTTACCTAAAAAGGTGTCCCAGATCCGGGTAGAATATCAAAGCAAGCCCAAACAAGGAACCAAAAATGTAAATTAAACAAGTCAAACAATTAAAACAAGTAAAGGTGATCTAGCCCTAAGGTAACCCCACTTTTAAGCTTCTCCCCAGCAGAGTTGCCAGTTCTGTAACGCGGTGGGAGAACTGACTTAGGTGTTTTGCATTTGATCGCAATTGTTGCGGATAACAAGATTCGCCATCGACTTTTCTTTTACCCAATAAGGAAAGGCTGAAAAGAACAAGAAAGACCTTTAGAGTTGTTTTATGAGTTCGGGGAGTAGATTATGAAAAGGGAAGGTATTAGCACCCTTTTCATCCGTAGTTATCTACGGGCTCTTAGTTGCTTGCTAGATCACTTGCTTTGTTTGAAAAATGTGCTTTGTGTGGGTTTTGAAAGTATTTTGAAAAACGTCTTTGTAATGGTTCTTGTCTCTATAAGAATGCGTACAAAGTATTATTTTGGAAAGTAGTTCAAAGAAGTGTTTGTGGGATTTGTTTTTGAAAGTGATTTTGAAAAGGGTTTTCTTTGTAATGACTCTCGTTTCTATAAGAACGCGTACAAAGTGTTTGTCTTTTGAAAATATTTCAAAGTGAGAGTGTTGGTGTATGAAATGTTTTTGTTGTGAGAAAGCGAGTAACTAGGAGCAAATCTACCTACTCAAAAGGTCTTAGATGTTCTTTTCCTCCTCCTTTAGATGTTTCTATCTTAGCATTGTTTTGGTAAGAAGCCACATCGTTGGATGTGAAGGGACAGGTGCGGGACGTTTGTATAGTCATAGAAGGAAACCTATGGGATGTTTTAGCAATGTCGTTTAGGGACTAGATCGTTTACCGAAGGCAACATCGAGGGACTACGATCTTTTATCTAGGGTCTTTGCTAAAACTCCCATGTTCGAGGGACATGACTATTTTCGGAGGCAACAAGTGAGATTATCCTAAGGGTGCATGTGTGAATAGTGTGTTTGAATGCATGCATTTTGTCTTGATTAGGGGTTGTCTACTTATTGTTTTTATCTTGCCATATATCCTAGTTACTAGCATTTATACAAAAGCAATAAAGAATGCAAGAAATGAAATCTACACTATTACAACCATATCAAATTGCATGGAAATGTAAAGGCAAAAAATAAGATAAAAGTAAGGAGAATGGGTGTCTTTCGATTGGGGGGAGATAACCTTCGATTTTCATTTTGTTAGCCTCCTTCGATTGGGGGCGGGCATCAGCAAGGTCATGGCCTTCGAATGGGAGTTTGCGCCAGTAAGGTCATGGCCTTCGACTCTGGCATTCTGGGGCTGGGAAGTCAGCATATGGTATCCTTCGACTGGGCCTGGAAGCAGCAGGTTGTGCCTTTCGATTAGGGGCTGGCACCAGTGAGATCTTGTCCTTCAATTTGCCTGGAAGTCAGTGTGTGGCGAAGCCCAAGGTTCTTCCTGGGAACCAGTGTGGTGCAGCCTGCCTTTCTTGGATGTCAGTAAGGAAGCCCAAGGATTCGTTTCATGTTTCCTTTCCCCTGTTTCTTTCGTTTAAGGCATTAAATGGCAACATGGCCTAAGGCCATGCTAATATTTGTCTTACAAATAGTTTAATAGTTAAAACATATTTAAGTAAACAAGCAGCAACACGAAAGGGGGTTAGCTCTGAAAACATGTTAAGGGGGTGGAAACGAAAAGAGAAACAAAATGTTATGTACATGATATTTGAAACAAAAAGCTTAGAGTCAAAATGACTCACCTCAAAGATAGTGTATGGGCTTCGAGCTTGAACTGTCGATGCTAGAAGGAGAGGATTCGAAGGAATGTAAAGTATTTGTTCTTTAGAATCGAAAAAAAAAGTGACAAAGGGATTCTAGGTTTGTTTGATTTCTCAAGTGTTGATGACTTCAGAGTTTTTGTGTGTTTGAGAAAATTTGGGAGATTCGTTCCTCTGGCCAAAAATCCTCTCTTAACTTGTTCATGGTTCCTCTATTTATAGAAGAAATGTTTGGGAGACGTTGAAGTAGCCAGCCTTGCAAAAACAATAAAAATATGAAAAGTGAAAGGTACAGGCGTGGGGCCTATTGGCAGCTGAGGTGAAGAAGATGTGACTTGTGCTTTTTGGCATTGCTTGTGTTCAGGCAGAAATCAGATTGAAAGCTGCTTTTGTGACAAAAGTACTCTCTATGAAGAAAGGGTACATAACTTGTTGCCATTTCGTCCTAGGATGGTAATATCTAGTGGATAAAGCTTTGATCTTGTGTGTAACCCTCTGATTATGTGAAGATTTGAAAGCAAAGTAGCCTGACAAGTAGTTGGTCATGAGATTTCCTCAGATTTTCTTCAAACTAAATCTGCTTCAAATGGTTCAGCTTGGATTCGAAGGAAGTTAAATCGAAGGGAATCAAAGCTCTAATCGAAGCTTTGTATATAGGTTGCTTCTGCCCAATCAAAGGTTTGTTTTCCAGGGGTCACATGTGGCCAAACAAAAGGTGCATGCAAGAGGCCAAACTGCCTAATTTCGAAAAAGGCACATAGGAGGCAAAAAGTGCAAATCGAAGGATGCTCCTTGGCTTGTAAATCGAAGGAAACTTCCTGGCTTGTAAATCTAAGGAAGTTGCCCAGCTTGTAAATCGAAGGAAGCTGCCTGGCTTGTAAATTGAAGGAAGTTGTCCAACTTATAAATCGAAGGAAGTTGCCTGGCTTATAAATCAAAGGAAACTGCCCATCTTGTGTATCGAAGTGGGGTCACTTCGAAGGAAGCCATATGCCCAAATTGAAGCTTATGACTGAAAGGAGATTATACTGCCCAATCTAACTTTGCTAATTCTAAGCCAACTTGTTTCTTTTTTGACCTAATCGAAAGGCACGTTAACATCTTCAAAATTTTACATTTTCTTTATTTCTTTAAACATGTTTTTGTAATCACACATGCGAGAGAAATCTTGAGAAAATGAGAGGGAAAATTTTGGGGTACAACAACCATAACCTAAAAAATGAATGAAATGAAGTTATAAAACAAATCTCAACATACCACGCTAAGCGGGCCTGGCGCGAACTGCCTAAAACCGTGCTAAGCGCGCTATCCCCACTAAGAGGGCTTCAAAACAATGGTTTTTCCAAATTGTCAAAATGCAAGTAGCGCGCTACAAAATGCGCCGAGCGTACTCGCACTTAGCGACTTCTGCGTCCAAAGCGGGCTCTCCTGAACAGAACGTCCCAAAACTGGTCTTTTATTTTGAAAATGCGCATTCGGAGTCGTGCCTTCGACACCTTATTCCTCAATGCTCCAAAATGCAACAAATACCTACAAAATGAATCAAAAAACATCAAATGATACACTATGTACATAAAAACACAAATAAACACAAACTAAATGTATTTACCCAAAAGTCGGGTTTACTCAACGATATTAACAATAAAAAGTTGATAAGTGCAACAAAAAGTATATACAAAAATAGCTACAATTTGCACTTATCAATAAGATAAAAGTTTTAAAAAAAGATACTTTTATTGATGATGGAGAAAAGTACATACAAGACACAGAAAACAAAAGAAAGAAGAGAAACAAAACAATAATCATTTAAACAACTGATCTCTGAAAGTTTCACATCTTTCATCCACAAGGGTAATATTTGGACCAATCTTAACCCTTTGAATTATTCTAACTATCTCAGCCTTATAGAATAGTTCTGATAGTACTCTCCCATAGGGTATGAAGGACTTGTTTTGTCTTCTGGAGATTATCACAAACTCCTTTAGATGGTTGAAAATTGTTTGAGAAAGGTTGATCGAAACACGATTAAGGTGACGAAAAATTAAACATTTTTCATTATGATACACAAAGTCCTTGTTAACTCCTCGTGGTTTTAAGTTGATCAACAGAAAATGAAATCAATCTTGAGCAAGAGGAAGAAGTTTTTCTGGATTGGTGGATTCATATTCGAAGGTGGTATCATGGATAGTAATGAGTTTCTCAGCATGAGTGTACATAAGACATGACTATTCCATAGTAACATTCATTTGAGAATATACAATGGCTCCGACAATGAAGGAAGGAGTGATGAGGATGGAGAAACCATATATACTTGATTTGATGCAACTACCATCACTACTAATAGAGGCATACTTCCAAAATGCTTTCACAAGGTTTGGATAGATGGGTCCATTAAGTATGGAAACATAACCAGACCATCCCTGAACGTGAATATTGAGAGAGAAATTATGATTAGCACCCAACAAATTAGGATGCTTTTTGTTAATGACTTCCAAGAGATCATCATCTCCACAGAAGATTTTTGATGACATGATGAAAACAATTTTGTGGAAAGACTTTGGTATTGAAGACACGATGAAGAATGAAGAGTGAGATGAAACAAGGAAGGATATATAAATAGGAGAAGAGAAAACGTAACTGACAAGAGAATTGATTTCCTTCAGAAGGCAATCAAACTTGAGATGCTCAAGACAATTAATGTTTTAGCTAGAGACTAGGGAGAATAAAGGACAACCATCATTACCAAGACAATTGTCAGGGAAAATAAATACTAGAAGACAAAAGAATAACGAGAATAGGTAAGTCGTGCTAATAAAATTTATTTTCAATAAAATATTGTCTCAACAGTTCATTAAAAATGATAGGAGTGAAAACGTAAAGATTTTATCTAATCTCAAGACAATTTCCCACTGCTCGAGGTGTGATTTGAACGGTGCATAAAAGACCATTCGTTATTGGTACACAAGTTGATGTTTTCAAGTCAATAAAATCAAAGTTTTTCTGACTTGAGATGTATCTGACTAAGACATCTTCTAACTTGTAGAAGTATCATAAAAACAAAAATAAACAATGAGCTATTTACGCATAGTCAGAATTACATTTTTCATAAAAAGAATAAAACACGTATTTTAGAAAGATTTCATTCAGGACAAAATTCCATTTTTAAATGTTTAAGAATGAAGATAAATCTATCTTCAACTAAGGATTTTGTGAATATATAAGCCCATTGGTGGTTTGTATCTATGAATTTTAAAATGAGAATCCCTTTCTGAATATAATCTCTAATAAAATGATGTTTGATTTATGTGTTTATCTCTACAATGTAAAATAGGATTCTTACTTAGGAAGATAACTGTTGTGTTATCACAAAAGATAGGAATGTTACTCTCAAATATCTAGAAATCTTCAAGTTGACTTTTCATCCAGAGCATCTGAGTGCTGCAAAGTGACGCATATATATATATATATATATATATATATATATATATTCTTCTTCAACAATTTTTAGTGCAATAGTTGATTACCTTTTGCTTGATTAATAGATGAGATTGTCACCCAGAAACTGACAGTTTCCAAAAGTACTTTTACGTTCTATTCTATCTCTAGCATAGTCTGCATCATTGAGGCCAAGGTTAGATGTTCCTTTATTATATGCGTACACCTAGGATACAATCTTTAAATCTTGATGACACTATTCACCTTGTTATGTCAAATAAACTTGGAGATACCACGACAAAACCACATGCAACGTCGGGGAGTCGATGACAAAAGAAAAAAGAGTCAATGGTTTAAAAGGATAAAAAGATCAAAAGTATTACAATACATTTGGTGCATGAACATACGAAACATTTGGTGCATATACATATATATTTAGATTTCCTATCAATTTAGGGCATCGTGTATATACATCATGCAAGGCATTTTCAAATCTACTTTGGGTAAGAATACTACGAATTTTCTTGGGGCCTATTGTTGAATTAGCTTATCTATGAAAAACAAACAAACACCTTGGTTGAGAACAGACACAACTGGTAAACTTTGATCTTATCTTTGGTTTATTTATCTAAGATTAGATTATCAAAACACTTTTAAAATATCAAACTCGCATGGTTTATCCCCTTGGTTGTGAGAAATATGCAAAATCTACGATATAACTTATTGCATTAGTCTCGAAGCAGTGACAAGTTATCTAACTCGTATCATCCATCCCCTAGGTTTTGATAGGCATGTGAATCTGCGATATAAATCATTATGTTAGTCTCTAAGCGATAATGAATTATCATGTTTGTGTTATTTATACTCTAGGTCGTGATAAATACACAAGCCTATACTCATGTTATCTACCCCCTAGGTTGTGATGGATATGCAAAAATCTATAGTCCATTGTATCAGTCTCTAAGCGATTATGAATTATCAAGTCTGGGTTATTTATCCTCTAGGTCATGATAAATACATAAACTTATATTTGAGTTATCTATCCATTAGGTTGCGATAGGTATATGAATATGCAATATAGTTCATTGTGTTAGTCTCAAAGCGTAAGTGAATGATATGTTGTGTTATTTTCCCCCTAGGTTGTGTTGAATATGCAATAATTGTGATGTAATCTAATGTGTTAGTCTCTAAATGTTTACATATTATCAACTTTCTATCATTTATCCCCTAGGCCGTGATAAGTGCACAAGCCTGCGATATACCTTACTATGTTAGTCTCTAAGTGTTAGTAGGATCTTTTTAACCTGTGTTATTTACTCCCTAGGTTGTAGTAAATATACAAAATTTATAATATAACTCATTGCGTTAGTCTCAAAGTTGCAATAAGTTCTCTGTGTCTTTGCGATATAATTCACTGTGTTAAGTCTCTATGCGTCAATGGATTATCAACTCTGTTTTATTCATCTCCTAGGTTGTGATGAATAGACAAAATCTGTATTATAAGCTTACTATGTTAGTCTTGAAATGTTAGTAAGTCAAATATTCCAACTAGTGTTATTTACTCTATAGTTGTGATATAGCTTGTTGCATCAGTCTCAATGCAGCAATAAGTTATCAATCTTTCAACTTGTGTATTTTCCACCTAGGCTACGGTAAATGCACATAAATCTACATTCTCTTTTTTAGGTGTTGATGAGTTATCTGCATCGTCGTATCTAGGTCAATTATAATCTTTATTCAAACTCTGGTAGGATGATACAACATCATCTTTTCCTATCTCTTAATTCTCTTAGGTGTGTTTTACAGTGTATCTGTTGTAATTAGTTTTAAATTTGAGAGTCTTCATCCTTAATTTTTTATCCTAAGGAATGGAATATAAAGGATAACCCTAAAAGTTAGAGATTCTAGGTTTTTTGGACTCGATTCTAGATGAATGGGGGGTTTTAGCCACACCTCATCTACCTTGTTCACAAGGATACTAGGGTTAAAAGCGTGATCTTTAAGGAATAGTATTTTAATGTTTTATTAGGGGAACTCGTCACAATTTTAGTTGTATGCCTACGTATCCTCTTAGGAGGAATCAGAGTCCCAATTTGTAGTTCGCAGTTTGGTTGGTGTTTTATAGAGGATCCCGTAGAATTACTTTCAAGTTAACCTTGAACCTTGTCTGGGTTGTAAGTTGAGTGATCATAAACGTGGTTCGCAGTTTGATTCAAAGATAATGCTATTTAATCCTTTTTTGAAAATAATGTTGTAGTTTTTGTTATGTTAGTAGAAAAATATTTTGAATTGTTGGTTAGATGTTTTAAGTTGATTGATCGAGTATGGTATGACATAGAGCGGGAGAAGTCTGATATAGTCTCCTCATCACGTGACTAGATATTGGTCACGTGTAACTCGCGGATGGAGTATTGCGTAGATTTTAATATTGAGTTAATTTAATTGTGAAAATTGTTTGATTTTTGAATAATAAACCGGTAGATGATGTGTCGATCGATTTAATTACTCGAAGATGGACACTCTATTATTTATAGAATGTTTGAATTAATTTAATCGGACAGTTAAAGATATTCATAAATTAATTAATCTAAGAAAGAAGATCCTAATAAAACATGTTTTTATATTTTTAGTATTTTTGTTAGCCAATAATAAAACTAATTAAAACTAAATTAATAAAAAAGAGCCCATCCATTTCTCACATTCACCATTTCTTAAAAAAAGCAATATGTTATAAAGGAAGAAAGAAAAAAATACTATATAAAACTTTGACTTTTGTCTACTCTTTAGAAACCTTAAATATCAACATGACATGTGGATATTAACAATAATAATAATTAAATAAAAAAACATAAAGATTGAAAAGTGAAAAAGAATTCGATCTTGCCTTCCTCTCTATCGTTTCACAAAGACTCTTCTTCTTCCACTCTTTTGTTCTCTTTTAGATTTTGATCTTGTTACTATTTGTTGAATTTTCCTGTAACAACAAAACAAATAAAAGGTAATAACTTTAATTTGTTATGGTTCTTCTTATCTCTTCTCCTTCTGATTGGATCTTTGGCCTGATATAGTTTTGTTGATTGAAAACTATTATTACTACAGGATGCTGCATAAATTCAAGATTATTTACTGTGATTTTGTAATTGGGTTAGTTTAGATTGTTTCATATAATTGCCATTGAAGATGCAAACTTGAATATAAGGACATGAAATAAAAATTTAATTTAGCTCGGCCTTTGGATGAATGTTATAATAATAGTTTGTGATATTGTTGATAGTGTCGTTGAGAATTTGGTCAGAGATGAATTATAATGAGGTTTTTAAGTTTAAATTTTAATCAAGGTGATGAAAAAAATGTACAAAGAAGTTATGCATTTTGGTGTAAAAGTGTGATTTTTGCATAAAAATTATGTAGCTTCACAGGGTACAAAACAAACCGAAACAGAGAAAAGTTTAAAAAAAAAGTTTTCCTAATTACATGGTTAGTTATATAAAAATTGCAAGTATATACTCTTCTACATGTTTGAATAGTATGATGTAAAAAAAATAACATGAGATGGGTGTTTAGAACATTAAAAAAGTTATTGTATGTACGTGAGTAAACTGATTTTATGGAACATACAATAGCTAAGAAATTGTTACTTAAAAAAAATAATTAGATAATATCATCATATAATCCAAACAATCAATGAATTAGAATAAAAAATATTAAATTGAAAATAAAAAGGGTGGGGGCCTCATATAAAATCTTTGGCCAAGAATTAAAAAAAAAATTATATAGAAAAAAACCAAGTAGTTTAGAAAAAAGAAATCACAATCATAGTGATGAAAGTGAATGTGTGACAAATTGTAAGATTGTGAGAAATTCTGGATGAATCACTAGGACAAACTAAGGTCCTATTTATAGACTTGAATTAGGTTAAACAAGCTTAGAGAGTAAGTTATCCAAAAGCCTAATGAGAAACCAAAAGTTTGATCTCCACAAAAGGAAAGAAAATTAGCAACAAAAAAGATAAAAAAATATTAAAAATGCAACGCACAAGATTCAAACCCGTGATGTCATATTTGATAGCTTCATTATTTACCAATTGTGATATGTTACTCAATTGTAAATAAACTCAATTGAAAGTATATGAAAGGTGTGCAAATATTTGTTATTTGAAAAATACAAATAATTTGAAATAAATTATTATATTTTTAACTGGACTTGAGAATGAATATCTATAAAATTCAAATAATATTATAAAAATAATGTTTAAAATATTTTTGACTGAACTTGAGAATGAATATCTATAAAAATCAAATAATATTATAAAAATAATATTTAAAATATTTTTGACTGTAGAAATAAAAGGACGAGCAAATTTAGAGTATGACAGTTGCCCCTATTTAATCACTCTTCGATTGAATGGTACGAGAATGTGCAAGTCTCACACGTTCAAATCAAAGGGTTATTAAATAATGGAAGACCCTAAAATTTGACCAAAGATTTATTAAACAAGGATACACTAATATAGCATACCCCATAGCTCAAAGAAATAGGCAAGGATGATGATGTATCATCCTACCAGAGCTTGAATAAAGAGATATGAATGAAGGTTAAGTTTGACCTAGATATGACGACGCAGATAACTCGCTAATACTTTGAAAAAAGATTATAGATTCTTTTACATATTTACAAAAACACAAGTCTTGGAAAGGTTGACTTACTAATGCTTGAAGACTAATATAGTAAGTTTTGATTTGATTTGATTTGATTTTGTATTTCATTGCAACCTATGGGATAAATAAAACAATGTCTGATAACGAATTGCTGCCTGGAGACTGATGCAATGGATTATGTAGATTTATTCTCATATCTACCGCAACCTAGGGGATAGATATTTGAAAATCTCTACAACTACATTGCTATAGGGAGCCTGATGCAATGAGTTATATTATCGACTTCGTCATGTTTACTACAACTGAGAGAGAAAATGATCTAAGGATGAGTTAACATATTCATTACAACCTAGAGAATGAATAATATGAACCGAAAACTCACACATATACCACAACCTAGGGGGTAGATGATTGAAAAATCTTGATAACAACATCGCTGCATTGAGACTGGCGCAATGAGTTATATCGTAGATTTCCCACATCACTGCATGGAGACTGGCGCAATGGGTTATATCATAGAGGAGGAACTTATGTATTTATCACAACCTAGGGGATAAATAAAACAATGTTTGATAATACATTGCTGCATGGAGACTGATGCAATGGATTACACATATTTATTCGCATATCTCTCGAAACCTAGGGAATAGATAATTGAAAAGCTTGATAACTACATTGCTGCATGGATACCGAAGCAATGATTTATATCGCGGATTTCCCACATCACTATATGGAGACTGATGCAATGGGTTATATTGCAGATTTCCCATATCGCTGCATGGAGACTGACGTAATGGGTTATATCGCAGATTTATTCGCATATCTATCACAACCTAGGGGATAGATAATTGAAAACGGTTTGATAACTACATTGCTGCATGGAGACTGAGGCAATGAGTTATATCACGAATTTCACACATTACTGCATAGAGACTGTCGCGATGAGTTATATCGCAGAGGTGGAACCTGTGTATTTATCCCAACCTAGGGGATAAATAAAACATAGTTTGATAATATATTGCTGCATGGAGACCAATGCAATGAATTACACAGATTTATTCGCATATCTATCGTAACCTACAAGATAGATAATTGAAAAAAGCTTGATAACTACATCGCTGCATAGAGACTGAGGCAATGAGTTATATCGTGAATTTCACATATTGCTGCATAGAGACTGACACAATGAGTTATATCGCAGAAAAAGCTGTTTTTGATGATCAAAACTTAGATAACTAAATTAGAGATGAGATTGGATTTTTACCGGTTGTGTCTTTTCTCAACAAAGGTAATTATTTAGCATAAAAAAATGCTACGCTTGAAGATTGAAACTGAAGTTTCGCTGATGATATCGGTTGTGTCTGTTCTCAACCGAGGCTTGAATAACATGATCACCAAATGAAATATGAATGTTTTGAGAGGTTCGAACTTGAAAAGTTTGGATTTGATAATCTCTAGTGTAATGCCCCGGGGTTGGTTATGACTACGCCTTGGATATGAATCGTAGGTAAGTTGCCTAGTGAAATTTTGATAGTGGTACCTTTGATAGTTGCTCGTTCTCAACCGAGGTAGATATAGTGATAGCAAGATGAATGGATAATGCTAAGTTTGGATTTGAATTTGAGTTTGTCTTGGCTGGTAGTTATGCCTTGAGATTTTTCACAGTTTTCATGGGAATATATGATTGAATGTAATGTATGCATGTATGTTTGATGTGTTTATGCTTGATGCATGGTATGTATGTTTAACATGATAATATTATGAATTGAAATGATGCGATGATTGATAAATGTAATGCCCATTTTATTTGAACTGCGGAATCAGTGCCTAAGGCAGGCTACCAATTAAGAAATGGTGATGAGGATTTAGCTTCCAAACGAAAATTGGAACACTGCTAAATGATAACTAGATTTTTGAAATGATGCACTAGACAGGAACTGGGCTTTAAACCAACGTCAGTGGGACTGCCAGAATATTATCAACTTGGGAAGGTGAAACTGACAGCAAGGTTACTAATATTGGTAAGGTCACCAGAAGACGTCGATCAGGTGTTTGGAAAGCGTGAGGTTGCTCACGACTTTTAAATAAGGAGGCTCATGTGTGGACAAAGAAATGAGGTTGTGTGAGGCTGCTCAGGCCTTAGTTTGACGAAGAATGTTTATATTGTAGACTCACTGAGAGGGATAGTCAGAGAGATGTTAGAGATTGTAATAGTGTCTCCCCTAGAATTAATTCTAGATTTTTACGGGGTCCTAAGTCTCGGTCTATGATATGTCATGTATGCATGCAAATGCAGACGTTGACGCGTAGAATGAATGACCAATGCATGTAACGGGAAACTTGGATATGCGTCAATGGATATTGAAATTTTTATGTGCCAATGAGAATTGGGCTCTTTGTTAGATCCATGCTGTCGGAAGTCGTCAGTCGGATGAGATGATAAGAATAACTTGATTCTGGATCGAAGTAATCTAATGAATGCATGACAATGATTTATGCAGACTCGTGTGCTTTTTATTGATGCCCCTATGATAGGTCGTGGAGGTTTAAATCATAGAGATTTGCCTATGCAACAAGGTTGCTTCTCACATAATGGTTGAATGTTATGCTATCATGATTTCCCGATACTCGATTTGAACTTGAATATTGCTTATGTAGGAGAAAGATCCATTGGAGATTATGAAAGTATGCAGAGAGCTTGCCCCTATATGGAATGTGTTGGATCTTGGAGGATATTTTCATGGATATGAGCTTGGGAATAGTTTGATCATAATATGAAGGACCCCACTATCTCGAACTATGCCCCTGATTAAAAGACTCTTGAAAATGTTTGGCTTTGATGAACCATTTTGAATAAACTCCTTTTAACCGAGCCTCGTAGTGGTTTTCCCCAACATTCAAATTTTGAAAGATGTGACCCCCAATCTCCAGGATCTGGAGGAAGTACCCTCAAAAAAAACTTAGACCTCACCATGAACTTGCCATAGATTTCCCTACGTATCCGAAGCTTGAAAAGTTTGTACTTGAAGTTGCTTGAAGGGGAATTTGGACCTTACATTTTATAAGATGAACTTGATATGCACTGCCCCAACATTTAAGTCTCGAAAGTTTCCCCCTGATTATTAGGTCCTTGAGGAGTCGTTGAAAGGAGAAACCGAGCCCTACCATGTTGTGATATGAATTTGATTAAGGAGTGCCCCTTTGAAAAGATATGCCCCTAATTGAACAATGCTTTTGAAATGTAACCCAAGTTAATTGAATCTTATAATGACCACCCCTAGTCAATAGGATCTTTATGTGATATGTCCCTACGATCATTAGTCTTGCTTATGATTATAGGGTTCTTCTTTAGATGCTTTTCCCCTAGTTATGAGCATTTTGAAATGGATCGCTTTTGATCAATTCTTGAGATCTCTTTTGATGCTAAGTATTGATTCGTAGATAAAATTGTACATTCTGAAAAAGTAATTCCGTTTGATGCGCATGCAAGTTTTGAAATCGGAGTTTGAATAGAAATGGATGATTAGAGAAGGGGATTCGAAGAAGTGGTTAGTAATAAATTTAACAAACATAAGAGTCGGTTTAACACAAATTTTGCAGAGTATGCCTTCATAGTGAACCTAGCTTCATTTAGGACTTTTGAAGGTTGTAAAATGGCCATGGTTCGTGGTTTAAGAAACAAAGGATGTAAGGCTCAAAATTTATTTTAACCCACCCCATTCTCCTTGATGTTCTCCATTCCTAAATCCAATTAATACAGCAAATGCATTTAATCTCTGAGAGAATTTTCGTAGTTGCGTAGATGGTGAGGAGCATAGATAAAGACCCAAGAACCAATGAAAAGTTTTGATAATATCCAAGCGTTTGATGAGAAGTATTTGAGGTGGCTGTCACAAGATTGTTCTCTAATTGATTTGTCTTCAATCCCTTATTTTTGCATGGACTGATTCTTTTGAATTTTGGTCCGTCGGGATACCCTAACTTTTGCCTAAGTCAAGTTTTTTTATTGTTACTCGACTTAGCAGGCTTTCTTTTCTTTTTTTGAATTTACTTTTTTTGCTTTTGATTTTGAAAATTTGTGACTTCCTATGTTGGTATTGTAAGCTTCATCTTCATTGTTTTCTCGATCTTGATTGATGTACCGAGGAAGAAGACGTCGTAGACTTCGTCTTTATTGATTACTTCCTCAATCTTTATTGATGTGTACGAGGAAGATGATGTGCTCAAACCTTTGCTTAGATAGTTTCCTCAATGGTGCTTCAAGGAAGGAGATGTGCTTGAACCTTTGCTTAGATGGCTCGATTCTCTTGGGATTTGAATGCATCGTTGAATTAATTGAAATCTACCATTCCCCTGGTTGAAATTGCGTATTTTTTATTTATAAAAATATAACAAAACTCCAACTGCTGGCTCAAGGGGGCTGACTAAGAATTAACTCCTTATTTATACATTGTTTAGGAAGTGAAATAATTCCTTACATCGTCAGCTAAGCCTTACTATTAAAAAGCATACGTCAGCAAAATTCGATTTTTTAGTTTTCGTCATTCTCCCACAAAGTTTGTTGAAGAAAACTTGAAAATGGAAAAGAAGAGTGAAAATGTAAAGTCGTTGATTATTTATGGAAAATGGTGAAAGTGAAACAAATGAATTGATTTCAAAAACGTGCATGATTATTTTATTAGAATTACTGGTCCAAAGATACAAATTTACACCAAATGAAACTTAGCAACTAGGAAATTACAATTTGTAACTGATAAATCCTAATGATCCTATGGAAGAACTCATTTGTTGATCCACATGACTTCAAGAGATGCTTCTTAGTTTTTGGACTTTTCAACACATGGGGATGACATTTGACTTCTCTTCAGGCATACCAATCCTGTTGATAGGGCAATGAGGGAATCACCATTGAAAGTTGAAACTGAGGCGTTACATAGGCTTGTATAGTGCTTCCTTCTCTCCACAATAAGATTTGTAGGACCAAGCTCCTTTAAATCTCTAACGTTTGACCTTTCCTTCTCCAATCTAAGATTTTCTTGAAATGCTTGGACTTTGTTCTTGAGCATCAAAAAATTTGTTAGCCATATTGATAGCAACCAAGGGCGAAGGTGGAAATGCATGACATGCAAATGTATGAATGTACAAAAATGCAAAATTATTTTTTGGCTTTTGGGTATGCAAAAAAAATGTTGCATGGATATGCAATGCGGTGCAAACGTAGTATGAGGGTAGACACAGGGATAACCTATACATGTTTAATGGTAGATATGGAAATGATGATGTCCTACACTGACTAAGAGATTAAGACAGGCAGGAACTCCTTAAGAACGTAGATAATGATAGACATGGATATGAAGATATCCTATATTGTCTCAGAGATTGAGACATGAAGGAATTTCTTTAGGATTATGGCCTAATGAAAGATGATGAGAAATAACTACAAGCTAGGGATTATGACATAGACGGAAGCCCTGCGGGCTAAAGATATTAGTGGAAGAAAAGATAACCCTTGAAGGTTTAGGGATTGAGGTGGGATTTGTGAGAGGTATCCTTAGTTTGTAGGTTCCTTGTATTGGCCTACGAATATTCTACCCTCCCCATAAGGTGGTTTCCTTAAGGGTGTCATGAATAACACTAGAGGGAAAGGCACAAGAGCCTCCCTTAAGTGGAGTCTCTTCAGAGACCGAAACTTTTGTCTTTAGGTCATGAAAGGTCTCATCATGAGATTTTGGTTTGAAGGTTGTACAAAGAGTCATAGGTGTCATTCCAAAGTCCTACTTCTTAAGAGGATGTCTCTTGAGACATATTTCTTTCACATAATTCCACTAACTCTAGGAGAAGTCGTCACATAAACTCATATGGCTAATGTATCCCATTGGCTAATAGACGAACCTTCTTTCTAAGGGTTTTTGCAAAATTTAAATCCCACCATAAATATAACAATATGATAAAAATAATAATAGATAAATAAATGAATAAATAAATAGTTAAATAAACAAATATAAAAAACCCAAAAAATAGGAAAAACCCTAAAACCAAAAGACAAGGCTTCTAAACCTAGGGTTGAGTCCCCAGTAGAGTCGCTAGCTGTTGTAACTGGTTTTAAATTTGAGAGTCGTCACCCTTAATATTTATCCTAAGGAAGGGAATATAAAGGATAACCCTAAAAGTTAGAGATTCTAGGTTTTTTGGACTCGGTTCTAGTCGAAGGGAAGGTGTTAGGCACCCTCATCTATCTTGTTCATAAGAATTCTAAGGTTAGAAGCGTGATCTTTAAGGAATAGGGTTGTAATGTTTTATTAGGGGAACTCGCCACGATTTTAGTCGTATGCCTACGTATCTTCTTAGGAGAAATAAGAGTCCCAATTTGTAGTTCACAGTTTGGTTGGTGTTTTTTAGAGGATTGCGTAGAATTGTTTTCGAGTTAACCTTGAACATTGTCTGGGTTATAAGTTGAGTGATCATAGACGTGGTTCACAGTTTGATTCGAAGACAATGTTATTTAATCTTTTTTTGAAAATAATCTTGTAGTTTTTGTTATGTTAGTCGAAAAACGATTTGAATTGTTGGTTAGTTGTTTTAAGTTGATTGATCGAGTATGGTATGGCATAGAGCGGGGGAAATATGATATAGTCTCCTCATCACGTGGCCAGATATTGGCCACGTGTCGCTCGCGGATGAAGTATTGTGTGGATTTTAGTATTGAGTTAATTTAATTGTTAAAGTTGTTTAATTTTTGAATTATAAACTGGTAGACAATGCGTAGACCGATTTAATTACTCAAAGATAGACACTCTATTATTTATAGAATGTTTGAATTGATTTAATCGAACAGATAAAGATATTCATAAATTAATTAATCTAAGAAAGAAGATCCTAATAAAACATGTTTTTATATTTTTAGTATTTTTGTTAGCCAATAATAAAACTAATTAAAACTAAGTTAATAAAAAAGATCCCCTCCATTTCTCACGTTCACCATTTCTTAAAAAAAACAATAATATGATATAAAGAAATAAAAGAAAAAATACTATATAAAACTTTGACCTTGTCTAATCTTTAGAAGCCTTCGATCTCAACATGACATGTGGCTATTAACAATAATAATTAAATAAAAAAACATAAAAATCCAAAAGTGAAAAAGAATCAAATCTTGCACTCCTCTCTATCCTTTCACAAATGCTCTTCTTCTTCCTCTCTTTTGTTCTCTTTTATATTCTCATCTTATTACTATTTGTTGATTTTTTTTGTAACAACAAAACAAATAAAATATAATAGTTTCAGTTTATTACTATAAGATGCTGCATAAATTCAAGATGCTGCATAAATTCAAGATTATTTACAGTGATTTTGTAACTGGGTTAATTTAGATTGTTTCATATAATTGACAGTGAAGATGCAAACTTGAATATAAGGACATGAAATAAAAATTGAATTTAGCTCGGCCTTTGGATGAATGTTACAATAATAGTTTGTGACGTTGTTGATAGCGTCGTTGGGAATTTGGTCAGAGATAAATTACAATGAGGTTTTTGGATTTAAACTTTAATCAAGATGGTGAAAAGATACATAGAAGTTATGCTTTTTTGGTGTAAAAGTGTGATTTTTGCATAAAAACTATGTAGCTTCACATGGTACAAAACAAACCAAAACAGACAAAAGTTTAAAAAAAGTTTTCCTAATTACATGGTTAGTTATATAAAGTTGCAAGTGTATATTCTTCTACATATTTGAATAGTATGATGTAAAAAAATAGCATGAGATGGGTGTTTAGAACATTAAAAAAGTTATTGTATGTACGTGAGTAAACTGATTTTGTGGAACATACAATAGCTAAGAAATTGTTACTTAAAAAAACCATTAGGTAATATTAACATATGATCCAAACAATCAACGAGTTAGAATAAAAAAGATTAAATTTAAAATAAAAAGGGTGGGGGCCTCATATAAAATCTTTGTCCAAGAATAAAAAAAATATATATATATATATAAAAACCAACTAGTTTAGAAAAAATAAGTTGCAATCATAGTGATGAAAGTGAATTAGTGACAAATTGTAAGATTAGTGACAATTTGAAAGGAAAGGTTAAAATCAAAATCCAACTTTTAGCAGTCCTCAAGGCAAACCATCCATTCAAATCAATCCCTGAGGTATCATAGAGTAAGTCTTTATCATTCTTGATGATAACATAGGCCTAAAACCTGCATTTCATACATCACCGGTTCTACATATTTGTGAAATTCATATGAGGCTTTGAACTAAAATAACAATTTCAATGTGTTCCTAAGACAAAATAGTGCATGTTTGATCCTTTGTATGAGGCCCATGATGCCAGAATAATTCATCACCATTATTGAACTGTTTTGCTTTGTTTTCATTGTATCTCCTTGTACAGGTCGAATCAGCTAAAAATAATGCCACCATTGGATTCACAAGGGTCGATTTAGGGGGATAGGGTCCTTCTTACTCTCTAACCTGTGTTGTTTTTGCAGGTTGAGAAACGAGCTCACCGGAGAAGACGATCGGAGCTAAGGCTCCAGCGCCTCTCCGGTCCACCTGCTTATAACATATTTATTTGTTGCATTTGTATAACAGATTGGAAGCGCAGTGCAGTTGGTTAAGGCGAAGGCATGTAATGTTAAGGGTGTGGGTTCGATCCCTGTGTCTTGCAATATTTTTTTCTTCTATTTTTCAAACTAACGCAAGTTTCATATATATTGTCCAATTGCTATTTCCATACATCAACAGTCGCTTCGCCTAGTGGCAAGCAATGTCGTATGAATCCAGAAGGGCGTGGGTTCAACACCCATCCCATACAGTTTATTTTTACTCTGTTTTCTTTTAACCTGATTTCTTTTCTTTTTCTTTTCTAACCCTAAATTAATTAGTTAATCAACTTTCTTTTGTAAATATTAAAATCAATTAGAATTTAGGTTATTAATTATTATCACTTAAATTATTTTCTACAAAAATCATAAAAAAAAACATTTCTTTTTCTATTTTCCTATTTCTTTTATTTATCTTCATAGATCAAATGTATAGGATGCACTCTCTATTGTAATAGCATAGATTTACTTTTCACAATTTTTCTCAATTATGTAACTGCTCACATGATGTAATAGCGTAGGTTTACTTTCTCGCAAATTTTTATACTTATGTATCTGCCCTAAAGCCATGTAATAGCATATGATCTTACATTCCACACTTTATTTTTTTGTACATATTTAACTGCTAGTGAATAGGATTTATATGGCAAGACTAATAATTGAACCTATAAAACCCTAATTCTCAAGATAAATAACTGTAAACAGACACTCTTCACACTTGCACCTCTAGGGTATCCTCTCTTGTTGCCTTACGAAATATTGGTCACATCCCTCGAAAGTGGGGATACTTTAGCAAAAGACCCTTGATCAAATCATCATTGTCCCTTTCAAATAAAAATCATAATTCCTTGATGATCCTTCGAGTTTCCTACAAAATGATCTAGTCCCAATGAGTAAATGATGATAGTCCATCCAATACAATTTTTAAAGTATCCTTACATGTTACCTTCGATGACCATACGATGATCCTACGCCTGTCCCTTAACATCCTATAGATAGGGATGCCTACCAACTAATGGCATGGATGGCACTATCTCCAAAGGATAAGGAAAATAACAAGAAAGACTTTAGTGGGTAAGAATTCTTATTGCTTTCTCACAACCTTTCCAAAACATTTTTTACACATCACATTTTCAAACGAAATATTTTCTAAAACACTTTGTACGCGTTCTTGAGGACTGATACAAGAATCATTACAAAGTTAGTCTTACATTGGATTTTTAAAATATTTTAAAATCACACACACAAAGCAAGATTTTCAAAAGTGAGCTAGTAATTAAGAGCCCGTAGATAACTACAGATGAAAAAGGTTCTAACACCTTCCCTTTTCATAACTTACCCCCCGAACTCAAAATCTATCAAAGGTTTTTCCTGTTCTTTTCACCTTTCCTAAATATTGGATAAAAGAAAAGTCGGTGGAGACTCTTGCTATCCTCACATTTGGATAAAACCAAAAAAGTCAGTTTTCCCACCGTATTGCAGAACTGGCGACTCTGCTGGGGAATACTTAAAAAAGAGGGGTTACCTTAGAGTTTAGATCACTTTTACTTGCTTTATTTGTTTGAATTGTTTTCTCTAACTTTAAGGGCTTATTTGGGTATATTTTCTTGTGAAACATCCTACACTTGGATCTAGGGATTCCTTATGTAAGTAGCAATAGATCATAAAGACTGTACGACATAGAATGATATGGTTAACATGATGGCTATAATTAGTGTGACACTTTGGTTTGTACTAATGTTCCTTGAGTCAATCAAGGATAACATTAGGCTTCCGCGTGGTGTCGTTAACACTAACTTACTTTTAGAACCTTAACTGACCCATCTTGACCATTAAAAATTAGTGAGATATCCGGCTTTGGTGAAGTCCAAGGTTGGTTGACACTTGAAACTACGCTCATTGAGATTTGAATTTTGGGATGCTTTGGTTGCAAGCCAGTTGCCATGCTAAAATAAAGCCTACGAGAAAAATCGGTGATATGAGTTTCCTAGAACCCAGTTACTATTTTAGGACAAGTTTAGTCAACTTAACTTTAGTAGGAAGGGTATTTACCTATGGACTTCGTGTTAGCCTTTAAACCTAAGGATCTTGTGTGACTTGTTTGTGTTTGTTACTCATTTAACATGAACGTAACATCATAACATCATATCATCATAACATAGCATTTTTACTAACCATTTCAAGGATCTTAAGGATTTATGGTGCAAGATTATCATAAGCTAAATTTCTAGCAAGGGGCAAGAGGATTTATTTTCCTCTAGCCAGATGCCATCAAGATCAAAGTACATTCTCTTGAGTAAGAGACTATGGTGAGCTTGATTCTTATAGAAGGACGTTCAAAGATGAAGACTCGAAGTTCTTCAGACAAAGCTGCAACCAGATTTAATTTCTAATATTTCAAATTTAAATCCCATGAGATCCTTGAAAACATTGCATATGCATCTACATGTCATACATATCATCGCATAACAGGTTTCTAGGACAGGTTTTCTCATCTTCTTGTTGTTTATTTCAAGCAGAAAATGGCTCTTGAACAGACAGTCAAAGAACTCCAAGCTCAGAATTCTCAGTTCCAAGAGATGTTCCTAAACTTAGCCAAGGGATAAGAAGAACTGAAGACGCTCGGCACCAACGAAAAGAATAAGAAGACTAAGAAACCAATCGACATTCTTAACATGGGGAGAAGATTCCGAGGTCAAGTCAAGCAAGCTCGATATATTGATATCCCATCAGGCGAAGATGATAAACTGGATGAATATGGTAAAAGTGTTAAAGCTGAAAGAAGCAATCTTGATGCTGAAATTTTTTTTGATGAAGAGGAAGAGAACTATTTGGATGAACAATATCCCATGATAATGAGAAGTATAAGCTTCTGGAAGAGCATCTGAAAGCTATGGAGATCCAGAAGGTGCCTGGATTAAACTTTGAATATTTGGGTTTGGTTTCAGGAGTCGTCATTCCTCATAAATTCAAAACTCTTACCTTTGCCAAGTATGATGGAATTTCTTGCCCGAAGCTGCACTTGAGATCTTATGTTCGAAAAATTCAACCACACACGGCTGACAAGAAATTATGGTTGCATTTCTTTCAAGAAAGTCTGTCTAGAACATAATTGGAATAATACTATCAACTCAAAGGTGCCAATATTCATACATGGGAAGATTTGGCTACATCTTTCTACAAACAGTATCAATACAATTATGATTTGGCAGCAACCCGCAACTACAGAGTATGTCCATGGGTTCTGAGGAAGGATTCAAAGAGTACGCACAAAAATGGAGAGATCTTGCAGGAAGAGTTCAACCTCCTTTGGCTGATAGGGAATTGGTTAACATGTTCATGAGTATCGTAACAGGTCCTTTCTATAATCGTCTGCTAGGAAGTTCTTCAGTCGAGTTCACTGGACTGATATTGACAGGGGAACATGTTGAGAATGGAATCAAAAGTGGTAAAATTCAGGTGGCTACATCCTCGAATACTATGAAGAAGTCTTATAAATGTAAGAAAGAATCCAATGCCGTGTACAGCCAAAAGGGTCATAATATGGGTGACCGCGACCAATCTGTGGGGGCAGTACTGATCTCTAATCATGCGTCAGTGCAACAACAACAAAATAATTAACATAGGCAGGATGCACCCAGGAGACAATTCACAAAGATCAACATGTCGTTGTCTCAAGCATTGCAACATATGCTGAAGGTATAGCTTATTACATTGAAGGATCCTTCTCAGAGTCTTAATACTTCCTCTCTCCATTACAATCCCAGTGCAAGGTGTGCATATCACTTCAATAGTCCCAGACATAACACTAACAACTGTTGGGCATTGAGAAATAAGTTTCAAGATATGATTGACTCTAAGGAGATTGAATTTGACCCTCTTGAGACTCCTAATGTAATCACTGCACCTATGCCTAATCATGACAAGAGCGTTAATGCTATTGATGATGTTTCTTCTATGGAAGACGCTGATAGCAGCTGTGACATAGACAATTGGATTTTCCATACTACTGGCATTGGGCTCAACAATTGGAAGGCTGGAGACTTTATACCAATCTCCTTTAGTCAGGAGTAAATTATATTCTCTATTTTCTTGCTTTCAAGTTTTTGTTTATGTAATTTAAGCAATAACTTTAAGCCTTGTGCCTTACCCGGGGCACAATGGTCCATTTGTTAGGCTTATCATTACTCATCGGCATATTTTCATTAAATAAATCATTGGATGTTTGCATTCAAATTTTGCACTCTTTGCCTTTCTTTTACTTCATTGATTTCAAAATAGCTATGTGTTCTTACACACACCCACACAACAAATTGCAGATCCATATCCACCCTGGATCCCGTTGATAATAATTCTGCTATTGCTAAATGACTTTGAAAATCCGATCTACCAAGTTGAGGATGAAGGTGAGGAAGATTGTGAAATACTTGGAGAGCTTGTTAGGTTGTTAATGCAAGAAGAAAGATCCATACGACCACATGAAGAGCCAGTCGAGGTTGTGGACTTGGGTACTGAAGAGGAAAAGAAAGAAATCAAGATAGGTGCCAACCTAGAAGACAATGTCAAAAAGAGGTTAATCCAGATGTTGTGTGACCATGTTGATATATTTTCTTGGTCATACAAAGACATGCCAAGGCTTGATACTGATATTGTGGTTCACCGTCTACTGATGAAGGAAGGTTGTCCGCCTATAAAGTAGAAGGTCCAACGTATGCGTCCCGAGATGTCTGAAAAGATCAAAGTTGAGATCATGAAGTAGTTTAATCCATGTTTCTTAGATGTTACATCCTATCCTCAGTGGGTTGAAAATGTGGTGCCAGTACCTAAGAAGGATGGTAAGGTGCATATATGTGTAGACTACATGGATTTGAATAGGGAAAGCTCCAAAGATGACTTTCTACTTCCGCATATTATGTTCTAGTTGACAACAACGCTCAGCATAAAGTATTTTCCTTCATGGATGATTTCTATGGTTATAATCAAATCAAGATGGCACCCGAAGACATGGAGAAGAATACTTTTGTCACACAGGGGGGAACTTTCTGTTACAAAGTTATGCCTTTCGGTTTGAAGAGCACCGATGCAACATATCATCGTGCTATGGTAGCTTTGTTCCATGATATGATCCATCATGAGATAGAGGTTTATGTTGACGACATGATAGCCAGGTCCCAGACTGAAGAAGAACACCTTGACCACCTGCACAAGCTGTTTGAGAGATTGAAGAAGTACAAATTGAGGTTGAATCCAAACAAGTGCACCTTTAGGGTAAGATTCGGCAAACTCCTAGGTTTCTTCGTTAGTGGTAAAGGTATTGAAGTTGATCCCGCCAAGGTTAAAGCCATTCAAGAAATGCCAGCTCCCCGTACTGAGAAAGAAGTCATAGTTTTCCTAGGACGATTGAACTACATTGCCATATTTATTTCCTATTCGACTGCTACCTGTGAGCCAATCTTTAAATTACTAAAAAAAAGATCAAGTAGTGAAGTGGAACGACGATTGTCATATAGCCTTTGAAAAAATCAAGGAGTATCTCCAGGAACCTCTAATTCTAATGCCACCGGTTGAAGGAAGATCTTTGATCATGTATTTGACAATATTAGAGAACTCAATGGGGTGTGTATTGGGGCAGCATGACGAGTCTGGTCGAAAAGAGCATGCAATATACTACCTTAGAAAAAAGTTTACCGACTGTGAAACAAGATACTCACTGCTCGAGAAAACTTGTTGCGCTTTGGCATGGCCTGCTCAACGACTAAGACAATATATGTTGACTTATACTACTTTGTTGATCTCTACGATGGATCTAATAAAATACATATTCGAGAAACCCTCTCTCTCTGGAAGAATAGAAAGATGGCAAATGGTCTTGACAGAATACGGCATTTAGTATACTACTCAAAAGGAAATCAAAGGAAGTGTACTGGAAGATCATTTGGCTCATCAAGCTGTAGATGACTATCAGTCTATGAATTTTGAGTTCCTAGATGAGAATAGCATTTTAGTTACTGATTATGAAGAACCTAGACCGTATGAAGAACCTGAACCAGGATCCCGATGGACTATGGTTTTCGATGGAGCTTCTAACGCGCTTGGTAATGGGATTGGTGCTGTGATTATCTCTCCCAAGGGTTACCATACGCTCTTCACCGCCAGATTATGTTTTGACTGTACCAACAATATGGCCGAGTATGAAGCATGCATCATGGGTATCAAAGTTTCCATCGGTATGAGGATTAAATTCTTGAATGTATATACAGATTCAGCCCTAGTAATCAGTAAGATTAAGGGATAATAGGACACGAAGCATCCAAATCTCATTCCTTATCAAGAGCATGTGTTGACATTAATTTTGTACTTCGAAGAAATCACTTTTGAACATATTCCACGAGAAGAGAATCAATTGGCAAACGTACTAGCTACCATGTCATCTATGTTCAAATTTAGATGGGATAATGAAGCTCCTCGAATTACTATTGAGAGACTAGACGAACCGACACATTGCTACGAAGTTGATACTGATGGAGTAGAGGAAAAGCCTTGGTACCACAAAGTAAAAAGATACCTCGAAACTCAAGAGTATCCTGAAGGGGAATCTATCAATGAATATAAATTTCTAAGGAGGTTCTCTGCCAAGTTCTTTCTGAGTAACAGAATCTTGCACAAGTGCAATCACAATTCGACTTTACTTTGTTGTGTAGACAAGAAGGAAGCTGAAAAGATTATGGAAGATATGCATGAGGGAGTTTTTGGTACTCATTCCAGTGGACATACAATGGCTAAGAAGATTCTAAAAGTGGGCTATTATTGTTCTACCATGGAGGTGGTCTGCCACCATCATTCTAGAACTTGTCACAAATGCCAGATTTATGTTGACAAAGTACATATGCCTCTGGTTCCTTTGAATGTTTTGACTGCCCCATGGACGTTTGCAATGTGAGGCATTGATATGATTGGAAAGATTAAGCCTATTGCTTCCAATGGGCATCGTTTCATCCTCGTCGCTATTGATTACTTCACGAAATGGGTAGAAGTAGCCTCGTTTGCCTCCGTTACCAATAATGTCGTGGCTCGGTTCATTAAGTACAACCTTATATGTCGGTATGGAATTTCTGAAAGGATCATCACAGACAATGGTACTAATCTTAACAATACTATGATCACGGAACTCTGCATGCAGTTCAAGATTAAGCACCATAATTATTCTCCGTACCGACCAAAGATGAATGGCACAATGGAAGCCGCCAACAAGAATATCAAGAAGATCTTGCAGAAGATGACAGTGACATACAAAGATTGGCATGAGATACTACCATTTTCTCTTCATGGTCATTGCACTTCAGTACATACATCAACTGGGGCAACCCCGTTCTCTCAAGTCTACGATATGGAGGTCATCTTACCTGTTGAAGTCCAGATTCCTTCCCTAATGATTATGAAAGACACATGTTTAGATGAAGACAAGTGAATTCAGACTCGACTTGACCAGATAAATTTGATTGATGAAAAAATTCTTGCGGCTGTTTGTCATGGTCAGATGTATCAGAAACGCGTGATCAAAGCCTTTAACAAGAAGGTCAAACACCGGGTGTACCAAGTTGGTGATTTAGTAATAAAGCACATCATCCTACCACAAGGTGATCCTAGGAGCAAATGGACTCCCACATACGAAGGGCCATTTGTGATCAAGAAGATATTTTCTGGTGGTGCTATGATGCTTACCACCATGGGCGGTGAATATTTTCCACACCTTGTGAATACAGACATAGTCAAAAAATACTATGCATAAAAGAGACCTGCTAGGTTGATTGGCCTAGGCAAAAATAAGGGCATCCCGACGAACCAAAAGAGTTCGGGAAAAAATTAGGGATATGTATATATATATATATATATATATATATATATATATATATATATATATATATATATATATATATATAAATTGTACATCCGGCAAGTCAAAAACCTGAAAGGGAGGCTTGGGCAAAAAACCATATCCCGATGGACTAAAAACCTAGAAGGGCGGTCCAGGAAAAAGTTTGGGATTAAAGCATACGACTATGTCCCGTTGGATCACCCATCTACTTACAACCAACATAATCATTAACGTCAATTACAAATAAATTCAATCAACTTATTTCGACAACAAGGGATGAGATACTTGAAGACATATGGGAAATAGTAGAGTTGAAACTCGATGGGATCGTTTCCACATAGTTGTTTTCTTTGTATCACTTTGCACCCTTTTTTCAATATTTACGACGATTTTATCTTACTAGGATTTCTGTCTCCTTGTATAAAACTTCATACTTGTAGGCAAACTTTTCAAAATCAATGCGAATATACTTTAAAATTCAAAATTGTTTTTACTTTCTCTGTTTTGTTTGCAAAAAACGTCCAATGATTACATTGAATGAACATATGAATTTGAATATGTTTACTGTTTACAAATATATGCATGAAAACAGGATTAGCATTTACTAAAGACTCTAGGAGGTGGGATAATGTTCAAAGTTATCCATAAATCCCCACAGAGCAATCTCCATGGAACTATCCCCAATAGAGATATATTCCCCTGTAAATCTAATATGCCCTCAGACAGAAATTGGTGCATCTTCCAGCAGTTTACCTCCATTTTTATGAATATCTTGACATGATCATCTTTCCCAACGGGTCCCCTAGCAGATAAGGAAGTTTTATCATTCCCCAGCATACAGTGGAAACTTCCTCAGCGGAGTTTATGAATTTCTAATAAGAGAATATTTCCTCAACACAGTCTGTAGGGTTTATTTCCCCAACATAATTTATTTCTCTAATATTGCAATTCCCCGACAAGATTCAGTTCTCCGGCCCGATATCATTCAATGTTGTCCTCCCCATAAGAGTTAATACTCATATCTAAAACTTGGTCAGACAACACATCAAAGGTTTATCCATCTCTTTATCCCTAATCAGAATACACAAGAATTAAACCCTTCAAAGAATGACGAACGACCGAATCTCCTTGAATGCTTATATCCCCAAGAAGAAGTCAAAGATCCCCAGTGGAATATCCTCAAACAGAAAGCAGAAATCCTCAGTAGAGACAAAGCTAGAAAATGACTATCTTCATCCCCAACAACAATCAGAGATTTATTTTCCCCAGCCAGACATTGTTACACGAAGCTACAGATACTCTCTAATGAGATGTTGCATCTATACATCATTAACGAAATGTCATAACATATGCATACGAAACACATATACTATTCTCATTTATTTTGAGAGCATCATTATAAAATACATTTCATGCATCATGACGTTGCATAGAACTAACTTTGTCTTTTCAATTTAAGTTTGCAAACAGACGAATATTAGAGACGGGTTGTAGATCAATTCCTGAAACAAGACGGGGCAACTATCTACATGACCATATGATTTCCTTCAGATATTCATTTTGAAAAGCATTTCCTTCAGATCTTCATTCTGAAAAGCATTTCCTTCAGATCTTCATTCTGAAAAGCATTTCCTTCGGATCTTCATTCTGAAAAGCATTTTGTTCAGATCTTCATTCTGAAAAGCATTTCCTTCAGATCTTCATTCTGAAAAGCATTTCCTTTAGATCTTCATTCTGAAAAGCATTTCCTTCAGATCTTCATTCTGAAAAGCATTTCCTTAAGATCTTCATTGTGAAAAGCATTTCTTTCAGATTTTCATTCTGGAAAGTATTTCCTTCAGATCTTCATTCTAAAAAGCATTTCCTTTGGAGATTAAGCATTCTTCAGATAAGGTCAAGCGTAGACTCATTCTGATACTCCTATCAACCGTTATTTTGGATGGCATCTATAAGACCATCCCCGACAACACTCTATCACCTCTTTGAATGGCATCTTTAAGCCCATTCAAGCAATATAATCAACCAACAGTGTCACTCTATTGTTGTACCCCAAAATTTTACCTCTCAATTTCTCAAGAATTCTCTCACAAGATCTCCATTAATTCAAGACTGCATAAGGTTTGATCAGCTCAAGATACCTCCTTAAACACTGATGATTCAAAACTAGGGTTTGAGTTTTCACAAGTACAATTGGACTTTTAATGCCCCATATAGTTTCCATGGATCATATTGGGCTCTCAAGCATCAGGTAGAAGAAAGAAGGAATAGGAAATTGTCGAAAGGGAAAAGCAGATCGAAAGGAGTGGTTGCAGATAACCATGTCGAATTCAAAATATGGTTCAGGCTATTCGAACCACATGACTGATCAAAAGGAGTGATTGGTATATTTTGACAAATCAAAGAAAAGCAAGCTTGATTCGATCCACAAGCTTCGACTGAGTAATGGATTCTTTCGAGCAACCTACTTCGATCCACAAGCTTCGACTGAGCAATGGCTTCCTTCGAGCAACCTGCTTCAATCCACAAGCTTCAACTGAGCAATGGCTACCTTCGAGCAACCTGCTTCAATCTATAGGTTTCGACTGAGCAATGGCTTCCTTCGAGCAACCTGCTTTGATCCACAAGCTTTGACTGAGCAATGGCTTCTGTGATACGGTGGCAGAACCGACTGTTATACTGGTTTGCATTTTGTATTTGCAAATGTCGCAGTAAGCAAGAGTCGCCATGGACTTTTATTTCATCCAACAAAGAAAAAGGAAAATGAACATAAAAAACCTTTTTCGAGATGTTTCTGAGTACGGGGGGTAGATTATAGAAAGGGAAAGTGTTAGCACCCTTTCTATCTGTGGTTTGCCACGGGCTCTTAGGTACTTGCTCATTTTTAAAATTGCTTGTGTGTGCTTGTTTTGAAAAGTTTTGTTTACTTCGTGATAACCCTTGTATATGTCCTCAAGAGTGTGACGAAGTTGCTTCGAAAACTATTTTGAAAAGTGTTTGGTGTGAAAGGGTTTTTGTTTTGAGCAAGTACTTAAAAGTTTTCTGCCTACTCGAAAAAAAGTCTGTTCATTTTCGTTTCCTTTAGACAATGCCATCCTACTATTAAGGAGTAGGTAGCTCTGTAGTTGGAATTTTACGGGACATTCGAAAGGGACGAAATGGTCAATGAAGGAAACAAGTAAGGATACCCTAGCATTTCGAAAGGACTATCGTCATAAGATCATTTCTCGTAGGCAACTCGAGGGACAAGTAGGGACTATGACTTTATGATGATTTAGAATTATGGGTCATTGTTAAGGTATCCCTATGTTCGAGGGACACGACCATTATTTTCTGAGGCAACCAAGTGAGGCAAAACCCTAGGAGTGAGCATGTGCAAGTGTTTGATTTCAATTTCATTTATCTTGCGCATTTAGGATTTTCTACTGTTTTAAATTGATTTATCTTGCCATTCAATCCTATTATCCATACATCTAGGCAGTTTATAATTGAGGAAAGTAAAGTGCGAGAAATTAAAACCCTAGCTATTACAAGGCTTTGGGGAGGGGATTACATAATCAAAAACCGGGGAAAAATGATAAATGCGAAATAGTAAACCTAATTAACTATTACAAACTTGGAGCAGTTACAATAATTAATCAAATAATGAAAACAAAGACGCGCACGATAAACTTAGATACGGGGAATTAATGTCAAGTTTAGAAAAAAATTAATTTGCGAATAAAGAAAAGATATTTTTGGATTTTTATGAAAAATAATTAACTTTGCAAATTAACCTAATTTCTATTAAATTCTAATTATGGAAAAAAATTTAAGTTAACCTAATTTCTATTAAATTTTAATTACAAAAAAGATTTAAGTTAACCTAATTAAACTAATTAATTAATGCAAATAAATATTTTTATGAAAAAAACTAAACCTAATATTTTTTTTTGTAATTTTCTGATTTTATGATTTAATTAAAAAAAACAATGATTTTTTTTGTAAAATAATTAAAACAAATGATTTTGTAAAATAATTAAAACAAATAAAGAAATAAAAGAAATTAAAAGAGAATTGAAACTGGGCCTGGTTGATGAGCAATTGGGGGTATGCTGCCAATTTTGTGTTAGGCCCAAAGCTGGTGTCCCAGTTTCCAGCGTGAGATCCAGTGAGGTTTCCTTCTGAGGGTGTACCATGAACTTTGCCTGCATGAGACCTTGGATCTGGCTGGAGATGGATCTGATGGTTTTGCATCTGGGGCGTATGATGGACACTAGATAGTGAGGCACGCTGGATCTGGAAAGTATATTCAAGAAAAATGCAAAAGCAACACGCCTGAGATCGAACCCAGGACGTTTGCTTCAAACCATCCGTCCTTAACCATCTGCGCTGGCTATTCAATTGTTAATATAATCAAATAAAAATAATATAAGAAAAACAATTACGTGATGTCCAGCAAATGCGCCAATATTCAAATAGCCTAATGGGAGCGTTCCACCTAGCCTTTTTCTTCCACAACACTTCCATTTTAGGTTTAGACTTTTACTTACGGTTCCGTGCCTGTAACTATAACCCCGCGTTACTCAAAAATCTAGCACAAGCAATATAAATTACAATGAAGACCATGAATCAACTGGGCTTGAAGCCCTGAACATCATGGTATCCATGACTAGCCCTAAGTTTGCCTGTAGAAGGAAGCCCTAAAACGAGCTTAGAAACCCTAAGAATGGCAAACCATGATTCCTGCACTTAAAACTCAATTAAACTATTCAACAAGCATCAAAACTTTGTGATAAACAAGAATATATGATTAAATTTCATTAAAAAAGCATGTGTGCACGTAATCAAAAATAAAAAATAGTTGGATAACAGAGTTGCGGATTTTACGATTCAAGGTGTTTTGGTGCGTGCAAAAGGTGCAGTTAGCTTCAGGAGATTGCCAGGAACGTGTTGCAACCCTTAAATCTCCTTGAGGATGGCTGTAGTATGGAATTCGATATGATATTTTTGACAAAAAAATGCAACTTGTTCTTGCTGTTTCACATGATCAACCCTTGTCCTCGTGCCTTGGATTTGTTGTGTAAATGTAATAGACTAAATTAGGTTAACAAAAAACACGCATATCTTTGCCAATTATCAAGATTTGATTTGATTCCATCCTTGCATTATTTCTTTCTATATCAAGCCAAATCATACCATTTTCATCCCAATCACCCTTGGCACAATTTGATTTGGTTTGACAACATATTTGCATTGTAATTCCATTCAAAATTAGATCAAAAACAAATCTTCCATATTTTATATCATTTATTTGATTTAATTTGACTTTTAAATGATTAAAATCAAAATAAAATTAAATAAATAAAGTCAATAATATATGAGAGAGTGTTTGGGTCGTGGACATTGCTAGAAGTAAGATGCAAGCATAAAAAGTTAGGCCCATTTGACAAAAAATGCAATTTTGGGCATTGTTGACTTTTGACAATTTTCCAAAAATGGCCAACTTTGATAATGCATAACTCCTTCAATTTTGACCCTAAGGGGGTGTTCTTGGACTTTTTAGAAAGCTTAGGATGTCCCCTAAACAACCCTTTATGTTTAATCTCAATTGGATCTTCCAAGTTCGTTTAAGAAGCTTTGACCCAAAAGGTGTTTTTGTTGACTTTTTGGAATAACCTATAAAGTCTGAATTCATATCTTTCCATGAGTGCTTTTTATGAACTTGAGGGATGAAGACTCGTTGTAAGGAATTGGATTGTCTTCAAAATGAGCCTTTGTTGGAAAATTTATGATAAAGTATGAGAAAGTTATGTCTGGTCAAAGTTTGGTTGACTTTTCCTAAGAAACCCTAATTTAGCAACTTTTGAGTTTTGATGAGTTAGGAGCATTCCTTGGGGAATCATGATCAACCCTTGATCAAATGATGGATATCACTTCAAAATGTTCATGTTGACCAAAAATCTTGAGGTTTGGCTGTATGTGGGCCACAGTTGACTTTTGACCTAATATAGTTGATTTTCAAGCATCTGAGCAGTTGATTGGGCAACATTCTTGTGCAAGGCATGAAACTTGACATGGATGGTCTTGAGAACATATTATGGCAATGGAAATAATTTGGGACTCTTAGAACTCAAACATCTTGATGAGGAGTGAAACCCTAATTTGAGGTTCATTGTCTTAGGAGAGCATTTGCATGATCAACTCTTGGGTATCCTTTAGCAAGTTGAGGATCTCAATGAGCATGTGTTGAGTAAAATGAGAGGGAAAATTTTGGGGTACAACAGCTTCCTTTGAGAAACCTGCTTCTATCCACAAGCTTCGACTGGGCAATGGCTTCCTTCGAGCAACCTGCTTCGATCCACCTCTAAACCCTTCGACACACATAGTTTCGACACTATAAATTACAAGTCTATATTCATGCTTGCTTCGATCCACAAAGTGGTACATTCAGATGAATGTGGTTCATTCGAAGAATATACAATTGGTGGAAACAAATATTGTTTTGTCTGTTGATGAGTCTGGTCGAAATTTGTGGATCTATGTGACCTAAACGAAATGACAGAGTATTCGATTCAAGGAATCAAATCAAAGACATAATTTTGAAGAACATTGATCAAATCCATAGGTCATGCTACATGATCTTGCTTTGCAGGCCTCAAACTTATGTTTCACTCCATAATCAATTGTTTACACAATGGATTAAGCTTTACCCAAGTTATTAAGCCATTGTCCAAAAGATCTTTCCATATAAATTAAGCTTGTTGGTACAAAATTTGTCTTGAGACCATACCTTGCTTTCTTCTGATTATACTCCACCATATATATATATGAATGTTCATTTGATGAATATTTAAACATCACTTAACTAAGTTTATGATGACTCTCTACTTATGTTATGTAGCTTTTATCCATTACATCCATTTTTATAAAATTAAAACTATAATATTGAAATACGGGCCAGACTGGCCCATCGGAATGCACGGGCCTTTGAAAAACAGGTTGGGATCACTTTCTATATCCCATTAAGAAACCGGGTCGAGCCAGCCCATTTAAACATTTTGCCACACCAGGACGAAGCGGGATGGGCCGGCTCGACCCATTTGACAACACTACTAACAACATACATATAATCGTCATTATATGTATTTCATAACTGTTGTCTTGTGTGTTTTTCGTATTAGTGATGCCTACCGCAAATCTCATAGCTTGTTCCTGTTACGAGAGTCTTCAATAGTTGGTGATGAATGAACAACAAATTTCAAAAATATATAGACCATATATTTTAGACCCTTTAATTATGACCACTTCATCATAAAAAATCTTTAACACCCCACATTCAACTCTAGTTCAATAGCCTAGATCATCAAACATGCTTATGGAAAACAAATTTCGCTTAAGTTATGGAACATACCTCACATTATGAAAAAGAAACTCACGATCATCAGACATTTTAATTATGTCCGTACCAATACCATAAACCTTGCAAGCTTTATTGTCACCAAGTAAAACTACTATACTCTTGGATACATGTGATAAGAATAACATGAGTCTGTGTCCCAACTATCTCCAGTCCGAACTCGATACCACTAGTAGACTAGAACTCTCATAACCATCCTCATCTAAGGAAATCACAACATGAACATAATCATCATTGTCCTTTCTCTCAGGACATTCCTTATTGAAGTGACCAATTTTATAATAATTAAAATATTTTACCTTTGATTTATTAAATATTTTTTATTTGGACATTGCTTTATGCAAACTTTCTCCTCTCGAGACACTCAAGCCTTCACCACTATCATCAATCTTAAAATCTTTCGCTTTTGAAAATTCTTTGGATTTCACCTCTGTCTGGACTTCATCCAATGTAATAATACCTTACTTACCTTAAACAATTACACCCTTAAAGTGCTCAAAGTATCATGGTAATGAGCTCGACAAGAGTAGATCCTTGTCATCATCATCAATCTTTACCTCAATATTCTCAAGAACATCAATAATCTTGTGAAATTCTATCAACTACTCCGCTATGAATTTGTTTTCCACCATTTGGAATAAATAGAGTTGTTATTTCAGACAAAACCTGTGAGATAAAGAGTTGATCATATACAATGATTCAAGTTTTGCCCACATTGAAGCAACAGTCTTCTCTCTGGAGACTTTCCTTAGAACTTTATCCTTGAGGCACAAGATAATGATACTTCTGACTTTATCCACCATCCAGGTCTTTTTTGCTTTACTAAGGCGTGCATGCATTGAGTTTTCATTTCTCAAAGCTTCAATACACACTAGTGCAGAAAAGACTTTTTATATCGGGTGAAAAGTACATTTTATATTGGGTCTGAGTCCGGTGTAAATCCAAGCGATGTAGTAAATGAAAGATATTTTACATCGGAAAATAATCCGATGTAAAAAATCCACCTACCACATCGGTTGAATGTTAGGTCTGATGTGAAAAAATATAATTAAAAAAAGATAAATGCAATATTTAACATCGGTTGCCTTAATGGCCCGACGTAATATATAGGTTTTAATATTGGTATCCTTAATGGCTGGATGTAATATGTTGCCTTAATGTTTGCTGAAATGAAGTCCATGATCATTCTCTATAATATCTGCAACTTTAATAACATTTTCAAAATTATGAAGAGGTTCCCCCATACCATAAAATAAAAGTATATCAATTATTATCTTGCAATAACACATTAAAATAAAAGTTTAAGATAAGAATCTGAACTTTCCTCACTACTTTGGTCTTCTTCGTCTCCTTTGAATTCTCCATACAATATTATATAATACCTCATTCCAATCACACTTTCTCCTATCACACTGCACAATTTTTTCATAACATAAAAAAATTATATAATTAACCAAAATATTTCATATGTGAAAAATATGAAGGAGAATTAATCCAAGTATTATTATTACCTTCCATAATTAAGACTATTAGGAAAGAAACAAACTCCAAAAGTAGTAGCAAAAGCAATACCAAAAGGCTTGAACTGTAGCACATAAAGTGAACCCTTCATTCTACTCAACCAAATTTGAATATTTGGACGAATCACACCCCAAAATATGCCCTAAAGTATTTACATAATCATTATCACTTCTTTTCATATATTTTATAAATCTAGTTGCCGAATTAAAAGTTTATATCTTATAGATCATCTGCGTAAAACTAGTCGTTGGATTAAAAGTTAATATCATATAGATTATCTCGATACTTACCGTTAGAACAATGAGAATGAGCTCCATGTTATTATTTATCTTCCAAGAATTTACATCACTCTCAAATATGCACGAGACTATTACGCTAAGAATTATCCCAAGTAAAGTATAATAAGAAACCATCTTCATTTGTTCTTGATATTTCTAAACAGTTTCTTTCTATTATAGTATGAAGAGAACAAAAAAAAACTTAAATCAAGTTAAAGATTCAAAAGGAAATTTGAAAAAGTGCTTAAAAAGAAAGTACTTGAATAAAGTTGGAAATTGAAACTGATAAAGAAGAGCAAGCAAGCAAAATGCCACCAAAAACCCAAAATTCAGGTGTTGAGGAAAACACAAAAAGTTGCATAGTGTATCTAAGGTGGTGAGAAGAGGGTCTTATGAGTGGTCCTTTGAGGAATTCACCTACTATTGCTCCCATAAATGATACCATTATACTAATTATTTGAACCAACTCTACCTTCCTAAAAAATCAATTAAGTTGATCCATCAATTATATATTAATCTTATAAACTAGGTATATCCTATGTACAACTGTAGAGACTAATTCCTCTACCCAAAAAATATTATAATAGGCATCAAAATTCTATCTCAAGAGATTTAATATTGTTGCGTGTTGAGGGTTGAGTTGAGTTATATATTTATGTATAAAAATATATTGAAGAAGATTAAAAATGAGTAAAAGCTTTAAAGATGAACCTGTGAATGATATTGAGGAGAAAAGTAAAGGTTGGGATTAAGTGGCTCATGACACATACAAGTATTGGAGAACTGCAACTTAGACCCAAAAACAAAAGTGTCCGAGTCATAGTTATTCTGCAAAATCCATCAATCACAATAAAAAAAAGTTATTAAATAAAATATTACGATACCTTTTAATCCAAGTAACAAATCATATTGAATAAGATATATAGAATATTTACCCTATGAAACCAAGAAGAAATAATCTCATAAATCATGTAGAATCAACCTTAAACAACACAAACACTTATGTAATTTCATCTATTATTACCATCCCTGTTTCTGCACCATTACCTATAACAATTATCAACACTATACTTCAAAATCAAACAACACATACCACATGACATACTCAGATCTCAAATTAATCTCTGATGATCTCTGAAATATTCACTACTGTAATATGGTGGGAGAACTGACTTTTGGTTTTGTGTTTTATCGCAAAAGTTGCGGATAGCAAGAGTCTCCACAAAATTTTCTTTTATCCAATAAAGGAAAGGGTGAAAAGAACAGGAAAGACCTTTGAGAGTTTTTCTGAGTTCGAGGGGTAGGTTATGAAAAGGGAAGGTGTTAGCACCCTTTTCATCCGTAGTTATCTACGAGCTCTTAATCGCTAGCTCACTTTGAAAATGCTTTGTGAATGTGTGTTTGAAAATATTTTGAAAATGCCTAAGTTTGGAAAACTTTGTAATGATTCTCGTATCGTTGAGGACGCATACAAAGTGTTTGTTTTGAAAATATTTCAGAAAATTGTTTGTGTGAAAAGATGTTTTGTTTTTTGTGTGAGCAAGTGTTGTACCCTAAATTTTGACCTAAGATATCATCTCTCATCTGCATCATTACATTACAAGTGTTTTGATCTATTGATTTTAAAAAAATTCATAACTTTTTTCAGGCCGAGAGCTATTTATTTTGAACACTATATCATTTAATCGATTCATGCTAAAACAATGTTTATTGATTATTTATTATCTTAAATTTAAGTAATTGGAATTTGTTTTCGGTTATTATATAATTTAAAGATGTATAGCTAATAAAATAAATATTAGAAAAGAGGCGCATTAATCGTGCAGACAGTATTTATTTATTATGCACTATCTTAAATTTAAATAACTGAAATTTATTTTCAGTTATTACATAATTCAAAGATTTATGAATAATATAATAAATATTCGAAAAAGTTCATTAATTGTTCAATAATAATTATTTAATTATTTATCATTCTAAGTTAAAATAATTGATATTCTATTTTAATTATTATAGCTTGGAAAGTCATGAATAATGAATTAAATAATTGAAACTATTAATTGATCAATGACGTTATTTATTTATTTGTTTACTATTCTGAATTTAGGTAATTGAGATTTATTTTCAATTATTATACAATTTAAAGAATTGTAAACAATAAAGTAAATAATTAGAGAGAAAGAGGAAATTAATTGGCGAATATTGGAATTTTATTCATTTTTTCTAATTGTACAATTATTGTGGTAAATATTGTATTTATTACAACAAAATTACAATAATAATTTTACAAAGTTAAAATGAAATAAAAATTAATCTAATGTTCCTAATTCTAAATCTTCTGATCCGATGCATTTTTTGTCTGCCCACTTGATGTTACCTGCAAAATTAAAAGAAATTAGAATTTGAACAAATAATTAAAAGCAAAATTATTTAATGTTCATCATTAAAAGCAATGGCCGGAATCAGTTTACCCTTTTTTGCAAATCACGGGATTTCTCCCGGTTCACAAAAAAGAGAGGAATTTTTATAAATGAATGCACAAATTCATTTTTGTCAAAAATTGCATCTTTCAAATTAATTGCATTTTTTAAAATCCAATGCATTTTTCAAAATATGCACAGCATACAAAGTCCATGCAAGCACAAACAAAATTCCAACGTAAACCCACTGTGCCATGCAGTAAGCAAGTTAAATATGCAGTTTAAACAATTTTTGCAAGCAATATATATTTCCTTTTTTCATCATGTTCCAGCCATGCAGTTTCAGAACAAGTACAGTGCATATCATCTTAATGCATCAATTGGTACTTGAGAGAGAGAGAGAGAGAGAAAGAATTTGGTTTTGCAGGTTTTGGTTTAGGCAGAAGGAATTATAAGACAAAGCTACTGCAGTATCACAGTAAAAAGAGAAGCACAAGAGTAGAGTACAAACAAAACTGTTGTAACAGTATGATGCAGAAGGCCAAGAAGATTGTAAAAATATTCAAATCTCCAGCCTGTAACGTAAACAAAGGAGGCAGTGGTTATAACATATTGGAATCACTTCAAAACAATAGATATCAATCAATCTCCAAGCCTTGAAAAACTTAGAAAAAACTGTTGTCAACAAGAAAAATATACAAAACCAGTAAGAACCTGCATAACCATTTCCATTATCCAAACCATACAAAACCTTATGGCCTAAAAACAAAAAACCAGCCTGCTGCCATAACCTACTGTCCAAACCATTTCAAAACCATATCACAACCAGGGCCTAAACCATTAACCTGCAACTGCATTAAACCTTATGGCCAAACACAAAAACCAGTAGAACCAAAAACTATATAAAACATCAAACCATTCAAAACCGTTTCTACTGCATAAACCATACAAAAGGCATGGCATAAACTATGTCAAACTTTTAACCAAAACCGCACATCAAACAATATGGCCTAAACGAAAACCTGATTGAGCCACCAAAGCCAATATCACCATTTCAAAACCAACAAAGGATAAATCACTAATACCGTTAACCTG
This sequence comes from Vicia faba, assembly GCA_948472305.1. Taxonomy (NCBI): domain Eukaryota; kingdom Viridiplantae; phylum Streptophyta; class Magnoliopsida; order Fabales; family Fabaceae; genus Vicia; species Vicia faba. The sequence goes on from CATIWC010000686.1 coordinate 219,476, forward strand.
TCATGAACCATAAGCCTGCATATTACCAAAACCTCATGGCCTAACAACGAAAACCTATTCCAAAGCCAGTTTCCATCAACAAACACAAAACCGGTAAGGCCTCAAAACCACTATCATAGGCCAACAATAGCAAGCAAGCATTCGAAAAACATTAGCATACAGTACTAAGGCAAAAGAAGAAGAGAATGATCAAAGCCAAGGTAGCAGACAAGAAGAAAAGATACAAAGTACCGACCACCAAGGAAAATTCACGCGCCGTTCTCTCCGTCCGTGGCCTCCATCGCACCCAACTGTTCCTCCTCCATCTCCGCCTCTAGGTAACGTTTTCATTTTTCCCTTTTACTTTCATAACACCTCACACAAACAAATGAAACAAAATCAGAATCAAGCAGAAAACATGAACATGCATTTATAATGAAACCCCTAAAACAAGTAACAGAACGAAGCTTGTACCTTAAAGAATCCGTCGCCCCTGTACGCGTGGCTGGAGGGAAGAGGACAGTGGAAGCTGGTGGCCATTAGACAGGATGAGACTCCGGTAGCGATTGAAGAGGATAACGCGCGAGGACAAAGAGGACGATCGTGAAGAAGATGACGAACGAACGAGAAGCGCCGCTCGGCCAACCTTAAGAACCCTAATCCCCAATTAACAAATGCATTTACCCTAAAAAACAATTATGAGAATGGACCTTGCTTCCCCTTAAGCCTACACGATTCCCTTAGGCACCCCCATGTTACTCGTTTCTGTTTGGGCTCCCTGAACCTTTTAGCCCATATCAATTGATTATCATCTACCCCATTTTTTATATATACCTTTTTTCTTTTTTTCCCTTTTAGAATTTTTATTAGTTTAAATAATTAAAATGTAATCAAAATGAGAGTTTGTATTTAATTTAGACATTTTAAGAATTGACCAATTTTATTAATTTAAACCCTTGGGATTTAATTAGACTTAAGTTAGTAGCATTAAGTTTTAACTTAATTTATTTCTTAAAAAGTAATACTTTTATTAATATTAAAACACATAAAAAGAACAAAAATTAGAAATTAAAACTTAAAAAAAAATAAAACATTTTATCTTTTCTTTAATTAATCCTCATGCTTTTTTTCCCATATTAAAAATGCGTAAAAAATTTGAAAACTATTAAAAATACTTTCTTTTCATTAATATTAAACAAAAATCATAAAAATGCATTATTCACATCATTTAGTCTATCATTTAATTATTGTTATTTAATCATTATCCGTATATTTTGTCTATTTATTATTTTCATATTTATTTGTTTATTCTGTTTATGTTTAAATCCAAGGGAAAAACAGTAAATTTGTTGACTTCATGTCTTCAAGTCTAATTGCGCGAACTTTCGCATTTCATTAAAACTTAAGATAATTTTTCCTCAAATATTCAATCTTTTTTGAAACTTATACCCTTTAAGCAAAAACTTCGACATTAGGTCGTCGCATCTTCGAAAAACCGTCCGTACCCCTTTTTCAGCCAAAACAATTCATTTTTCAATCAAGCAATCAATTTTTAAATAAACAGATATTTCAAAAGGTTCCTATAGAGTACTATAGATGCATTGGGTGCTAATACCTTCCCATTGTATAACCAACCCCCGAACCATAAGATCTCTTTTCCAAAACGCCTTGTATTTTCGTTACTTTTAAAAAAGTATTATTTACATTGCATATTTAGGGTTTTATTTCGCTCTTTTCCCTTTTCCTTTGGAAACAATAAAGCGCGGTGGCGACTCTTTCTTTTGTGAGACGAATTAATCAATAATTCGATCTCCGATTTACCCCGCTACATTTTTTATCGCTACAGAATTGGCGACTCTGCTGGGGAAAGATTGACCTCTTGCTGGTCCATCCCTAAGTGGGTTAAGCCTAGTTTGTCTTATCTGTTTTACTATTATTTGATTTGCTTGATTATGTGTTTAAATTGGGGTGCTTGGGTTTTTTGCAAAGGACGAATCCTATACCCGGATTAAGTAACGCTTAAGGAATAGGACGGGCGGTATAGTCATGTTAACTTTGAGGGAGTAATCCCGAAGAAGGAGGCATGAGATCCCCCACTCAATGGAAGGCCCTCTTGAACTTAATATTTGTTTACCGAGTAATCGGGAAGACATTATTATTTTCGACCTAGGAGCCCGAGAAGTTGAGGACCGTAGAACCCTAACCCCTCTTGGCCTTTTTAGGTGTAGCGCGGAGACTATAACGGAGTAATTCGGAAGTAGTTGTTACGCGATGCTACGCTCGGACGAGTTTCTCTTGAGAATATTGCTAATTATTGAGTAATCAAGATGTTGGTAATATCCGAAGGAGGAATGTAGACTCTGGGAACTCTTAGAACCATGTCTTACAGGTGTGATTGAACCGTTAGTACATACCTTTGGGTGGGCTTTACCCTCGACTCCATGCTGAACGTTGAACCCTTGAACCCCATGTTTGCAAGCTTGTGTGTGACTGTTGCATTATCATTCATTCATGCATTCATCAACATCTTTGTAAAAAACTTGTTTTTCAAGGAACTTCGGAATGATTTTTGCAGACATCTCAGGTTATTATGGAACTTGGAAGGAGAAATACTCGAAGCTTTAGTTCAAGGAGCCCGAGATTGAAGAACTGAAGAGTTTGATTCCGAAGATCGAGAGTCCGACATATTTTCAGAAGAAATATGGGTCCATCGTACCTCTCATGAAGCGCAAGATGAAGAAAGGCATCCTCAACACGTTGGTTCAATTCTATGATCCCTTGTACCGATGTTTCACCTTTCCGGATTACCAATTGATGCCCACTTTAGAGGAGTACTCTTATATTCTTGGTTTGCCGATCGCCGACCATGTTCCCTTCTCTGGATTAGAAGAAGAGCCCAAATCTCACGAGATAGCAGCTATCACCCACTTAAGGAAGTCAGAGGTAGAGGAGAACATGACTACGAAAGGGGGAATCCGGGGTTTTCCGGCGCAGTTTTTGTTGAAGAAAGCTCGCCACTTTGCTGAGACAAAGGATACTGTTGCCTTCGAAGACGTATTTGCCTTACTCGCATATGGTCTTTTCTTATTCCCTAACGTTGATAAGTTTGTGGATATCAACGCCATCAGAATTTTCCTGATTGGAAATCCGGTCCCTACGCTGCTAGGGGATACATACTACTCCATCCACCTGCGAAACTCTTATCAAGGAGGGATGATTATTTGTTGTGTACCGTTGCTGTATCAGTGGTACGTCTCGCATCTACCTGGGTCTGATGCTTTCTGGGATCTCGAGAAGGAACTGCGTTGGGCGCCAAAGATTATGGCTCTCACTCATTTCGACATTGACTGGTATAATCGAGTTTACCACGACGTGGAGATCATTGATAGCTGTGGTGCTTTTCCTAACGTACCTCTTCTCGGTACGAGGGGTGGAATCAACTACAACCCTGTTCTAGCGCGCCGTCAGTTCGGGTACCCGATGAGAGATAAACCAAACAACATCCATGTGAGTGGTTTCTTTCTTCAGGAAGGACAAGATCATCAGGCTGCTAAGAGGGAGATCGAAGGAGCTTGGCGCCATATCCACAGGAAAGGGAGAGATATGCTGGGACATAGAGGTGCCGTTTCTTTGGAGCCTTACCTGCAGTGGGTCCGTGCTAGGGCTTGTGCTCTCAAGATGCCCTATAAACTTGAGAAGCCTTTATTCCCTTCCATTGCACCATCATCTGTTGTTATCCCTATCGCGGATATAGGAGAGTACCAAGGAAATCTGGCTAGGATGAAGTCCGAGAGGGATGCTTGGAAGGAAAAGTACCATATGTCTGAATATGAGAATCGAGTCCTGACTCGACAGTTAAAAGAAAAGGAGGAGTTGTTGCTTATTCAAGACGGCCGGTTCATTGACCACGATGAGAAGCTTCGTCAGAAGGATGCCTTGCTGAAGAAGTATGCGAGTGAAAGGAAGAGAAAAATGGAAGGTTCGGTAAGCGTGGGTCTCGTTCCTAATCCGCAGGAAGAAGTCATTAACCGACTGATAGTTGAGAAGAGGGAGATGGAAGACTTTTATGAAGAGAAGATCAAGAAGCTCCAGTTACAGTTGGTGTTTGGTCCTTCATCTGAGGATTCCGAGTGACCTTTAGCTTTTAGTTTGTTTTATTGATGTCATTTTGTAAAACTATGTAAAAGGGCTTCATGCTCCGAAGTTGTAATTTATTGGTTTATTATGGGCTTCATGCTCCGAAGTTGTAATTTATTGCTTTATTTTAGATTTCATGTTGTAAAATTGTAACTTATCACTTCATTATGGATTCCACGTTTCGAAGTTGTAATTTATTGCTTTCATTATTGGATTTGTTATCCCAAAGTTGTAATTTACTATTTTGATATTCCAAATTGTAAGTTGTAATTTATCGCTTTCGATTAACGGATTGAGTTTTTGTTGTTCCAAATTCCTTTACCATTGATGTATGCAAAATTATCAAAGTTCCTTGAAAAACTTTTAAAATGAGTCATCATTTGCATCGCCATCATGCATCATTCCACATTCCACTTCACATGTTTTCCAGAGTCTTACCCTTGTTCTTTTTCCACTCCCGAAGGTTGTCAAGTTGTCTCACCGATACGACACTCGGGCCAATCGTCAAAGGAAAATGGAAGATTTGGAACAGGAAAATCATGAGCTTCGCGGGGAAGTTGCTACACTTCGTGTCGAGATGGAAAAGTTGACTGTGTTAGTAGAAAGTTTGGTGGCTGTTCAGAATCAGCCATCGACTACAGCTGCCGAGATTCAGACTTCAACTCCAGTGGTTTCTGAGATTGTCATAGTTCCTGCCTCCGTGACTCAAATCAACTCTCTGCTTCAGCATCAGATGCCGAAATGTTTCCCGTGGGGAATGCCTTACAACTTTATGCCAGAGGGGTATCAGCCTGCCGTACAACCTTTATTTCAACCTGCTTTGTCTCTTCCTCAACCAGAGTCAACTGCCATGCCGCCAGCAGTTCCGTCTGTGACACCTTTTCCGCAACCAATTATGACAATCGTTGCTCCTGTGGTCCAATCCGTTCCTTACTTGAATGAACCTACTTATCCTGCCGAGCCTGCTGAAAGTTTGGGTCTCTTTGATAGAATGGAGGAATTTCAGGATCAGTTCCAGGAAATGCAGAAGGAGCTTAGAGCATTGAAAGGGAAGGATTTGTTTGGGAAGAATACGCATGACCTTTGTTTAGTTCCGAATGTCAAGATTCCAGCAAAATTCAAAGTGCCAGACTTTGAGAGATATAAGGGGGATTCTTGTCCTAGAAGTCATTTGACAATGTACGTGAGGAAGATGTCTACGTATTCCGATGATCATGACTTGTTGATTCATTATTTTCAAGATAGTTTGACGGGTGCTGCTCTAAAGTGGTATATGGGTTTAGACAGTATTCGGATCCGTAACTTTAACGATCTTAGTGAAGCCTTTGTCCATCAATACAAGTACAACGTTGACATGGCGCCGGACCGGGATCAACTCCGGGCAATGTCGCAAAGAGACCGGGAATCTTTTAAGGAGTACGCCCAGAGGTGGCGTGAAATCGCTGCTCAAATCTATCCACCTCTTGAGGAGAAGGAGATGACTAAGATATTTTTGAAGACTTTAGGGTCCTTTTACTATGAAAGAATGATAGCCAGCGCACCCAGTGACTTCACCGAAATGGTAAGCATGGGTATGCGATTAGAGGAAGGGATTCGCGAAGGGCGTTTGGTTAAAGAAGGGAGTCCGTCTAGCAGTGCGAAGAAGTTTGGAAGTGTTTTCCCGAAAAGAAAAGAGCAAGATGTTAGCGCTTTGTTTCCAGGTAGACCTAGGAGAGGTTACTCTCACGTTGCGGCAGTCACTCCGGCTGTCCGCCCAACTTTGATGACCCCAGCTCATCAAACTCCACCAACTCAACAACGGCCTTTTCAGCAGCAGCCTCGACAACAGGCTTATCCATTCAACAATCAGAACCGTTCACCCAGAAAACCGCAGTTCGATGCCATTCCTATGACTTATACTGAATTGTTCCCTGCTCTTATCAGAAAGAATCTCATCACGACAAAGCCTCCTCCTGTCGCTCCGAACAGTGCTTCTCCGTGGTATAAGGCGGATCAGTTTTGTGAATATCATCAAGGGTCGCCGGGGCACAACCTTGAGAATTGCTTTGCTCTGAAGGCGGACGTACAGAGATTAATTAAGAATGGTATCTTGTCTTTCAAGGATGTTAACCCGAATGTTAGAGATAATCCTTTGCCTCGACATGGGGCAGCTTCAGTGAATATGGTGGAAGGTTGTCCGGGGAAGTTCCGAGTTTTTCAAGTTGAACACATAAGAGAGTCGTTGGTCAGGTTACATCAGAGTTTGAGATGACTTGCCTTTGTTAGGCACCAGCATGATTATGATGTTTGTGAGTTTTGTTCAAGAGAGGATGATTGTCCTATTGTGAAGGAGGATATTCAGAAGTTGCTAGATCAGAGAGTTATCACTATTACCTATGACCGAAATCCAGAGGATGAAGTGAATGTTATCATACCACAATTCAATTTGCTGAATCAGTAGAGATTGCTTACAACAGTCAGACTGCACCTATTGACCCTTTGATTATTTACCCACCTGGCCCTGTGCCTTACAGCTCAGACCAAGCTGTACCGTATAAGTATAATGCCACAATGATTGAGAATGGGGTAGAAGTCCCTATACCAACGAGACCATCTTTTGTTAACATTGCTGATGTGAGTAGAGTTACGAGAAGTGGACGTGTTTTTGCAGCTGTACCTTTGAAGAGACCAGAAGTTCAAGTTAGGAGGCCCATACCGGCGGAGATTCCAGTAAGAAGTGTTGAACCAAGGGTTGAGATAGGCCGATCCAGTGAACCTATCCCTCACCCTGAGGATGATGAGATCCCGAAGCTTATCAAGATAAGTGAATATAAGATTGTGGACCAACTTTTGCAAACACCTTCCAAGATTTCCTTGCTTACCTTATTGAGAGATTCTGGTGCGCATAGAGAAGCCTTGATGAAGGTCTTGGACCAGGCGTTCGTGGACCATGATGTGACGGTTGACCAGTTCGATGGAATTGTGGGAAATATAACTTCGTGTAACAATCTTGGTTTCAGTGATGAAGAACTCCCGGAGGAGGGGAGAAACCATAATATGGCTTTGCACATCTCAGTAAGTTGTGGAAACGATACCTTATCAAGTGTGTTGGTGGATACAGGTTCGTCGTTGAATGTGATGCCCAAGACTACGTTATCTCGGCTTTCATATCCAGGTGCTCCTATGAGGCCTAGTGGAGTAATTGTTAAAGCGTTTGATGGCTCTAGGAAGACAGTTATCGGTGAAGTGGATCTTCCTATAGTGATTGGTCCCCATACTTTTCAAATCACTTTCCAAGTGATGGATATCCGTGCTGCCTACAGCTGCTTATTGGGTCGTCCCTGGATCTATGATGTCGGGGCAGTCACCTCTATGCTCCATCAGAGACTAAAGTTTGTAAGGCATGGGAAGCTAGTGATGATTGGGGGAGAGCAAGCTATGGTGGTAAGCCATTTATCATCATTTTCTTTTATTGATGCGGACGAGGATGTTGGAACCCAGTTCCAAGGTCTTTCTGTTGCTAAGAGTACAGTAAAGAAGCAAGGGGCATCCATCTCTTCTTTTGAGGATGCGCGGCGAGTGGTGGAAAGTGGTTCGGCCGAAGGATGGGGCCAGGTGTTGACGTTACCCGAGAACAAGTCTGGGGAAGGTCTGGGTTTTCATCCAATATCTGCAAGGGTCAAGAAAGAGGTGGTTGTTCGTCTGATTCAAGAGGTTTTCCGAAGTGCAGGGTTTGTACATCCTGAGGTTGGTGCTATCATAGATGATGATTCCGAGGAGGATTTGCCCGTTTTTGTGACGCCTGGATTGGCTTGCCAAAACTGGATAGCTGTTGATGTTCATGTGGTTATGCACATTTCCGAGTAATGTTTTGTTTATTTTTCTTTGAAAAAAACTCGCTCTGCCCAAGGCGAAACGTATTTTGTGTCGGGCTATGAAAAATAATTCCTTTTGCTCTGCCCAAGGCAAAAGAGAAATGTCTGGGCTCTTTGTTTCAAGTATTTCCCTTTAATGAATAAAAATGTTATTTTGTCCACTACTGTTTTATTTTTCACTTTTTCGGGGAAATAGTAATGAAAATTAATTAATAACCTTTTGTTTTATTTGCACAAATCGATTTCTAAAATAAAGCATAATCATATGTGCAGATTAATCCATGACTTAACCATCGAAAACAATGATCCTATGCCCTCTCCCAACTTTGAATTCCCTGTGTTCAGAGCCGAAGAAGAGGATGACGAAGAGATTCCTGTTGAGATTTCCCGTTTGCTCGAGCATGATGAGAAGATTATTCAACCATTTGAAGAATCTGTAGAGTTGGTCAACATGGGTGATGAAGAAGATAGAAAGGGAGTCAAAGTCGGAGCATTGCTTATCCCGGAAGTTAAAGAGAAAATGTTGGAGCTTCTCAAAGAGTATGTTGACGTGTTTGCTTGGTCCTACCAAGATATGCCAGGTTTGGACAATGACATTGTGGAACATCGTTTACCGTTGAGACCTGAATGTCCGCCGATCAAGCAGAAGTTGAGAAGAACTCGTCCCGACATGGCTGACAAGATCAAAGAGGAGGTTCAGAAGCAGATCAACGCAGGTTTCCTTGTTACGCAGTTTATCCTCAGTGGTTAGCCAACATAGTGCCGATTGCAAAGAAAGATGGTAAAGTTCGGATGTGTGTAGACTATCGAGATCTGAATAGAGCTAGTCCAAAGGATGACTTCCCATTACCTCACATTGACGTATTGGTCGACAGTACTGCCAAGTTCAAAGTCTTTTCTTTCATGGATGGTTTCTCTGGTTACAATCAAATCAAGATGGCACCGGAAGATATGGAGAAGACCGCTTTCATTACACCTTGGGGAACTTTCTGTTATCGGGTTATGCCGTTTGGTTTGACGAATGCCGGCGCAACATACCAAAGGGCAATGACTGCTTTGTTCCATGACATGATGCATAAGGAGATCGAAGTGTATGTGGATGACATGATTGCCAAATCACAGACTGAGGAAGATCATTTGGAACATTTGTTGAAGTTATTCCAGCGTTTGAGTAAGTACAAACTCCGTTTGAATCCCAACAAGTGCACTTTTGGCGTTCGTTCTGGAAGACTTCTGGGTTTCATTGTCAGCCAGAAAGGTATTGAGGTAGACCCTGATAAAGTCAGAGCTATTCGGGAAATGCCCGCACCCAAGACGGAAAAACAAGTAAGAGGATTCCTCGGGAGATTGAACTATATCTCTAGGTTTATATCTCATATGACTGCTACCTGCGGGCCGATTTTCAAGCTCCTCCGAAAGAACCAGGGATGTGTGTGGACAGAAGATTGTCAGAGAGCTTTTGATAGCATCAAAGAATATTTGCTTGAACCTCCCATTTTGATTCCTCCGGTGGAAGGAAGACCTTTGATTATGTACCTGACTATATTGGAAGATTCCATGGGATGTATGCTTGGTCAACAAGATGAGACTGGAAGAAAGGAACATGCTGTATATTATCTGAGTAAGAAATTCACAGACTGTGAGTCTCGGTACTCATTGCTTGAGAAAACCTGTTGTGCTTTAGCTTGGGCTGCTCGCCGTCTGCGCCAGTATATGATTAATCACACTACTTGGTTGATCTCCAAAATGGACCCGATCAAGTATATCTTTGAGAAGCCCGCCTTATCTGGAAGAATAGCCCGTTGGCAGATGTTGTTGTCCGAATATGACATTGAATACCACACTCAGAAAGCGATCAAAGGAAGTATTTTAGCCGATAATTTGGCTCACCAACCAATTGACGATTATCAATCCATCAAGTTTGATTTCCCAGATGAAGATGTTATGTACTTGAAAGCTAAAGATTGTGAAGAGCCGTTACCTGAAGAAGGACCTGATCCTGAATCCCGTTGGGGTTTGATTTTTGACGGAGCTGTGAATTCTTATGGAAATGGAATTGGGGCAATCATCGTCACCCCCCGAGGTACTCATATCCCGTTCACAGCGAGATTGAAGTTTGACTGCACGAACAACATGGCTGAATATGAGGCATGTATTTTGGGTCTCGAAGAAGCAGTGGATCTAAGGATTAAGATTCTTGATATTTACGGAGATTCGGCATTGGTGATTAATCAAATCAAAGGAGAATGGGAGACTCGTCATCCTGGTTTGATCCCTTACAGAGACTATGCTAGAAGATTGTTGGCTTTCTTCAACAAAGTGGAACTACATCATATCCCTAGAGATGAGAACCAAATGGCTGATGCTTTGGCTACTTTGTCTTCAATGTTTCAAGTGAATGGTTGGAACGATGTGCCTACAATCCGAGTTATGCGTCTCGATAGACCTGCTCATGTGTTCTCAATAGAAGAGGTTACCGACGACAAACCATGGTTCTATGACATTAAACGTGTTCTTCAAACTCAAGAGTACCCGCCTGGGGCATCCAATAAAGATAGGAAGACGTTGAGAAGATTAGCAAGCAGTTTCTTTCTCAATGAAGAAGTTTTATATAAGAGGAATTATGACATGGTCTTGCTCAGATGTGTGGACAGACGTGAAGCAGACATGCTAATGCAAGAAGTACACGAAGGATCCTTTGGCACTCATGCCAATGGACATACAATGGCTAGAAAGATGTTGAGAGCTGGTTACTATTGGATGACCATGGAATCCGACTGCTGCAAGTATGTGAAGAAATGTCATAAATGCCAGATTTATGCGGACAAGATGCACGTGTCGACGACCCTCCTTAACGTTATCTCTTCACCTTGGCCTTTCTCTATGTGGGGCATTGATATGATTGGAATGATTGAACCCAAAGCTTCAAATGGTCATCGCTTCATCTTGGTAGCGATTGATTATTTTACTAAGTGGGTGGAAGCAGCATCTTATGCTAATGTAACCCGACAGGTGGTAGTCAGGTTTATCAAGAATCAGATCATTTGTCGGTACGGTATCCCGAGCAAGATCATCACTAATAATGGTTTGAATTTGAATAACAAGATGATGAGAGAGCTTTGTGAAGAGTTCAAGATCGAACATCATAATTCTTCTCCTTACAGACCGAAGATGAATGGGGCTGTTGAAGCTGCTAACAAGAACATCAAAAAGATTGTCCAGAAGATGGTGGTAACTTATAAGGATTGGCATGAAATGCTTCCGTTTGCTTTACACGGGTACCGTACTTCAGTTCGGACTTCAACAGGTGCAACTCTGTTTTCCCTAGTTTATGGTATGGAAGCAGTACTCCCCGTGGAGGTTAAGATTTCGTCTCTGAGAGTGTTGATGGAAGCCAAACTTTCTGAGGCTGAATGGTGTCAAAGTAGATATGATCAGTTGAATTTAATCGAAGAGAAGAGATTGACAGCATTGTGTCACGGTCAATTGTATCAGCAGAGAATGAAGAAGGCTTTTGATAGGAAGGTTCGACCGCGCGAGTTCAAAGAAGGTGACCTCGTGCTCAAGAAGATATTATCTTTCCAACCTGATTCTAGGGGAAAGTGGGCTCCGAATTATGAAGGACCGTATGTTGTTAAGAAAGTTTTCTCTGGAGGTGCTTTGATTCTCACCAATATGGACGGTGAAGAACTCCTGCGTCCCTTGAACGCCGATGCAGTCAAGAAGTACTTCGCTTAGGCAAGTTCTTGGTCACCCCGGTCGTGGCATCTGAGTACATTTTGGAATTCAAAGTTGCTAGGGAGAATAGTGATCATTGTTTTATGTAACCTTTTATTTCGTGTACTATTTCCCAAACTTTTGTAAATCGTTGGAGTCGCGTTGTTAGCGAACCACCAGCTTATTAATGAAATTTGAGCATTACCTTTTATGGGCAAAATTTTAATTTTTACGGCAATATTTGAAACAAAGTATTTAAAATATTCTTATTTTCTAAAAAAAAAGGTGTCGTGAATAACGAAAGGAATATTAACAGTCGTTCCGAAGATGGTCAAGTCATGAGATGCAAAGCAGTACAGTAATTTATACTTGCATGATGAACTTGTTTTATTTCAAATCGTCATGAAGTGTTGGCTGTGTGCGCGCTTGGTTATAGTGGTACTAAGTGGGTGACTCCCCGGGTGTTCCAGTTAAGCGTTGTTTTGGCTACCTTTGTTTGGGAGATTTTGAAGTGCGGTACACTTCGTCTCATGCCAGTGGTTTATTGGTATTGTAAGTTTGGATTTGGATGCTTTTCTCCTCAGGAAACTTGAGCCTTGTAGCGTTACGCTCCGACGTTGCTTTGTGTTTCCAGTTCCGGGTATCTTCCGTCTTTTCAAGATTGACCGAGTATCTATTTTGCTGTGACGTCTTATTATCTCCAAGATATTCCATCTGTCCGTTTTGTCAGCATGACATTTATTTACTCATTTACACTCATATCAGCATGCATATCCACATTTGCCGTTGATTTTGGGTCGTACTTAGTTTATTCGAACAACCTTACCTTGTCCATTTCTGGATAGGATGAATCCCCAGTCGAATTACTTTCTCATTGGGTAGAGTCTTGTTTGACTGTCTTTTCTCTGGTTTATTCCTGGATGAAGTTGTTGCCTCCTGCATAGGCTATCTCTTTGATTTTCCCCAGTGAGTTTGCGACCTAGATGGCTGGTGCATTTATTTTGCACGTTTGACTATATGATCTCCTCGGGAAAGTTTGATTCATGTTTCTTTCTGACGAAGATGTTATTCTCTGCCATTGTCATCGCAATTTCCTTCATTATGATTTTGGGAAGACGGCAAGCGGCAGCTCTTCATGAGCAACTTGTACGTTATGATTTTGGGAAGACGACAAGCGGCAGCTCTTCACGAGCAACTTGCGCGTTATTATTATCTTTTGGAAAACGACAAGCAACAGTTCTTCACGAGCTACTAGTGCGTTATTATCTTTTGGAAAACGACAAGCAGCAGTTCTTCACGAGCTACTAGTGCGTTATTATCTTTTGGAAAACGACAAGCAGCAGCTCTTCACGAGCTACTAGTGCGTTATCATCCTTTGGAAAATGACAAGCAGCATCTCTTCACGAGAAACTTGTACTTTATTACTTTTCTGGAAATACAGCAAGTGGCAGCCTCTTTATTTGAGCAACTTGTATGTCATTGGTATTTTCTTTGGACAACAGCAAGTGGCAGCCTCTTTATTTGAGCAACTTGTATGTTATTGGTATTTTCTTTGGAAAACAGCAAGTGGCAGCTTCTTTATTTGAGCAACTTGTATGTTATTGGTATTTTCTTTGGACGACGACAAGCGGCAGTTCTTTATTTGAACAACTTGCGTATCTACAATATTATTATATCAGCATTAATGAGTATATCTCCGGAAATCTCGCAGAGAAGCTTGTCATGAATCATTACCTTCAGAGATCGGTAATCTGTTATTAGCAATTTGATACTCTCTGTCTATCATTGACCTTGAGTTGCGAACTCACTGTTTTGGGTCAATAATCTGTTATGGCCTATGCAAGATGCTCTCTTTGTTAGGGTCCGAGGTCGTATCCCCTCAATTTTGTTCACTGTCAGGAGTCTGTCATTTAAAGTCGATAGCTCGTTTCCCCAGTAATGTATAATCTATGTCTCTGTGTTTTGTTGGTGTTTGATTCCTCCAACATTGTCTTATTTCATACAATATCTTTCTCTGTGAGTTCAATCACTGCATTCATGTCAAACATAGGGGCGGCATCTTAGGACAAAATTTGCGCAATTATGTATTTAAGTACCTTCAATCTCGTCGAAACGAAGATTTTTAATCTTCATATCTCCGGATAGAAGAAACTTAAATAGGGGCAGCTGTTGTACCCCAAATTTTGACCTAAGATATCATCTCCCATCTGCATCATTACATTACAAGTGTTTTGATCTATTGATTTTAAAAGAATTCATAACTTTTTTCAGGCCGAGAGCTATTTATTTTGAACACTAAATCATTTAATCGATTCATGCTAAAACAATGTTTATTGATTATTTATTATCTTAAATTTAAGTAATTGGAATTTGTTTTCGGTTATTATATAATTTAAAGATGTATAGATAATAAAATAAACATTAGAAAAGAGGCGCATTAATCGTGCAGACAGTATTTATTTATTATGCACTATCTTAAATTTAAATAACTGAAATTTATTTTCAGTTATTACATAATTCAAAGATTTATGAATAATATAATAAATATTCGAAAAAGTTCATTAATTGTTCAATAATAATTATTTAATTATTTATCATTCTAAGTTAAAATAATTGATATTCTATTTTAATTATTATAGCTTGGAAAGTCATGAATAATGAATTAAATAATTGAAACTATTAATTGATCAATGACGTTATTTATTTATTTGTTTACTATTATGAATTTAGGTAATTGAGATTTATTTTCAATTATTATACAATTTAAAGAATTGTAAACAATAAAGTAAATAATTAGAGAGAAAGAGGAAATTAATTGGCGAATATTGGAATTTTATTCATTTTTTCTAATTGTACAATTATTGTGGTAAATATTGTATTTATTACAACAAAATTACAATAATAATTTTACAAAGTTAAAATGAAATAAAAATTAATCTAATGTTCCTAATTCTAAATCTTCTGATCCGATGCATTTTTTGTCTGCCCACTTGATGTTACCTGCAAAATTAAAAGAAATTAGAATTTGAACAAATAATTAAAAGCAAAATTATTTAATGTTCATCATTAAAAGCAATGGCCGGAATCAGTTTACCCTTTTTTGCAAATCACGGGATTTCTCCCGGTTCACAAAAAAGAGAGGAATTTTTATAAATGAATGCACAAATTCATTTTTGTCAAAAATTGCATCTTTCAAATTAATTGCATTTTTTAAAATCCAATGCATTTTTCAAAATATGCACAGCATACAAAGTCCATGCAAGCACAAACAAAATTCCAACGTAAACCCACTGTGCCATGCAGTAAGCAAGTTAAATATGCAGTTTAAACAATTTTTGCAAGCAATATATATTTCCTTTTTTCATCATGTTCCAGCCATGCAGTTTCAGAACAAATACAGTGCATATCATCTTAATGCATCAATTGGTACTTGAGAGAGAGAGAGAGAGAAAGAAAGAAATTGGTTTTGCAGGTTTTGGTTTAGGCAGAAGGAATTATAAGACAAAGCTACTGCAGTATCACAGTAAAAAGAGAAGCACAAGAGTAGAGTACAAACAAAACTGCTGTAACAGTATGATGCAGAAGGCCAAGAAGATTGTAAAAATATTCAAATCTCCAGCCTGTAACGTAAACAAAGGAGGCAGTGGTTATAACATATTGGAATCACTTTAAAACAATAGATATCAATCAATCTCCAAGCCTTGAAAAACTTAGAAAAAACTGTTGTCAACAAGAAAAATATACAAAACCAGTAAGAACCTGCATAACCATTTCCATTATCCAAACCATACAAAACCTTATGGCCTAAAAACAAAAAATCAGCCTGCTGCCATAACCTACTGTCCAAACCATTTCAAAACCATATCACAACCAGGGCCTAAACCATTAACCTGCAACTGCATTAAACCTTATGGCCAAACACAAAAACCAGTAGAACCAAAAACTATATAAAACATCAAACCATTCAAAACCGTTTCTACTGCATAAACCATACAAAAGGCATGGCATAAACTATGTCAAACTTTTAACCAAAACCACACATCAAACAATATGGCCTAAATGAAAACCTGATTGAGCCACCAAAGCCAATATCACCATTTCAAAACCAACAAAGGATAAATCACTAATACCGTTAACCTGTCATGAACCATAAGCCTGCATATTACCAAAACCTCATGGCCTAACAACGAAAACCTATTCCAAAGCCAGTTTCCATCAACAAACACAAAACCGGTAAGGCCTCAAGACCACTATCATAGGCCAACAATAGCAAGCAAGCATTCGAAAAACATTATCATACAGTACTAAGGCAAAAGAAGAAGACAAGGATCAAAGCCAAGGTAGCAGACAAGAAGAAAAGATACAAAGTACCGGCCACCGAGGCAAACTCACGCGCCGTTCTCTCTGTCCGTGGCCTTCGTCGCACCCAACTGTTCCTCCTCCATCTCCGCCTCTAGGTAACGTTTTCCTTTTTCCCTTTTACTTTCATAACACCTCACACAAACAAATGAAACGAAATCAGAATCAAGCAGAAAACATGAACATGCATTTATAATGAAACCCCTAAAACAAGTAACAGAACGAAGCTTGTACCTTAAAGAATTCGTCGCCCATGTACGCGTGGCTGGAGGGAAGAGGACAGTGGAAGCTGGTGGCCATTAGACAGGATGAGACTCCGGTAGCGATTGAAGAGGATAACGCGCGAGGACGAAGAGGACGATCGCGAAGAAGATGACGAACGAACGAGAAGCGCCGCTCGGCCAACCTTAAGAACCCTAATCCCCAATTAACAAATGCATTTACCCTAAAAAACAATTATGAGAATGGACCTTGCTTCCCCTTAAGCCCACACGATTCCCTTAGGCACCCGCCATGTTACTCGTTTCTGTTTGGGCTCCTTGAACCTTTTAGCCCATATCAATTGATTATCATCTACCCCATTTTTTATATATACCTTTTTTCTTTTTTTCCCTTTTAGAATTTTTATTAGTTTAAATAATTAAAATGTAATCAAAATGAGAGTTTGTATTTAATTTAGACATTTTAAGAATTGACCAATTTTATTAATTTAAACCCTTGGGATTTAATTAGACTTAAGTTAGTAGCATTAAGTTTTAACTTAATTTATTTCTTAAAAAGTAATACTTTTATTAATATTAAAACACATAAAAAGAACAAAAATTAGAAATTAAAACTTTAAAAAAAAATAAAACATTTTATCTTTTCTTTAATTAATCCTCATGCTTTTTTTCCCATATTAAAAATGCGTAAAAAAATAGAAAACTATTAAAAATACTTTCTTTTCATTAATATTAAACAAAAATCATAAAAATGCATTATTCACATCATTTAGTCTATCATTTAATTATTGTTATTTAATCATTATCCGTATATTTTGTCTATTTATTATTTTCATATTTATTTGTTTATTCTGTTTATGTTTAAATCCAAGGGGAAAACAGTAAATTTGTTGACTTCATGTCTTCAAGTCTAATTGCGCAAACTTTCGCATTTCATTAAAACTCAAGATAATTTTTCCTCAAATATTCAATCTTTTTCGAAACTTATACCCTTTAAGCAAAAACTTCGACATTAGGTCGTCGCATCTTCGAAAAACCGTCCGTACCCCTTTTTCAGCCAAAACAATTCATTTTTCAACAAGCAATCAATTTTTAAATAAACAGATATTTCAAAAGGTTCCTATAGAGTACTATAGATGCATTGGATGCTAATACCTTCCCATTGTATAACCAACCCCCGAACCATAAGATCTCTTTTCCAAAACGCCTTGTATTTTCGTTACTTTTAAAAAAGTATTATTTACATTGCATATTTAGGGTTTTATTTCGCTCTTTTCCCTTTTCCTTTGGAAACAATAAAGCGCGGTGGCGACTCTTGCTTTTGTGAGACGAATTAATCAATAATTCGATCTCCGATTTACCCCGCTACATTTTTTATCGCTACAGCAAGTGATTACGAGCTATCTACCTACTCAAAAGTCTTTAGTGTTATCTTCCTCCTCCTTAGATAATGTTACCGTACCATTAGTTAGTAGGAAGCCCTATCATTGGATGTGTGAGGGACAGGCGTGGGTCATCATACAATCATAAAGGAAACTCGTAGGGCGCTTTAGCAATTTTTCGTAAGGGACTAAGATCGTTTACCGAAGGTAGCATCCAAGGGTTATCGAGGGACTACGATCTTTTTAACCGAGGGCCTTTGCTAAAGCGTTCCACGTTCAAGGGAGATGACTGTTTTATCCAAAGGCAACAAGTGAAGTCACCCTAGAGGTGCATGTGTGAATAATGTATTCCATTCAGATTATTTATCTTGTATTTAAGGTTGTCTAGCATTTTGTTTTAGATCTTGCCATATATGCGTAGTTACTATACAGTTATAAAGAAAGCAGTAAAGACAGAAATTAAATGTCCTACACTATTACATTGCTTCAGGGAAGGGGATACAAACCGCAAAAACTTAGGGAAAAATAGAAAGCGAATAAAATCCTAATTAACTATTATAACCGTTTAGTAGTTACATAATAGTGAAAAATATGAGGAAATGTAAACTACGACTATTACAAAACCAACTGTGCGACCTATACATTTATTTCTAGAAGTTTAAATGACAAAGAAAAATAAACATTAGAATTTTTTTTTAAATTCCTAAAATCTAAAACGTCAGAAATTAATTTTTTTGTGTGTATTTTTGGTTTGATTTGAATTATAAAATAAATAGACTTTAAACCTAAATTAAAGATTTAATTAATTATAAAAGAAACATATGTCTAATTAATTAATTAAGAAAAAATATTGTCTAGAAATTAAATTAAAAAGAAAAACTAAATTAATTAGACAAAATGAAAAAGAAAAATATAAAAAAGTTTAAAAATATTGAAAAGAAGAAAAGAAAGGTGCAGGCGTTGGAGTTTGAACCCACGCCCTTCTATTTACAATCTCTATCCTTTTCCATCTGAACCATGTGTGCTTGGTCTTTGAAAAATGGGAATTTATCATTATATGATAAACCTGCAAAGATTGGAAAATAATAGCAAAAATATATCCTGCATTGTAGTACCTCAGAAGATCATTAGTGGTGGTAGTATGCAATAAAAAAAATGAAAACAAAAAAAATGAATTTGTAAGAAATTAAGAAAAATGGCGTAGCATGTATGCTCATTTCATGCTCTTTGATCATTACAAATGATCCAAACTTACCCTATAATGCTCTTAGAAGTGAATAGAAAGGTTGGTTTGTTTTGATCGTGGTTGCAACTAGAGTTTACAGCTTGCCCTAGTTTTGAGAATTTTGGAAATTTTAGAGTGTTTTTTTGGGAGCAGCCTTTTGTGTCCTTTCCACTTGAGTATTTCATGTATTTATAGAGGAATGGAATGGAACAAGAAGAATACAAGAATCTTGTACCATCATGTCACAATTCATTGCAAAAACACATATTGAAATCTTTCTAAAATTGTTAAAAAATATTCCAAACTTGAAGATTCTTGTTCCCAACATGTTTTCACGGTTTTGGCATGTTTGTGATGTGTTCTTGGGCCTCCATGTGATTGAAATCAAAAGCCCACGCGCCTTAGCCCAATGATTTTATATTTTATTTGATTTACTTGCATTTAAATGAACAAAAATCCAAATAAAAGAAATAAAAATCATAAAAAATATATGAATGGATTTAGAGATCTTCTAACACATTGTGAACATGTTTGAACATCAAAAGTTAGGCCCATTAGTCTAGAATTTCAAGTTTGCTCACTTTGCATTTCATGCATTTTACCAAAATTTCTCAATTTTCAATGATCATAACTCTCTCAATTTTCATCTTTTGAAGATGATATTTGACTTTTTGAAAATCTCAAGATATCTTCTTCAATTTCTTTTTTGATCATTTTTGCATTTGGAGACTTTATCTTGATGTAAGTTGCCTTGACAAAAAGTGTTATTATGTTGACTTTTGAAATGTCCTATAATGCATGGGCTCATATCTCTCAAATGAAGCACTTTTTAGACTTGAACATACAGATACAAAGTTGTAAAGAACTGAATTTTCTTCAAAATGGGCTTTGGTTGGGGAAAGTTTGATGAAGCATATGAAAGTTAGGCTTGGTCAAAGTTCAGTTGACTTCTCCTCATGAAACCCTAATTTGACAACTTTTGACTTTTGATAATTTGAGGGCTTTCCTTGAGAAGTCATGATCAACCCTTGATAAAATTATGAAATATAACTTCAAAATGTTGATGTTGACCAAATATTTTAAAGTTTGACTATATGTTGACCATAATTGACTTTTTATCCAATATAGTTAATTTTCAATCATCTGAGCGATTGACTTAGAAAACTTGTGATGCATGGCTTGAAAATTGATATGTGCATTCCTTGAGACATGTAATAAACCATGAATTCCCTTTAAGATCTTAGAAACCCAAAATTATTTGTTAAAAGTGAAACCCTAGTTGTGGACCCCTTGCTTAGGAGGAGAATTTATCTGATCAATTCTTGAACAACCTTGAGTATTTGAGAACCCTATGGGAGTGTCTTGAATAAAATGAGAGGGAAAATTTTAGGGTACAACAGCTTCCCATGTTCAATCTTCTTAAACCTGAAAAGTTAGATTGGCATGTCCGCCATTTGCAACTTGAAGGTACAAGAGGATTGAACACTTAAGTGCCCAAAAATTTGCACTCGCGTGTGCAAGAAGTAAGTTGTTGGTTGATTGCACCAGGAAATGGCTTAAAGATGCCATTTGGAGAGGTTACAGAGAGTTGTCAGAGATGGGCTTATAGATGCCATCCCAAGTGAATGTCGATAGAAGTATCAGAAGAAGTCTATGTTTGACTGCATCTGAGGAATGCTTTTGAGGATGAACCTATTCGATCCCTTCTGAATGAGTTGTTTTTCAGAATGAATTTCTGAAGGAAAGTGATTTTCAGAATGAATATCCTGAAGGGGAGTGTTTGTCACGTAGATAGTCTCCCCGTCATGTTTCGGGAATTGATCTACAGTCTACTTGTTTGTAAACCTGTCCTGTTTCAGGAATTCATACCGCTGGTGTTGTACCCCAAAATTTTCCCTCCCATTTTACTCAATCAATGGCAATTGAGGTCCCCAAGTTGCTCAAGGAAGTCCAAGAGTTGACCAGACAAGCTCTCTCCTAAGGCAGTAAACCCCAAATTAGGGTTTATATTTTCATCAAGATAGGTGGACCAAAAAGGTTTCATATGCTCTCCATGGTCTTAATATGTTCTCAAGACCCTACATGCCAAGTTTCATTCCTTGCATAAAAAGTTTGCTCAGTCAACTACTCAGATGCTTGAGAATCGACTATATTAGGTCAAAAGTCAACTGTGGCCCACATACAGTCAAACCTCAAGATTTTTGGTAAACATCAAGATTTTGAAGTGACTTCCATAATTTTATCAAGGGTGGATCATGATTCTTCAAGGAATGCTCCAAATTCATCAAATCCCAAAAGTTGCTAAATTAGGGTTTTGTAGGAAAAGTCAACCCAACTTTGACCAAGCATAACTTCTTCATAATTTATCAAAAAGTTTCCATCCAAAGCTCATTTTGAATAGGATACAATTCCATACAATCCATATTCATCCCAAAAGTTCAAAATATGCACTCACAAAAAGATATGAATTTTGACATCATAGGTCCTTTTGAAAATTCAACAAATACACTTTTTGGGTCAAAGCTCCATACATGAACATGGAAGATCCAATTGAGATGAGGACAAAAGGGTTGGTTGGGGGACATCCTCAGCTTTCTAAAAAGTCAAATAACACCCTCCTAGGGTCAAAATTGAGAGAGTTATGCATTGTCAAAGTTGTCAATTTTTGGAAAATTGTCAAAAGTCAACATTGATCAAATTTACATTTTTTTCCAAAGGGGCCCATGTTTTCTTGTTTGAAACATGTTTCTAATAGGACCCACGACTCCTGGGATTTTCCACCTATTATTTTATTACTTTTATATTTTATTTTTATTTTTTATTTATTTAAATCAAAATAAATCAAATTAAATGGTAAAATAATGAAAACAAATCAAATCTTGGAATTTGTGTGCATATTTTGAGTCCATATACAGCTAGTATGCCATCCAATTCGTGCAAGACTCATTAGGGTTGAAAAATATTGGATTGAAGCAATTTTTGGAAAGAAATCATATATGAAGCAAATCAAATCAAATCTCCATTATTTCTCAAGATTTATGTCAATTTTGTTGACCTAATTCAGTCTACTATAAGTGCATAACAATTCCAGATCAAAAACACAAGGATTGGAGGCGTGAAACAACAAGAACAAAATTGAAATTTTGGATAAAAAGTGTGAGATCAAAATCCAATCTAGAGTCATCCTCACGGAGATTTAAAGATTCCAATCTATTCCAGGACATCCCAGGAAGCTACCAACATAATTTGTAGGCTTCAAAACATCAAGTGTCCTCGCATAGAAGGATCACAGTTTGCACTAAGGACTCAAAAGTGTTTACCATGTTTTACATATCATAAGCATATTTTAATTATATATTCTTGTTCATCATCTTGTTTGCAAGCTATTGGTACCATTTAATTGCATTTACAACACATGAATCGCAATATGCCATAGCTAGGGTTTCGAGCTTCATTTTGGGGTTTCTTAACCTAGGCAAAATTAGGTTTGATAATGGGTACCATGATGATCAGGGCTTCAAACCCATTTGATTCATGGTCCCCAAATGAATTTATATTGCGTGTACAAGATTTTTAAATGAGAGAGGGTTATAGCCATGGCAAAATGTCCGTAGGTAAAAGTGTTTTTACCTAAAACAACGGTCCAAGGAAGAAGATGATGCGTGTCAAAGCATGAGTGGCCAATTCAAATTTCGCGCGTGTTCTGGGCATGGAAATTGATTTTGTTTTTGATTTATAATTTTTATTATATTAATAGTTAACTAATGCAGCACCGTTGGTAGGATGGAGGGCCTATGAGGTACACGTCCTAGGTTCGATCCCAGGCGTGTACTTTTGTATTTTTATTCTAATTCCTTTACAGATCCAGCGTGTCTCCCAGCCAAGTGTCCATTATACGTCTTCAACGTCCAGTCGTTTGATCAAGCATGCCATCAGATCTAACGTTCCATCCATGAGAGTCTATGGTACACCCTCAGGTCAATGCCACATAGAACCAGTCGTTGACTGGGCTTGAAAGCTTAATGGGCCAAGGAATTCAAATTCATACCCCCCGGAATTGCTAACAGCATACCCATTTGGTTATTTTATTTATTTTCTTTAATTTCTTTTCTTTATTTCTTTTCTTTTTTTTATTATTACAAAAATTATTTTTTTAAATTAACCAATCAAAAATCATAAAAAAGATTTGTTTTCTTAATAAATATTTTTTTTAAATTAATTAGTTTATTTAATTTAGGGTAACTTTAACTTATTTTTACAATTAAAATCAATTAGGAAACTAGGTTTAAATTCTTGATTTAATTATTTTCTTTTCTTTCAAACAAAAACACAAAAAATAGGTTAACTTAATTATTTTTCTTAATTAAAGTTAATTAGTAATTAGGTTCTTTTTTTAATTCAATTATTCCTTATTTTCTTAAATAACAAAAAATAACAAAAAATGACAAAAAATGATGTTTTCTTTAATCAATTACAATTAAGTTTAGTCAAGGGTCAAAATCCTAATTTCTCTCGCATTTAATTTACCGCGCGTTTTTAATTTTCTTTCTTATTATTATTGTAATTGTTTCAAGGTTGTAATAGTTTTAATTAGGATTTTAAATTCTGCACTTTTATTTCCCGTCAAGGAAATTATGTAACTGTCAAAGCCATGTAATAGCTAGGTTTATTTCTGCTTTTACTTTCAGCAAATTATTAACTGTCTAGATGTATGGCTAATAGGATTGTATGGCAAGAATGCATAAAAAATTAAAACAGTTAGAAAACCCTAATGTGCAGAGATTAAAATAACTGAAACAAATCACTCTCACATATCCACTCCTAGGGTTTACCTCACTTCGGTTGACTTCGGTAAACAATTATTAAGCATAGGAGATTTTAGTGGTCGCCCTCCAGTCTAAAGAATCAAATTGTCCCATTCGAATGTTGCCTCGGAAATGTTGCCTCGGAAATTTTGCCTCGGAAACGTTGCCTCAAAAAGATCTTAAGACTCTAGGGTTACTACTAAAGTTTTCTAATTATTGCTTTAGTGATTGTATTCGTCCCTTTCGAACGTCCCTTACAAACTCCAACGATGGTGCTGCCTACTCCTAAATAGTGGGATAGAGTTGTCTAAAGGAAATAGAATAAAAACAATATTTTTTCGAGTAGGTAGATGCTAGTAGGTACTTGCTCAATAAACTTTTTTCACACAAACACCTTTCAAAAACAGTTTTCAAAACAACTTCGTCACATCCTTGAGGACTGATACAAGGGTTATCACGAAGTAAAATATTTTCAAAGCAAGCACATACACAAAATTTTTTAAAAAGATGAGCAAGTACCTAAGAGCCCATGTAAAACCATGGATAGAAAAGGTGCTAACACCTTCCCTTTCTATAATCTACCCCCCGTACTCAGAATATCTCGAAAAAAGGTTTTTTTTATTCTTTTTTCCTTTTCCATGATTGGATGAAATAAAAGTCGGTGGCGACTCTTGCTTACCGCGAAATTTTTCAAACAAAAAAACGTAAAACACAAACCAGTATTAAACAGTCGATTCTGCCACTGTATCACAGAACTGGCGACTCTGCTGAGGAATAAAATATAAAGTGGGGTAAACCTTAGGATCTAGGTCATATTTAATTGCTTTCTCTTCATTGTCTTGTTTGCTTTATATTTATGGGAACTGTTTGGGTTATTTGATCCTACACCCGGATCAGGGAAACACCTTTTAGGTAAGTAGCAATAAACTGTGAGGGAACTATGTTGGGGTATACCGGCACGGTTGAAGAAGTAGCTACGTTGATGTGGCACTTTGGTTGGTACCGGTAATCCTTGAGTCAATCAGGGAGAGTATGAGGCCACCGCATGGTGTCGTAAAGCATCAACTGACTTTAGAACCTTTAATTGCACAAACTTGGCCATTAGAAAGTAGTGAGATAGCCGGCCTCGGTGTAGAGCTGAGAACTGGTTGATACTCGATGCTACACTAATTGAGATCAGACTTTCGGGATATTTCGGCCGCAAGAAAAGATTGCGTGAGCTGAGATAATGCCGATAAAGGATGGTCAGTGATATTGAGATCCTCTAGAACCCGGTTACTTTTTAAGACAGGTTTGAAACCAATTAACTTCAAGAGGGTACTACCTTTGACCTCATGAAAGCCTTAAACCTAAGGACTTTGTGTGATTTGACTGTGCTTGTTATGCCTGTGTTTGCTATACCTATGTTTCATCATGACATCATGCATCATAACATAGCATCCATTCTTATTGCACTAACCATTTCAAAGACAAGGGGAATTTATCTTTTCCCTGTTTTGCAGATCATGGCTTCTGTTCGTAGAAACACTATTCGAATCAGCTTTGTGAAGATACCTTCCCAACTCAAAGAGCTAGTATCAAGGGTTTCTGAAACTTCTACGTTCACCAAGAAACATGGTCGACTTCTCGACCTGGTTACTTCAAACTTTGATGAAAAAATGATGAGTGTGCTTTTTCAGTTCTTTGATCCCAAGCACCACTACTTCACCTTTCTAGACTATCAGTTGGTACCTACCTTAGAAGAATTCTCTCAACTGTTGAATATACCCATTCTTGAGTTGTTACCCTTCACAGGTTTAGAAGAAGCTCCTAAGACAGAAGTCATTGCCTCAACTTTGCACCTGAAACGGGTCGACGTGGTATCTAATTGGGAAACAATAAACGGAGTCAAGGGTTTTCTAGCTAAGTTTCTGATAAACAAAGCCCAACTATTTTGGGATGATGCAGATTTTCAGGCTTTCAAGGAGGTCTTAACTCTTCTAATCTATGGGTTAGTCCTATTCCCTAATCCGGGCTCATTCATAGATGTGAATGCTATCAAGATCTTTCTCTCTCGCAACCGGTGCCTACTTTGCTCGAAGATATTTTGCACGCTCTCCATACTCGTACCATGAAGAGAAGAGGGATTCTTATGTGCTGTATGCCATTGTTGTCGAGGTGGTTTATTTCTCACCTCCCTAAGTCCATACTGAATAATGAAGAAGGTTTGGGTTGGTCGCAAAGGATAATGTCGCTCGCTCATACGGATATTCTTTGGTGTTCTCGAGCTATGGAAATTACTGCTATTATTGATCGCTGCGGAGAATACCCTAATGTCCCGCTATTTGGCATCAGAGGGGGTATAACCTATAACCCTTGTTTAGCCCTGCGACAATTTGGTTATGCTCGAAGGGATGGTCCCCATGAGTTACTTATCGAGGTTATTGTATTCAACTATGAGGATGATGTCAAGGAGTATCATCGGAGATTCATACGAGCCTGGGGCATGGTAAACAGATCTGGCGCCAAGGCTTTGGGACCAAAGACTTCCATTCCTATGGAACCTTACCTACAATGGGTATAGGCTTGTGCCCAGCAGCTTATGATGCCCTATGTGGCTGTTTTGCCAGTGATTGTGGAACCCACTATGGAGGAGGGCATTCCTTACACAGTTCTCTATCCTTATATGCCCACTAATCTTGGAGAATTACAGAGGTCTTGGATTCAATTGATGAAGGAGCGGGATACTTACAAGGATCAATTCCATGCTCAGGAGAGGAAGGTCTTAGAGCTCACAAAGCAGTTGCATGAAGAAAGAGGACTCGATGACTACCCCGGCACAAAGAGGAAGCATCCATAGGAATTTTAATGTCTTTTATAGTTTCAGATGTATTTTTTTAAAATTGTAACGCCTAAAAGGCCTTTGAACTTCAAATTCAGCTAATAAAGTTTTTGTTTATTGTGGTTTGCAAATTTAAATTTCTCGAAGTCTTTGAAATCATTGCATTCGCATCCCATCCATAGAACATCATTACAGGTACCATTACAGGTTTATCATCTTCTTCGATATTTATTTCAGTAGAGATGTCTTCCGAACAAAGCATCAAGGACCTTCAAGCACAGAACACCCAGTTCCAACAAATGTTCATCAGTCTGGCAAACGGGCAAGAGGATCTGAAAGCCCTCATTCTGAAAGAGAAGAAGAAGAAGAAGAAGGATGTCGATATTCTGAATATAGGCAGAAGGTTTGGAGAGCGGTTGAAGCGACAAACCGATTTGACCTCTTCATCCAAGGAAGGGGAGAACCAAGAAGGACAGAAGGACCCTAGTCCTGCAGTCTAACAATGATACTGATTATAACGATGAGCAATATCCTCCTGCTGAGGATAGATACAAACAGTTGGAAGATTGTCTGAGTGCCATGGAAGTTCAGAGGATACCTGGATTGGATTTTGAAGAATTGAGTTTGGTGTCGGGAGTGGTCATCCCGCAGAAGTTTAAAGCTCCAGTTGTTTCCAAGTATGATGGGGTGTCCTGCCCAAAACTCCATCTCTGTTCTTATGTCAGGAAGATCCAGCCCCACACAGCTGATAGAAATCTGTGGGTTTACTTCTTTCAAGATAGTCTGTCAAGGACTCAACTTAAATGGTTCTACCAGCTAGAGGAAGAAAATATCTGAAACTAGGAAGATTTGGCTGTTGCTTTCTATAAGCAATATCAATATAATGCTGACCTTGCTCCCACTCGTACTCAACTCCAGAGTATGTCCATGGGTGCAGGTGAAGGTTTTAAAGATTACGCACAAAAATGGAGAGACTTGGCTGGGAGAGTTCAACCCCCGTTGTCTGGTAGGGAGTTGGTTGATATGTTTCTGGGGACGCTACCTAGTCCATTTTTCAAACATTTGATCGGAAATTCATCAGTTGGTTTCACCGAGCTGATCCTAACTGGGGAAAGAGTAGAAGTGGGGATTCGAAGCGGCAAAATACAGAAGGATGCCCCTTCAAGTTTAGTAAAGAAGCCTTTTGATGGTAAGAAGGAAGCCAGTGCCATCTACAGCCCGAGGGGCCAAAACAGGGTTGAACATCGTCAAACAGTAAGTTCCATGATGATACCTAGACCTGCAATTGCTCCACAGTGCAACAATCAACAAAGGGCGGAAAGACCACAATGACACTTTACCCGCATCAACATGACATTGGCTGAAGTTCTACCTCATCTGCTAAGATCTAACTTGGCAACCTTGAGAGAGGCTTCCAAGAATCCAAATACTACATCTCCCCGATATAATCCGAATGCCCAGTGTGCCTATCATTCTGAGAGTCCTAGCCACGATACAAATGACTACTGGGCTCTGAGAAACAAAATACAAGACTTGATTGAAGCTAAGGAGATAGATTTTAATGCTCCGGAGAAGCCGAACGTCATAACTGCACCCATGCCCAAGCATGGTTCGGGAATCAATGCTATTGAGGTTGTCTCTGCCACAGAAGATGCTAGTGAAGAGGAATCAGACATTGACAGCTGGATCTACCCGGCTACCAACGGTGGACCGAGTAACTGGACGGCTAGGGACTTCATACTTGTTTCTTTTATTCTGCAGTAATTGACTTATTTGTTTTAAGATTTGTAACAAACAATTTGAAACATTACGGCCTGGTGCCTTGCTTGAGGCACCTTGGCTTTTCTTGTGAGGGCTATTATTTGTCATTTCATAATCATTAATAAAGTATTGGACGTTTCTTGCATACAAATTTTGTGCTCCTTGTTTTTATTTTCTGTTTTTCACTTTATCAAAACAGTTATTCTCTTACACACGCTCACATATCACAATGCAGATCCATATCCACTCTGGATCCCACTGATAACAGCTCTGTTATTTCCAGTTATGACTTCAAAAATCCGATCAACCAAGCCGAGGACGAAGGTGAGGATGATTGTGAAGTGCCTGGAGAACTTGCTAGACTACTACAGCAGGAAGAAAGGGCCATACAACCTCATGAAGAGCCGGTTGAGACAGTGAACTTGGGTACTGAGGAAGATAGGAAAGAGGTTAAAATAGGTGCAAATCTAGAGCTTAGCGTCAAATAGAGGTTGATACAGATGTTGCACGACTATGTTGAGATCTTTGCCTGGTCCTACGAAGACATGCTTGGTTTAGACACTGATATTGTGGTACATCGACTGCCGACTAAAGAAGACTATCCTCCGGTTAAACAGAAGGTCTGTCGTATGCGCCATGAAATGTTAGAGAAGATCAAGGCAGAGGTCATGAAACAGTTCGATGTAGGATTTTTAGCTGTCACTTCTTATCCACAATGGGTTGCCAACGTTGTCCCAGTACCTAAGAAGGACGGTAAGGTACGGATGTGGGTAGATTACAGAGATCTGAACAGGGCAAGCCCCAAGGATGACTTCCCACTTCCTCACATTGATGTTCTGGTCGACAACACCGCGCAACATAAAATCTTCTCCTTCATGGATAGTTTCTCTGGCTACAACCAGATCAAGATGGCTCCTGAAGACATGGAGAAGACAACCTTCGTCACACAGTGGGGCACTTTCTGCTACAAAGTGATGCCTTTTGGATTGAAGAATGTTGGGGCAACCTACCAGCGCACCATGGTCGCTTTATTTCACGATATGATTCACCACGAGATCAAGGTCTATGTTGATGACATGATAGCCAGGTCTCAAACTGAGGAAGAGCACCTTGATCATCTCCAAAAGTTGTTCGACAGATTGAAGACATACAAGTTGAGGTTGAATCCGAACAAGTGTACCTTCGGGGTAAGATCTGGTAAGCTTCTGGGTTTTTTCATCAGTGATAAGGGTATTTAGATAGACCCTGCGAAGGTAAAAGCCATACAAGAGATGCCGGTTCCCTACACAGAGAAGGAAGTTAGAGGTTTCATGGGACGCCTGAATTATATCGCCAGGTTCATTTCACATCTGACTGCTACTTGTGAGCCAATCTTCAAGCTTCTGAAGAGAGATCAAGTGGTAAAGTGGAATGATGAATGCTAGACCGCTTTCGGAAGAATCAAGGAATACCTTCAAGAACCGCCAATTATGATGCCTCCAGTTGAAGGAAGACCTTTGATATTATACTTGACAGTGCTAGACAATTCAATAGGGTGTGTGTTGGGGAAGCATGACGAGTCTGGTCAAAAATAACACGCCATTTATTACCTTAGCAAAAAGTTTACCGACTGTGAGACCCGATACTCATTGCTCGAGAAAACTTGTTGCGCTTTGGTATGGGCTACTCACCGACTGAGACAGTATATGCTGACTCACACTACCTTGTTGATATCAAAGATGGATCTGATCAAGTATATCTTCGAGAAGCCCGTCTCTCCGGAAGGATAGCAAGGTGGAAAATGATCTTAACCGAATACGACATACAATATACAACCCAAAAGGCAATTAAGGGAAGTGTATTGGCAGATCATTTGGCTCGTCAGGCCGTGGATGACTACCAGTCCATGAAGTTCGAGTTCCCAAATGAGAATATTACGTTGGTGACTGACTACGAAGAGACTAGACCAGACGAAGTACCTGAGGACGGATCCTGATGGTCTATGTATTTTGATGGAGCCTCAAACGCACTAGGTAACGGCATTGGCGCTATAATCATATCTCCCGGGGGCTGTCATACTCCGTTCACTGTCTGATTATGTTTCAACTGCACCAATAACATGGTGGAGTATGAAACATGTATTATGGGTCTTCGAGCTGCTATTGACCCGAGGATTAAGTTCTTAAGTGTATTCGGGGATTCCGCTCTGGTGATAAGTCAGATCAAAGGCGAGTGGGATACGAAGCACCCGAATCTCATTCCTTACAAAGAGTATGTACTGACATTGCTCCCACACTTGAGGAGGTAACCTTCGAGCATTTCCCACGAGAATAAAACCAGTTGGCGGACGCGCTAGCTACCATGTCTTCTATGTTCAAGGTTAGGTGGGACAATGAAGCTCCCCAAATTACCATTGAGAGGTTGGATGAACCAGCACACTACTGTGAGATCGACACCAAAGAAGTGGCAGACAAACCCTGGTTTCACGAAGTCAAAAGGTATTGAGGTTCAGGAGTATCCCGAAGGGGAATCTGTCAACCATAAGAAGTTTCTGAGAAGGTTCACTGCAAAATTCTTCCTTAGTAATGGGATCCTCTATAAACGCAACCATGACTCCACACTGCTACGGTGTGTAGACAAGAGCGAAGCATAGAGGATCATGACAGATCTACATGAAGGCACCTTCAGAACCAATTCTAGTGGACATACCATGGCTAAGAAGATCCTACGGGCAGGATATTACTGGTCCACTATGGAAGCCGATTGTTATCAGCACTCTCGAACTTGTCATAAATGCCAGATTTATGCTGACAAGATGCATGTGCCTCCAGTTCCTCTGAATGTTTTGACAGCTCCTTGGCCCTTTGCGATGTGGGGCATTGACATGATCAGCGAGATCAGACCTACTGCATCTAACGAGCATCGTTTCATCTTAGTAGCCATCGATTACTTCACGAAGTGAGTTGAGGGAGCTTCCTTCGCTACAGTAACCAAGAATGTCGTGGTGCAGTTTATCCGACACAATTTGATCTATCGATATGGTGTACCAGAGAGGATTATTACTGACAATGGTATAAATCTCAACAACATGATGATCACCGAGCTCTGTAAACAGTTAAAGATACATCATCATAACTCTTCTCCCTACCGGCCGAAGATGAATGGCGTTGTTGAAGAAGCTAACAAGAATATCAAGAAGATTGTACAGAAGATGACGGTGACATATAAAGACTGGCATGAGATCTTACCATTCGCTCTTCATGGGTACCGTACCTCAGCACAGACGTCAACAGGGGCAACACCCTACTCTCTGGTATATGGCATGGAGGCAGTCCTACCCATAGAAGTCCAGATACCTTATCTCATAATTATGAAGGATGCAGGTTTGAACGAAGACGACTGGATCCAAACCCGACTTGATCAGTTAAATCTAATCGATGAAAAGAGGCTTACTGATATCTGCCATGGTCAGACGTACCAAAAGCGAATGATCAAGGCTTTTAACAAGAAAGTCAGGCGTCAAGAATATCAACTCGGGGATCTGGTGATCAAGCGCATCATACTACCACAAGGTGATCCCAGGGGCAAATGCACTCCCACGTACGAAGGGCCATGTGTGGTTAAGAACATTTTCTCGGGAGGAGCTATGATTATAACCAACATGGATGGTGACGACCTTCCCCACCCTGTCAATGAAGACATAGTGAAAAGATACTACGCATAATAAAAGACCCGCTAGGTCGACTGGCCTAGGCAAAAATAAGGGCTTCTCGGTGAACCAAAAAGGTTCGGGAAAATGTAAGGGATGAAAATGAAAAAAATCTGTACACCCGGCAATTCGAAAACCCGAAAGGGCGGCTTGGGCAAAAAAGGGTATCCCGGTGGACTGAAAACCCGAAAGGGCGGTCCAGGCAAAAGTTAGGGATTGAAGCGTATCACTATGTCTCATTGGATCATCTTACGACCAGACTTCAGTATATACTGCCAAGCTCAGACGACGCCAATCAATCTGATCAACCTTCAGCCAAGCAACAAAGTGATTAGACGATTGAAGATATAAAGGCAATAGCAGAGTTGGAACCCAATGGGGTCATTTCACATAGCTACTTTTTCTTTCTTTTACACAAATTATATAATTTCTATCTTTCGGCGGTGTTCTCTTACTAGAACGTCATCCTCTTTGTACAAAACGCCTATTACGGGCCAACTTCAAAATCAATACAAATCATGTTCACGAGAAACTTCAATTTGTTTTCTCTTTTTCTGTTTTATTTTACAAGAACGTCCAATGATTTATTTTTGATATATGCATTTGAAAATGATTGATGCTCATAAATATTTACATAAGAAACAAAAGACAATTACCTGTAATTCCAGAAACAGGGAAAAACAAGAAGTACCAAACCTGGCGGTTCCTCCGCCCAACAGGTATCGGGATAGAGTCAGCTTTGGAACATGATTGTTGGTACATACACTTCCCACAGAGTAAAAGTATCCAAAGGCATTGATGTCAGTTTCCCCGAAACAGGACGTAACTGTCCCCAACCAAGGTTCATAATATCGGGCTAGTCAATAAATCTTATCACCCAAGCGGAGTTTGCTTCTACAGATACATAAGCTCAATCTCCAATAGAGCTTACCACTTCCAGCAACAGAATTGCATCCCTAGCTAAGTTTGTTCCTCCAGATCGGCAGGTCTACCAACAAAGTATCTCTTCCCCCAAAGTTTGGTCCCCGCAGAGTTTATTCTCAAGCATCTTCTTCCCGATAGAATATTTACAACTCTCCAGCAATAATCAGGGATCTATTTTCCCAAACGCGAGCATACCCCGATAGCGTTTCATAAACATACGTCATGACATACACATACATGACATATACAACATAATCTCATTTATTTTGAGAACATCATCTCACCCTGCATTTCATGCATAGCATATAACTAACCCTGATATCTTTTCAGGAAAAGAGGATTAGCTTCAGTAAATTCAGCAGTTATACAAACCATATTTACAGACGACTAATGGAAGCTCAGTTCTCGAAATCAAATGGGTCAACTAATCTACATTATCGCTTTGAAGTAACCCTACTATCCAGGTTCCTTCTCACAACCCTACCATTCGGGCTTTCATATTGAAGTAACCCTACTATCCCAGTTCCTTCTCACAGCCCTACTATCCAGGCTTTCATATCGAAGTAACCCTACTATCCAGGTTCCTTCTCATAGCCCTACTATCCAGGCTTTCATATCGAAGTAACCCTACTATCCCAGTTCCTTCTCACAGCCCTACTATCTAGGCTTTCATATCGAAGTAACCCCACTATCCTGGTTCCTTCTCACAGCCCTACTTTCCAGGCTTTCATATTGAAGTAACCCTACTATCCTGGTTCCTTCTCACAACCCTACTATCCAGGCTTTCATATCGAAGTAACCCTACTATCCCGGTTCCTTCTCACAGCCCTACTATCCAGGCTTTCATATCGAAGTAACCCTACTATCTAGGTTCCTTCTCACCACCCTAATATCCAAGTTTTCATATCGAAGTAACCCTACTATCCAGGTTCCTTCTCATAACCCTACTATCCAGGTTCCTTCTCATAGCCCTACTATCTAGGCTTTCTTATCGAAGTAACCCTACTATCCAGGTTCCTTCTCATAGCCCTACTATCAAGGCTTTCATATCGAAGTAACCTTACTATCCAGGTTCCTTCTCATAGCCCTACTATCCAGGCTTTCATAACGAAGTAACCCTACTATCCAGGTTCCTTCTCACCGCCCTAATATCCAGGCTTTCATATCGAAGTAACCCTACTATCCAGGTTCCTTCTCACAGCCCTACTATCCAGGCTTTCATATCGAAGTAACCCTACTATCCAGGTTCCTTCTCACAACCCTACTATCCAGGCTTTCATATCGAAGTAACCCTACTATCCAGGTTCCTTCTCACAACCCTACTATCCAGGCTTTCATATCGAAGTAACCCTACTATCCAGGTTCCTTCTCACAGCCCTACTATCCAGGCTTTCATATCGAAGTAACCCTACTATCTAGGTTCCTTCTCACAGCCTTACTATCCATGCTCTCATATCGAAGTAACCCTACTATCCAGGTTCCTTCTCACAGCCCTACTATCCAGGATTTCATATCGAAGTAACCCTACTATCCAGGTTCCTTATCACAACCCTACTATCCAGGCTCTCATATCAAAGTAACTCTACTATCCAGATTCCTTCTCACAACCCTACTATCCAGGCTTTCATATCGAAGTAACCCTACTACCCAGGTTCCTTATCACAGCCCTACTATCCAGGCTTTCATATCGAAGTAACCCTACTATCTAGGTTCCTTCTCATAACCTTACTATCCAGGTTCCTTCTCTCTTATCTCCAAACGGAAGTCCACAACACTGTAAGACCCGAACCTAATTAAACACGATCAGTTTCACATTTCCCCAGTGAGTCGCGGTGCAGCTTGTACCCTGACCAGACATGCAGTTCACTTCCGCTTCCTTAAGCAGGAGTTATTTCCCCAGTAGAGTAACGGACCACTGAAGCTCCTAAAATTCTATTTCTCCCAAGACAGATACCAACATTCCTCAGCATATTCCTCCTTAACAACAGTAACAGGGACTCTCGTCAAAGGAATATCTCAGGATATCCACATTCTCTAGATGGCATCCTTAAGCCCATCTCCAAAAATTCTCCGTTACATTTTGGATGGCATCTTTAAGCCCATCTCTGACGATTCCCTAGCAACGTCTAAATGGCATCTATAAGCCCATTCCTGATATCACAAATCAAGTGCCACTTCATGCGAGTGCACATTTCTGGGCACTCTAGTGTTCAATCATCTTCCACCTTTAGATCACGAAAGGCAGAGCAACCAATCTACATCCTCATGTTTAAGAAGATTGAACAGGGGCAGCTGTTATACCCCAAAATTTTCCCTCCCATTTTACTCACTCAATGGCAATTGAGGTCCCCAAGTTGCTCAAGGAAGTCCAAGAGTTAACCAGACAAGCTCTTCCTAAGGCAGTATACCCCAAATTAGGGTTTCTATTTTCATCAAGATAGGTGGAACAAAAAGGTATCATGTGCTCTACATAGTCTTAATATGTTCTTAAGACCCTACATGTCAAGTTTCATGCCTTGCATAAAAAGTTTGCTCAGTCAACTGCTCAGATGCTTGAGAATCGACGATATTAGGTCAAAAGTCAATTGTGGCCCACATACAGTCAAACCTCAAGACTTTGGTCAACATCAACATTTTGAAGTGACTTCCATCATTTTATCAAGGTTGGATCATGATTCTTCAAGGAATGCTCCAAATTCATCAAAACCCAAAAGTTGCTAAATTAGGATTTTGTAGGAAAAGTCAACCCAACTTTGACCAAGCATAAGTTCTTCATACTTTATCAGAAATTTTCCATCCAAAGCTCATTTTGAAGAGGATACAATTCCCTACAATCCATCTTCATCCCACAAGTTCAAAATATGCACTCACAAAAAGATATGAATTTTGACATTATAGGTCCTTTTGAAAAGTCAACAAAAACACTTTTTGGGTCAAAGCTCCATACATGAACATGGAAGATCCAATTGAGATGATACCAAAAGTTTTGGTTAGGGGATATCCTCAGATTTCTAAAAAGTACAAGAACACCCTCCTAGGGTCAAAATTAAGAGAGTTGTGCATTGTCAAAGTTGGCAATTTTAGGAAAATTGTCAAAAGTCAACATTTATCAAATTTGCATTTTTTTCCAAAGGGGCCCATGTTTTCTTGTTTGAAACATGTTTCTAATAGGACCCACGACTCATGGGCTTTTCCACCTACTATTTTATTACTTTTATCATTTATTTTGATTTTTTATTCATTTAAATCAAAATAAATCAAATTAAATGGTAAAATAATGAAAACAAATCAAATCTTGGAATTTGTGTGCACATTTTGAGTCCATATACAGCTAGCATGCCAGCCAATTCATGCAAGAATCATTAGGGTTGAAAAATATTGGATTGAAGCAATTTTTGGAAAGAAATCATACATGAAGCAAATCAAATCAAATCTCCATTATTTCTCAAGATTTATGTCAATTTTGTTGACCTAATTCAATCTACTATAAGTGCATAACAATTCCAGATCAAAAACACAAGGATTGGAGGCGTGAAACAGCAAGAACAAAATTGAAATTTTAGACAAAAAGTGTGAGATCAAAATCCACTCTAGAGCCTTCCTCACGGAGATTTAAAGATTCCAATCTATTCCAGGACATCCCAGGAAGCTACCAGCACCATTTGTAGGCTTCAAAACATCAAGAATCCTCGCATATAAGGATCACGGTTTGCACTAAGAACTCAAAATAGTTTACCATGTTTTACGTATCATAAGCATGTTTTAATTATATATTCTTGTTCATCATCTTGTTTGCAAGCTATTGGTACCATTTAACTGCATTTACAACACAAGAATCGCAATATGCCATAGCTAGGGTTTCGAGCTTCATTTTGGGATTTCTTAACCTAGGAAAAATTAGGTTTGATAATGGGTACCATGATGATCAGGGCTTCAAACCCAGTTGATTCATGGTCCCCAAATGAATTTATATTGCGTGTACATGATTTTTGAATGAGAGAGGGTTATAGCCATGGAAAAACGTATGTAGGTAAAAGTGTTTTACCTAAAACAACGGTCCAAGGAAGAAGATGATGCGTGTCAAAGAATGGGTGGCCAATTCAAATTTCGCGCGTGTTCTGGGCATGGAAATTGATTTTGTTTTTGATTTATTATTTTTATTATATTAACAATTAACTAATGGAGCACAGTTGGTAGGATGAGGGGCCTATGAGGTACACGTCCTGGGTTCGATCCCAGGTGTGTACTTTTGTATTTTTCTTCTAATTCCTTTACAGATCCAGCGTGTCTCCCAACCAAGTGTCCACTATACGTCTTTAACGTCCAGCCGTTTGATTAAGCATGCCATCAGATCTAACGCTCCATCCATTAAGCATAGGAGATTTTAGTGGTTGCCCTCCAGTCTAAAGAGATCAAATTGTCCCATTCGAATGTTGCCTCAGAAATGTTGCCTCGAAAAGATCTTAATACTTTAGGGTTACTACTAAAGTTTTCTAAATATTGCTTTAGTGATTGTATTCGTCCCTTTCGAACGTCCCTTACAAACTCCAACGACGGTGCTACCTACTCCTTAATAGTGGGATAGCACTGTCTAAAGGAAATAGAACAAAAACAATCTTTTTTCGAGTAAGTAGATGCTAGTAGGTACTTGCTCAATAAAAAACTTTTCACATAAACACCTTTCAAAAACAGTTTTCAAAAAAACTTCGTCACATCCTTGAGGACTGATACAAGGGTTATCACGAAGTAAAATATTTTCAAAACAAGCACATACATAAGCAATTTTAAAAAGATGAGCAAGTACCTAAGAGCCCATGGAAAACCATGGATAGAAAGGGTGCTAACACCTTCCCTTTCTATAATCTACCCCCGTACTCAGAATATCTCGAAAAAAAGTTTTTTCTGTTCTTTTTCCTTTTCCATGATTGGATGAAATAAAAGTCGGTGGTGACTCTTGCTTACCGCGACATTTTTCAAATAAAAAAATGCAAAACACAAACCAGTATTAAACACTCGGTTCTGCCACCGTATCACAGCTGGTGATAAAGATAGTCTCCCCGTCCTGTTTTGGGAATTGATCTTTATTTGACCATAAAGAAAGAAAGATAATTTCCCTGTCCTATTTCAGGAGTTAATCTTCGATATGTTTATGTAGATAGTCGCCCCGTCTTGTTTCGGGAATTGATCTACAATAAGTTTGTTGGTAAACCCGTCCTGTTTCGGGAGTTCATACCATTGGTGATAAAGATAGTTTCCCCGTCCTGTTTCAGGAGTTGATCTTTATCTGACCATAAAGAAAGAAAGATAATTTCCTCGTCCTGTTTCGGGAGTTAATCTTCAACTTGTCTAAAAATTGTTGATGATATTCGTCTATTGGTAGATTTTACCTGAAAAGGTAAAGAGTTAGTTGTATGCAATATCATGATGTATGAAATGCATTGCATAATGATGTTCTCAAAGTAAATAAGATGGTGATATATGCATTTTGTATGCATATGCTGTGATGTTTGTAAATGATGTATGAATATGAAATGTTTTTGAAGCGTATTGGTAGCTCTGTATAACATCTTGCTGGGGAAAATAAATCCCTGACTGGTGTTGGGGATGAAGAATATGTGTAATCTTCGGTCTTGCCTAGAATGTTTCTGCTGGGGATTCCTGCTCTCTGTTTAAGGAAGCTCCGCAAGGGAATGTTGATTTCTGCTTGGGAAGAAGAGTTCAGGGAGATCAGTCATTCATTGCTCTATTGGGAAATTTAATTCCTACATATCCTGACTAGGGATAAAAGAGATGGATAATCTTTCGAGGTGTTTCCTGATCGAGTTTCTGATATGGATGCCGACTCGTCTGGGGAGAATAAGGTTGAATGATATCTGGTCTGGTTTCAGATTTCGTAGAAACTCTCTAGGGATAACAGCCTAGACCTCTCTTTGCTGGAGAAGGAAAATTTTCCGGTGATTTGTAGTAGTCAGAGGAATAGACTCAAGCTAGGGAGATTAGATTTTGTTGGGGAAATAAACCTTGTTGGAGAAATACTCTGCTGGAGAAATACTCTGATGAGGAGACGAGCCCTATTGGAGAAGAGAGTTTTGTAGGGCATTTTATAGTTTTGGAGAAATAAACTCAGTTGGGGAAGAGAATTCCTATAAACTGTGTTGATGATATGATCTCTAATAAGGATTAGGACTCCGTGGGTTGGCGACATTGTCGGGGAGACGATCACACTCGTTTATCTGTTAGGGGATCTGCTGGTGAGTACGATTATGTTAACAGTTTGAAGATGCCCTACTTTCTGTCGTGAAGGCATATTAGACTTGCAGGGAATGTATCTCTTGTTGAAGATGAGCTTGTGCAGATAGTTCTGTAGGGATAATCCCGTGGAAACTGCTCTTTGGGATTTTATGGATGACTTGAACATTATCTCAACTTCTAGAGCCCTTGGTAAATGTTGATCAAGGTGATGAGTATTCTACTGATAGACAAGATATAATGGGACATAGTTGTACACTTTAATCCCTAACTTTTGCCTGGACCGTCTTTTCAGATTTTCAGTCCACCAGGATACCCTTTTTTGCTCAAGCCTCCTTTTCAGGTTTTCGACTTGCCGGGTGTATAATTTTATTTATATATCCCTAATTTTTGCTTGAACTCTTTAGTTCTCCAGGATGCCCTTATTTTTTCCTAGGCTAGTCAACCTAGCGAGTCTTTTTTTTCATACATAGTATTTTCTGACTATGTCCGTGTTCACAAGGTGCAAAGAATTGTCATTGTCCATAGTAGTAAGTGTTGAATCATTGCCACAAAATGTTTGCTTGATCGTGCGTGGCCCTTTGCTGGAATTCATGTTTAATGCCCCAAGTGATTCAGATGGAGATTTGCCCCTGGCTATTCAGCACTTTTGAGAGATTCTTTGAATCTTGACTCGACTGCCAAAAATGAGTTGGATAATAACATGTCATTCCCCTTGATTATGGAAGGCTTGTGATTAAAAGTGTCTTTCCATTTGAAGTGATTATGTTCATTGAGAGGATTTTCGTTCATTGAATATTCGTCGTGTGAATTTCTATACTGTTGAATAATTAGTTATATGCAAATAGTGGTATTAAAAATGCAAAGCTTATGTCTATCTTGAAGTTTTGAAAATGCATTTTTAGTAAATAAACAAAATTTTGTAAGAATATAACTCAGGATTTATAGTAAGCCTTACAGGAGTCAGGATACTTTTTGTAACAATATGCTTTCGAACTAACCTATGCTTCAGTTAAAACTTTTAAGGGTTGTAACGTGGTCTGGTTCACGGTTTAAAAAACAAATGATAAAGACTCAAACTTTATTTGTACCAAACCCGTTCTCCGTGATGTTCTTCAGCCCTATAGTCAGTTAACTGTGCGTTTAGATTCCAATTGAGTCTGGATTGACATTTTGGTGATGGTTCGGATACTGGAAGTTTACTTGAGAAGGCAATCATTTTTTCTTGTAACACCTTTCTTTTGTTGAGGATTTGTAGCGACCTCTTTTTGACTTTATTATCCCTAAATTTTGCTTGAACTGTTTCTTTTGTGACTACGGTCAGCGAGATGCCCCTGTTTTTTCTTAAGTCTCCTTCATAGGTTTTGACTTAGCGGACTTTTCTTTTGAGAGATAATGACTGCCTGTTTTACGGGGAACCATCATCGTCTTTTGATTTGGAAGGATGTCTCTGATACTATTCGTCGTGTACAAATTAAAATCTTGTGACAACATGTGCATTTGAATTAACTGAGAAACTACCCTGCCCCAGGTTATGATTAAAGGTTTCAATTTGTGTGAAAAGAAAACTCCTACTTCTTAGGCTCAATGGGGTTGACTAGGGATTATCTTCTTTATAACTTCACTATTTAGGATTTGAAACAACGCCTATACATCGTCAGCAAGGTCCGTTCAAAAACATACTGTAGAGATTATGATATCATTTTCGTCATCCTCTCTCTAAAGGCTTATAGCTTTTTAATCTAGAGTTGAATATCACAAAAAGAAAGTAAAATTATAGTTTAAGTATAGTGAAAACAAATGGATTAATTCAAGACAAACATATGTAATGCATTAATGGGTACCACCAAAGTCTGACATAAAGATAAGTGTTTGAACAAACAAAGAAATTACAAATGAAAATTCGAATGAACAAAAAGCTTCTCCGCCTGAATTTGTCACTTCATATGGTATGCCTTTGGGGATGACAGAAAAAGTCAATCTGACCATCTTGTGTGAATTCCAACACCCCTTCATCAATCAAGTTTTGAATCTTATATTTCAACATCCAATAGTTATCAGTATCATGCCCCAAACTGTTGGAGTGATATGCACATCTTGCATTAGGATTGTAGCTAGGAGTGAAAGTATTGGAATTCCGAGGAGGATCCTTCAACGTGACCAAATTCATCTTTAACATGTGTTACAAGTCTTGCGACATTGGCATGTTGAGTTTGGTATATTTCCTTTTGGATGTATCATGCTTACACTGACTACCCTGTTATTATTGGCGAAGTCGTTGTTGGGCTTGCGATGTAGTAGAAATCCGGAAAGGCCTGCTTTCAACCAAGCCAACTTCCTGTCTTATCAGAGGTTGATTAATGATTTGATTCTCAATTCTAACCATTCGTACCATACGGTTGTATTCGTCCTGATGAAGTTTGCTGATGAGAATTCTCAACTCTTCTTGTCCCCGAGCTAAGTTTTGGATAAGAGTCATATGACCCATCATCTGGATTCTCATATTTTCCATCTTAACTAACAATTGTTCCAACTGATCCTTGTTGTTGTCTTCAGGATTCTTCTTGGTCATGTTCTCAATGAGGAGTGCTTTCAATTCCTCTTGCCCCTTGTCTAAGCTTAGGAACATCTTCTAGAATTGTGCATTTTGGGTTTGGAGATCTTTGACAGTTTATTTGAGAGCCATTTTTCTGCTGAAATAAACAGCGAGAAAATGAGAAACCTGTCTTGAGAATATCTGTTATGTAATGACATGTATGATATGTAGATGCAATATTTTCAAGGATCTCGTGGGATAAACAAAAAAAATAGCGTGTTAGAAGTTGAGTCTGGCTGCAACTTTGACTGAAGAACTTTGCGTCTTTGAATGTCCTTCTATGAAAATCAAGCTCACCATGTCGAGTGGGTCCTAGCCTTTGACTCAAGATAATGTACTTCGTTCTTTGACGTCATTTGGTTAGAGGAAAATAAATCTTCTTTCCCCTTGCTAGATGTTTGGTTCATGCTACTTCAACGGCATTCAGTTAGAGGAAAATAAATATTCCTACCCCTTGCTAGACGTCTGGTTCATGATACTTCGACGACATTCGATTAGAGGGAAATAAATCCTCATGCCCCTTGCTAGACGTCTGGTTCATGATAACCTGCATCATCGGCTCTTGAGATCCTTGAAATGGTTAATGAAAATGCTATGACATGATGTCATGATGTGTATGCTATACACTAAGAAAAAGAGTAAGATGATGAAAACAAGTAAGTCTTGCCAGAAGTCCAAGTTATTGGATAAGGGATACAAACAAGTTCTGCAAGGAATTCACGTTGTTAGATAATGAATACAAACAAGCCCTGCAAGGAGTTCAAGTTGTTAGATAATGAATGCAAACAAGTCACACAAGTAGCCTTAGGTTTAAAGGCTCGCATGGAGTTTGTAGGTAAATACCCTCTTAAGTTTTAGTTGGCTCAACCTATCCTAAAAGAAGTAACTGGGTTCTAGGAGTCTCAATATCACCGATCTTTCTCTCAGGCATTGTTTCAGCACAAGCATCTAATTTGCGACCTAAATGTCACGAGACTCCGATCTCAATGAGTGTAGTATCGAGTATCAACCAACTTCATTATGCACCAAAGCCGGCCATCTCACTACTTTATACTGTCTAAGTTGTGTCAACTAAGGTTCTACGGTTAGTTGGTGCTTATGACACCACGCGGCAGCCCAACATTCTCCTTGACTTAACTCTAGGGACATCGGCACCAACCAATGTGTCACACTAACGTAGCTATCGCTTCAACCATATTGGTATACACCGTACAGTTTTCACGATCTATTGCTACTTACCTAAAATGTTCCTAGATTAGGGTATAATATCTTTGCAAGAATAAACCCGAGCAAAAAACCCTGAAATGTAAAGCATACAAATCAAGCAAGTAAATAATTTTAAACATGATATAACTCTAAGTTAACCTCACTTTTAGCATTCCCCAGCAGAGTCTCCAGTTCTGTAATATGGTGAAAGAACTGATTTTTGGTTTTGTATTTTATTGCAAATGTTGCAGATAGCAAGAGTCACCACTGACTTTTCTTTTATCCAATAAAGGAAAGGGTAAAAAGAACAGGAAAGACCTTTGGGAATTTTTCTGAGTTCGAGGTGTAGGTTATGAAATGGGAAGGTGTTAGCACCCTTTTCATTCGTAGTTATCTATAGTGTCTTAATCGCTAGCTCATTTTGAAAATACTTTGTGAATGTGTGTTTGAAAATATTTTGAAAATGCCTAAGTTCGTAAAACTTTGTAATGATTCTCGTATCGTTGAGAATGCATACAAAGTGTTTGTTTTGAAAATATTTCAGAAAAGTGTTTGTGTGAAAAGATGTTTTGTTTTTTGTATGAGCAAGTGATTATGAGCTATCCACCTACTTAAAAGTCTTTTGTGTTATATTCCTCCTCCTTAGATAGTGCTACCCAACCATTATTTAGTAGGAATCCCTATCATTGGATGCGTAAGGGACAAGTGCGAGTCATCGCACAATCATAAAGGTAACTCGTAGGGTGCTTTAGCAATTTGTCGTAAGGGACTAAGATCGTTTATCGAAGGCAGCACCGAAGGGTCATTGAGGGACTACGATCTTTTCACTTGAAGGTATTTTCTAAAGCGTCCCATGTTCGAGGGACATGACTGTTTTATCAGAAGGAAACAAGTGGAGTCACCCTAGAGGTGCGTGTGTGAATAGTGTATTCCATTCAG
This sequence comes from Vicia faba, assembly GCA_948472305.1. Lineage (NCBI taxonomy): Eukaryota > Viridiplantae > Streptophyta > Magnoliopsida > Fabales > Fabaceae > Vicia > Vicia faba. The sequence goes on from CATIWC010000686.1 coordinate 263,339, forward strand.
ATTATGTATCTTGTATTTAAGGTTGTCTAACATTTTGTTTTAGATCTTACCATACACGCCTAGTTACTATACAATTATAAAGAAAGCAGTAAAGGAAAAAATTAAATGTCCTAGGCTATTACAATACTTCGGGGAAAGGGATACAAACCGCAAAAACATAGGGAAAAATAGAAAGCGAATAAAATCCTAATTAACTATTACAATCCTTTAGCAGTTGCATAATAGTGAAAAATGCGAGGAAATGTAAACTACGACTATTACAAAATCAATTGTGCGACCTATAAATTTATTTCTAGAAGTCTAAATGACAAAGAAACATAAACGTTAGAAAAATGTTTTAAAGTCCTAAAATCTAAAACGTTAGAAATTAAATTTTTATGTATTTTTGGTTTGATTTGAATTATAAAATAAATAGACTTTAAACCTAAATTAAAGATTTAATTAATTATAAAAGAAACCTATGTTTAATTAATAAATTAAGAAAAATATTGTCTAGAAATTAAATTAACCTATTAAAAGTCTAGTTCTGGTTTTATTTTTATTTTTTTTGTGATTTTATTGAATAAAGAAAATGATTAAAAATAAAAATTAAATTAATTAGACAAAATGAAAGAGAAAAATAGAAAAAGGTTAAAAAGTATTGAAAAGAAGAAAAGAAATGTGCAGATGCTGTATGTTGTACCCCAAAATTTGCCCTCTCATTTTTCAAGTATTTGCTCACAAGATATTCTACGACGTTAGGTTTGCAGCACTGATACATCAATTTAGGCTTGAAATTGGCACAAGGGCAAAATGGTCAATTGCATACTGGAAAGTCAAACTTTGACTTTTTGGTCAACATTAAGTTTCAAATATCACAATTCATCAAGACATTCAAAAATATCAAGCTTGATCATCAAGAAGTTAAGAAAGTCAAAAGTCAACTTGAAAAGTCAAGATTTCCAAGACTTCGAAATTTTCTAAGTGTTTTTATACATGATAATTTCATCACTTCATGCCACTCTTTCACCAAGATGTAAGATGATTCAAAAGAAGCTTTCAACATGAAAGTTGTAGATCTCCATGATATGTTCAACATTTCTTTACACAACTTCTCCTAAATTTGCATGGATCTCAAGTTATAAATTCATGAAGTCATGACATTTTCATTTAACACTTAGAGAAATTTTCACAAGTTTTGGTCAGGTTTTTATCCCAACTTCTTGGCCAATTTTCATCAAGTTCCAATTTAATTTAACAAAAGTGGTCAACATGAAAGTTATAGAGGGTGTTTCAAGCTTTCCAAAACATCCAAGAGCATGAATTTATCATACTTGATCTAGGAGATTCAAGGGCATGAAGTTGGGCATCCACCCTTTATTTGCAAGTCATTCTATTGAAGAACACACAACAAAACCCTTATGCTATGCTGCATAATATTACTTTGCAGGCCTTGTGACTTGCAAATCTCTACATAATTTAATGTTTACACAAGAGCTTGAGCTATTACCCAAGTGTTTGAGCCATTGTCCAAAAGATCTTTCCATTTATGGCATAAAGGCACCATTGCTATTCTTGAAAAGCAATCTTTTTGTACAAAGTTTGTCTTGAGCCCATACTTTGTTGGTTTCTGATTTTACTCCACCATAAAACATGGAAATCAACCCCTCTAAACCAGCAACTTTGGTACTTCATCTTGGAACCATGGAGCACTTGACATAGTTTGATACTTACATCCCAACCAAACCATAACATGTTGTGTTGGAAACATATTCAGCCTTTGTTCACAAGTCCTTTGCTTATAAATAGAAGAATCATTTGCAAGACAAAGAGGTTAGAAAAAATATAGAGAGGCCAGAAAAAAATAGAAGGAGACACTAATACTCAAACTCATTTTGCTGTCAAAAAACCAGATTTGTCCATAAAATCTCTATTTTTGAGCTTTGAAGTTCAAATCTTTGAATCTCATACCTTGCAAGTTTTCTCCAAACAAACCATCCAAACACTTCATATACACCATATAGAAGTTGTTCAAACACAAAGACAACTTCTGTAACATCACTATCACCATCTTCCAAATTCAAAAAAAAAATACATTGCAACTTGACTCGGTTGGAGCAGTTCAACCATTTTTAGTACAAAAGAAAGGGTGGAGTTACTTCAAGAAGGTTCAAAGGAGCTTGACCAATCACCACTTTACACTTGAAAACATCCGTACATGTCCTAAAGCTTCCGCTTCGAGAGGTACAGAGGCTGACACGGGTGCCCGTGTCAATCGACAAGGCCCGTGTCAGAGTTACTGGTGCGTACATGACCAAAAAAGGATGAACAGGGGATGACACGGGCGCATGTGTCAGGTGACACGGCCGTGTCAGGATGGCTGGGACCAAAAAAATGCATAAAAGTCATGGACAGGTCCTGACACGGGTGCACGTGTCCCCCGACACGGCCTGTGTTAGCTCGGGCACCAAATTTCTTGATTTTTGGAGATTTTTTTAGGTTCTTTTGGATATATTGCATTGCTTGGATGTGACATAACTTTATAAAACCTTTTTGTTCAAATGAAACCTCAAAAAACAATTTTCTAAAGAATTAACTTAAACTTAGGTTTTTCTTCAATAAAATTAATTACCAAATCTTTTGCTATAAAAAATCCTAAAAAGCAATTTCTCTCACTTTACATCTTCTTGCATATTTTATTTTTGCGTTTCAGATTATGTAATTGTCAAAGCCTTGTAATAGTAATTAGGGTTTACTTTACTTGTCATCCCCATTTGTACATTTGTATACCCCATCCCCATAATGATGTAATAGCGTAGTAATTTTACTTTCCGCAATTTATCACTTTCATATCAATGCTAGTAAATTAGGGTTTGTATGGAAAGACAAAACCAACAAGTAGATCACCCTAATCAAGACTAAATGCATTTAAATAAAATACACTTTCACATAAGCACCCCTAGGGTTACTCCACTTGGTTGCCTTATACAAAAAATGGTCATATTACGCATGTAAGGTATCTTAGAAAAACAAACAAACAAAAACAAGATCATAGTCCCTCGATGACGCTATTCAAAGTTTCCTTTAAAAAATGATCTTAGTCCCTTAAAAATGCTAAGATACTTTGCAATATTGCTAATCATGGTTATACGATGACCCACGCCCGTCCCGTTTACATCCAAAGATAGGGTTGCTTACCAAATCAATGGTAAGACAACAATGTCAAAGGAATAAAAAATGCATAAGAAAGACATTTGAGTAGGTAGATTGCTTCTAGTTACTTGTTCTATTTTCAAACAACTATCCTTGCTATTTTCCAAAACAAACACACATTGTTCCAAACATCTTACAAACATTGAAAACATTTTCAAAAAGACAAACATATTTGTATACATTCTTACGAACGAGAATCACTATAAAGATTTCCTAAACAATGGCCTCTTTTACAAAATACTTTCAAAACCACACAAAGCAAAATTTCAAAACAAAAGCAAGTGATCTATCAAGTAACAAAGAGCCCATGGAAAACCATGGATGAAAAGGGTGCTAATACCTTCCCTTTTCATAATCTACCCCCCTAACTCAAGAAACAATCTCAAAGGTCTTTCCTGTGCTTTTTCACCTTTCCTTTTGGATAAAAGAAAAGTCGGTGGCGACTCTTGCTAACTGCAACATTTGCGATAAAACGCAAAACCTTCAAGTCAGTTCTCCCACTGTATCATAGAACTGGCGACTCTACTGGGGAAAATAATTCTAAAAGTGGGGTTACCTTAGGGTTTAGATCATATTTACTTTCTTACATTGATTGACTTGTATGCTTTATATTATGGTTCTTTTTTGGGTTTGAATCCTCTACCCAGATTTGGGATACATTATAGGTAAATAGCAATACGTTGTGGAAACTGTGCGGGGTATACCGACATGGTCTAAGCAATAACTATATTAGTGTGACATATTTGTGGGTACCGATAGCCTTTGAGTTAATCAAAGAGAATACGGGGCCGCTGAGTGGTGTCATGAAGCACTAATGAACTTCTAGAACCTTTATTTGACCAACTTGGCCTTTAGGATATAGTGAGATGACCGACTTTGGTGCAGTCCGAAGTTGGTAGATACTCGATACTACACTCATTAAGGGTTGGTTTCTTGGGATATTTCAGTCGCCATTAAAGAGGCTTGAGCTGAAACAATGACCAAGGAAACAATCCGGTGATATTGAGATCCCTTAGAACCCAGTTACTATTATTAACTAAGACAGGTTGAGCCAACTAAGCTTCAAGAGGGTACTTACCTATAAAACTCCATGCAAGCCTAAACTAAGGACTTGTTTGATTTTCTTGTATATGCATACTTGTACATAACATCATGGACATCATGAACATCATATACATCCACTAACCATTTCAAGGATTTTGGGGATTCATCTTTGTTCTTGTTTTGTAGGATATGGATTCGCTTCGCAGGAAAACTATCCAAGTCAACCTTGTAAGAATTCATCCACAACTCAAGGAGTTAGCTTCAAGAATCCCTGAGAAATCTCCATTCACCGAGAGACATGGTCGTCTACTCAACTTGGTTACCTCCAACACAAATGAGGATATGATGAAGGTGTTCTTCCAGTTCTTTGATCCTTTGCACCATTGCTTCACATTTCCCAACTATCAGCTTGTGCCCACTTTGGAAAAATTATCTCAACTCTTGAGGATTCCTATTCTCAATCAACTACCTTTCAAAGGTACGGAAAGAGACCCAAAGCCATAAGAGATTGCTCAAGCTCTGCACTTGCACTCATATGATGTCACAACTCATTGGGAACTAGGAGTGGTGTCAAAGGATTCTTATAAAAGTTTCTGTTTGAGAAAGCCCAAAGCTGTTGGAATTCCTTAGACTTGCAAGACTTTGAGGAAATTGTGGCTCTTATTATCTATGGGATGGTCTTGTTCCCCAATCCTGACCAACTCATAGATGTGAGCGCCATCAAAATCTTCATGTCACGCAATCTGGTGCCTACATTGCTTGGAGATATCCTACACTCTTTTCACACTCGTACAATGAGGAAAAGAGGTGTCCTTATGTGTTGCACTCCTCTCCTGGCAAGTTGGTTTATTTCTCATCTTCCCCAATCAGTCTTAAAGAATGAGCAAGGTTTGAGGTGGTCACAAAGGTTAATGATGCTCAAACATTCAGACATTCATTGATGCTCCCGATCCAAAGAGAATGTTATCATTGTTGACCGTTGTGGGGAATTCCCTAATGTCCTTCTACTTGGCATTAGTGGAGGCATCACCTACAACCCATGCTTAGCTCTAAGACAGTTTGGTTATGCCCGAAGAGATGGCCCGCACGAGATGCTGATTCAAGGCTTGGTATTCGACTACGACAACGATGATCAAGGTCTTCGCCATAGATTCATCCGAGCTTGGAGGATGCTAAACAAGGTGGATAGCAAGACTTTGGGATATAGGAATTCCATCCCTCTTGAGCCTTACCTCAAGTGGGTACGAACCCGCGCTCAAAGTCTTATGATGCCTTATCCTTCCATTCTCTCGGTGATCATTGAGCCTGTCAAGGAGGGAGATGTTCCATACACTATCCTACATCCTGACATGCCCACATCTCTTGAAGACTTACAAAGGGATTGGATACAACTCAAAGGAGAGTGAGATACTTTTGAAGCCCAATTCTACGCAAGTGAGAAGAAGGATTTGGAACTCACTAGACTACTTCATGAGGAGCGGACCTTGAACGCCTACATTGCACCAAAGAGGATGCACACTACTTTTCTATCTTAGAGTTTTATATTATTTTGCCCAAGGGGGCATTGATGTACTCAAACTTTATCTTATTGATATAACGTGTGTTTCTTTTTGTCCAAAACAAAGTTGAATTTTTGAAATCCTTGAAAACATTGCATATGCATATATCATGCATCATAACATAAGCAGGTCTTTTGCAACAAGTCTCCTCATCTCTCTACTATTTATTTCAGTAAGATGTATCTTGAGCAAACAATGAAGGATCTTCAAGCTCAGAATACACAGTTTCAATAGTTGCTCATGACCCTAGCCAAGGGGCAGGAAGAAGTGAAAGCTCACCTCACAAGGGGCATGGTCATAGGGAATCCAGAGGGCACCAAGGATGATCAGTTGGAACGAATACAAACCGAGATAGCCATAATAAAGGTCCAAATGATGGGACAACTGGTGGGCCAGATGGCTCTTATCTAAAATATGGCTCAAGGACAAGAAGAGCTGAAAGTTCTTGTCAACCAGCTTTGTCAAGATAGTTGCAACCGTATGGGGCAAACAACCAAAATTGGAAATCAAGTCACTGCTCAGCCTCCCATAAGACAAGAAGTTGGAAGACCTTCCCAATCTGCTGCCACATCACGAGCCCAACAACGACTTCGTCAACATCAACCAGAAAATCAGCAAAGGCAAAGCAATCCCAAAAGACAGTTTACCAACATCAACATACCACTGTCTTAAGCTTTGCAGCACATGCTGAGGGTGAACCTAATTACACCAATAAGACCTCATCCAAATCCCAAAAACTTTTCTCCCAGCTACGATCCCGATGTCAGGTGTGCCTATCATTTCGATAGCCCTGGGCATAATACAAACGATTGTTGGGTGCTGAAATACAAAATTCAAAACCTGATCGAAGAAGGAATGCTGGAATTCACACAAGATGGCCAGACTGAATTCTTCTGCCGTCCCTCAAAGGCTCACCACCTAAAGTGACAAGTTCAAACAAAGAGGCTTCTGTTCATTTGAATTTTCAATTGTAATCTCTTTTGTTATTCAAACAATTATCTATTAATGTCAAACTTTGTTTCATTAATGAATTAAATATGTTTGTCTTGAATTAATCCATTCATTTTCATTCTATTTAAATTATGCTGTTTATGATATTCAACTCTTGCTAAAAGTTACAAGCCTTTAGAGGGAGGATGACGAAAACAATGCCATAAATCTCATAGAGTATGCTTTTGAACAGACCTTGCTGACGATGTACAAGCATTCCTTCAAATCCTAAACACTGGAGTTATAAAGAAGATAATCCCTAGTCAACCCCTTCGAGCCAAAGAAGTAGAAGTTTTCCCTTTTTCACAAAATTGAAACCTTTAATCAAAACCTGGGGAAGGGTAGTCTCTCAGTTAGTTCAAATGCGCTTTTGAATTGCAAACTCTCATCTCGTAAATACAATGAATGATATTAAAACATTTCTCTGGAATCAAAAGACGGTGATGGTTCCCTACCAATTAGGCAGTCATTATCTCTCAAAAGGAAAAGCCCACTAAGTCAAAACCTACAAAGGAGGTTTAAGAAAAACTGGGGCATCCCGCTGACCGTAATCTCAAAACAAGAACAGTCAGGAAAAAATTAGGGATAACAAATCAAAAGAAATAGGTCACTACAAATTCTTAACAACATGAAAAATGTTGCAAAAATGACTGCCTTCCGACAAACTTAACTTGTTTGAACCATCACTAAAGCGCCATTCCAGACTCAATTGGAGTTCAAACACACAATTAACTGAGTTTAGGACTGAAGAACGTCACGAAGAGCAGGTGGGTACTATTGTACCCCAAAATTTGCCTTCCCATTTTTCACAAGAAATCAAAACCCTAGGGTTTTTCTCAGATTTTCAAGATTGGCTCAGGAATCGATCAGACAGATTTTTCTTTGGCAGTAGATCAAGAATTAGGGTTTTTCTCGCATTTCTCAAAAGAAGCAGAATTCTCAAAAATTCAATTAACTGTCACATGTTTTCACACTTTTTCAAGCTTACTGAAAGATTACTGGTTGTTCTCAAGGTCTGTTCATCTAGGACAAGAAATGGGAGCTGAGACTGTCATTTGGAATATTCAGTTTTTGTCTGATCCCGGTTAACTAGATAATGTGCATCTGTTAAGACATTTGCTTTGTTAATGGAATGAAACGTTTGCTTGTTTATTGGAATGCACAATGCGTATTTTGATTGAAATGTTATTGCAAGGTTATGAGATTACAGAGTTTTTTAGATTACTTGGAATTTAAGTTATCTGTATTAGAAATATTGGAATGCAGTTTCAGTTATTTTAATCAGGAATCTTAAAGAATCGGTGAAAACTTGAGGAGAGAATTGCAAGATATTGACACTAGAAGATTTTATTGGATATCAGATTGTCTCACAAAGATCTTTCATTTATTTCAGATGTTGATACAAAAATAATTTAGTATTCATATGCTTTAAGTTTTACAGCTTATAATACTTGAAAAATAAATTATTACAATTAATGGAAAATATCTCTAAGTTACAAAGAATTGAATCTAAGCCTAAGTTTCCATTGCTCCATCGCCACAAAGAATTTCTTGCTTCCTCTGCTTTGTCATCACCCAATTTGTGCTCACATGAAAGAAAGACAAAGAAAAGAGGATTAGTACAGTTAATTAAATAGAATTTTCAAACAAAAAAAGAAAGAAAATATTCATCATTAAAGTTTGTCGTTTGGAATCAGAGGAGCTATTTTCATTTCACCATGTTTTTATTTTTTCTCTTTGAAAATCACAAGAAGATTGCTCTTCTTGGTTCACAAAGAGAAAAATGAAAAATGCAAGCTAAAGAATGCAAGGCAAATGGTTCAGATGAAAACATAACAAGGCCAAACTGTCAAGCAACTAAGGCAGGCAGCACAAGCAAACCAAACAACATGGCAAACCAAACAGCATGGCAAAACAATGCAGCATACAAAGACAAACTGGATGCAAGTATTGCAAAGCAACCAAACTGAATGCAAACAAAGTACAATGCAGCTAGAAAGTACAATGCAGCAGGCAAAAAGTGCAGAGGGTAAACCAAATAACAAGCAAAAGGCTTGTCATAGCCTATCATCATTTTCCAAGAAATAAGGCAAACTTTTCAGAAAAAGTAAAAAAAGCAAACTGCTTTATCATAAAGAGAGAAAGAGAGAAAATATATCACCTATTGGAATGGTACAGTTTGGATACCAAGGCTAATCTATCACAAGTCACAAAGATATAACACCATGAAGCTGGAAGAAAAAGGGGGAGTAGTTTTATCAAACATAAAAAAGGGCCTAACAGTTTCAAGCTACAAAAAACTCCCAGTCTGCTAACAATCTAAGAAAACCTGTTATCAAACTTCCAAACCTGTGCAAACATTGCACAAAACACAAAAATGCATAACAGTTTTCAGACTCACCAAAAACTACAAATCCCAAACCTGTTATCAAACTCAAACATCACAGAAAACCTGTAAAAAGAAAGAGCTAGTAACCAAAATTGTATAACAGTTTCAAACAGCACAACCTGCATAAAACTCACTGCCTAACAGTTCCCAAACCAAATAAACAGGCCAACAACATAAACATTCACAAAAACTCTAAACCTGCATAGCAGTTCAAACAAACTGTAACAAAAATTGCATAACAGTTTCAAGAAACAGGCCAAAACTACCAACATCCAAAAACCTATTAACAGCCCAACCTGTAGAACCAAACTGCAATACCAAACTACACAATCAATCAAAAACCATCAACCAAACCAAGTTTCAGAGACCATCATCAAACAAAAAAACCTTCAACTGTGAAACCAAAGCTAGCATACAGTCCAAGCTAACAAATCAAAGTCAGAAGAGTTTTCAAACAAATCTTCAACTCAACCACTTGCATACCAAAGGTTTCAGAAACTGTCATCATCAAAAAATCCATACCAACAATCAAAAGTTTCAGAACTACAATCATCATCAACAAATCCAAACCAACAAACAAAGTTTCAGAATAAACCATCATCATTCAAGTTCAAGAGAGAGGAAAGAGTTTCAGAAGCATTCAACACTAGCATCATCATAGTTCAAGAGAGAGAGGAAAAGAAATATCAAAGGTTTCATAAGCGATAAGCATCATCATCAAGCAAAAATCAAAATCAAAGGTTTCAGAAGCGATAAGCATCAACATCAAGCAAAAATCAAAATCAAAGGTTTTGGAAGCATTTAGCATCATCATCAATCGTTGTACAAACAGAGTTTCAGAAGCCAAATCAACAACAAAATCAGAAGCATTACCGTCATCATCTATTCCCCTCGTGTCCAGCCACCAAGGGAGCGCCATCAATCCAACCTCACATTCCTCTCTTCCACAAAGGTTCCGAAGGTACACCTCTCTTCAAATCACTTTCTGCGTCTCAAATGTGAACAATAGATTAACAAGCCAAAACGTGAACAATAGATTAACAATAACAAAAGAACGTTCAAACTTCAAAAAAACCAGAACAATACCTTTCAAAGAAGTGAAAATCATTAGCGCTTAGAGTGTGAGAGGGGTATGTGAGAGGGATAGCACTCCGGCGGCTTGAGGGGAGGGGAAAATCAGAGTGATTGAGTGAGAGAGAGATGAAGAAGAGGAACAAGAGAGACAAACGGCGCCACTGTGAAACGGGTTCACAAACCCTAAACACAACAAACCCTAAAACTGACTTAGGGCAATTGGGCATGTCCGCCCCCAACCATAAGCCCATGTAATTGCTGGCTCACACCCCCTCCATTCTGACCTAACTTCTTCTCTTATTTTGTTTGGGCCCAACATCCATATTCTCTTAAGCCCATTTTTTTTAATTTGTTTTCTTTTCTCTTAGTTAATAATAACACTAATAATATATTAAAATTTTATTTTGGCAAATTACTTTGATTTTCTTAAATTAGTTTTATTTTCTTCTTTTATTAATTAATCTTGTTTCATTTGATAAAATACCAAAAAGAATTTAAATTGATTTAATTAATTTTGTTTTCTTTAAACCCTTTTTTATTGATTAATAAAAATACAAAATAATAGAGATTTTGTTTAATTAAATTTTCTTTCTTTAAAACTTTTTCCTTTTAAAATTAATAAAATACAAAAGAATAATAATAATAATGTTTAATCTTTTAGAATAGATTTTATTTATCTCTTTTTAATAAATACATGCATTTCATAATTTATTGATTTTCTTTATTTCTTCGTTTGTTATAGCTTTATATTGAATCGCGACAATTCGATTTGGTTGTAATACTTGATATTTAGACATTGTTATTCTCATGAGATTTATCCCCATTTGTAATAATTGTACCCCCATTCTCGGATACTTTTGTAATAACTTAGACTTTTAATTCCCGCAATTTATCGCTTTCGATATACTGTGTAGTAATTAGGCGTGTATGGCAAGATTCAAAAATCAATCGCTAGATGACCTAATCCAAGAATAAATAACTTGAAAATAATACAATTCTCACACATGCACCCCTAGGGTTTCATCCACTTGTTGCCTTGAAAATGGCCATGTTATGCATGTTGAGTATCTTGGCAAAACAAAAACAAAACAAAAGATCATAGTCCCTCGATGATGCTATCTTGGTTGCCTATACAAAAATGATCTAGTCCCTCAAAAAAATTGCTAAAGATACTTAGCACTATTGCTATCATGGTCAATATGATGACCTGCGTCTGTCCCGTTTAACATCCTAATACAAGGTTGTTTACCAAATGTAATGGTAAAACAACACTGTCAAAAGGGTTAAAAATGTGTAGGAAAGATCTTTGAGTAAAATAGGGTAGATAACTCTTAGTTACTTGATCAAAACTTGCAAAAACATCCTTGCTATTTTCAAACACACCTTACAACACAATTTCAAAACATTTCCCAAAACAAACTTTCAAAACTTTCAAACATTGAAACTTCTTTTCAAAAGACAATACACCTTTGTATACATTCAAGCAAGAATCATTACAAAGGTTGCCACAACGATGGCCTCTTTTCAAAACATTTTCAAAACCACACACAAAGCACCATTTTAAACAATTGAAAAGCAAAAGCAAGTGATCTAAACAAGTAACTAAGAGCCCATGGATAACCATGGATGAAAAGGGTGCTTGCACCTTCCCTTTTCATAATCTACCCCCCGAACCCAAGAAAACATCTTAAAGGTCTTTCCTGTGCTTTTTGACCTTTCCTTTGGATAAAATAAAAAGTCGGTGGCGACTCTTACTAAACTGAAACATTTGCGAACACAAACGCAAAACCTCAAGTCAGTTCTACCACCGTATCACAGAACTGGCGACTCTACTGGGGACTATTATAAAAGTGGGGTTACCTTAGGATTTAGATCACCTTTACATGCTTATCTTATTTGACTTATATGCTTTACTTTTTGGTTCCTTGTTTGGGTTTGTTTTAAATCCTACACCCGGATTTGGGGGCACCTTTTAGGTAAGTAGCAATAAACTATGAGGGAACTGTGTGGGGTATACCGACATGGTTGAAGCAGTGGCTACATTGATGTGGCACTTTGGTTGGTACCGGTAACCCTTGAGTTGAATCAAGGAGAGTACGGGGCCGCCGTGTGGTGTCGTGAAGCATCAACTAACTTTAGAACCTTACTTGACCAACTTGGCCTTTTAGGATGTAGTGAGATAATCGGCTTTAGTGCAGTCCGAAGTTGGTAGATATTCGATACTACACTCATTGAGGGTTGTTTTCTTGGAATATTTCGGTCGCCAGTAAAGTGGCTAAACTGAGACAATGAACACAGAAAATAATCCAGTGACATTGAGCTCCTTAGAACCCGGTTACTATTTCTAGGATAGGTTGAGCCAACTAGACTTCAAGAGGGTACTTACCTACAAACTCCATGCAAGCCTAAACCTAAGGACTTGTCTGCTTTGTGTGAATATGACTATTTGTATATACACTTGCTTACTTTTGCATACTTGTACATAACATCATAACATCATACCATAGCATTTTCAATAACCATTTCAAGGATCTCGAGGGTCTTTGATGCAGGGGCACGTTGAACCAGACGTCTACCAAAAGGCAAGAGGATTCATCTTCCTCTAAAACAAACACCGTCAAAGATTAAGTACAACAACTTGAGTCAAGGGCTATGACCCACTTGACATGGTGAGCTTGATTCTCGTGGAAAGAAATCCACCGATACAAAGTTCTCCAATCAAAGATGTTGATCGAAGTTCAACCTCTAACATTTTCTTGTGTTTACCCCGCGAGATCCTTGAAAACATGCATCCACATATCATGCATCGTATCATGACAGGTTTCCCCCTTTCAGGTCTCCTTACCTTCCTACTGTTTATTTCAGTAGAGATGGCTCTAGAGAAGACTATCAAAGACATCCAGGCTCAAAACGCTCAACTTCAAGAGATGTTCTTGAACCTGACCAAGGGGCAGAAAGAAGTGAAAGCTCTCCTCACAAGGGGCATGGTCCTAGGGAATCCAGGCGGCATCAGGAATGATCAATTGGAAGGGCCACATATTGAGATGGCAACAATGAAAATTCAGATGATGGGACAACTGGTGGGCCAGATGGCTCTTATTCAAAACTTGGCTCAAGGACAAGAGGACCTAAAGGTCCTCATCAACAAACTGCATCAAGATGGATGTAACCAAATGGGGAAAACAACTAGGGTTGAGGATCAAGTCACCATTCAGCCTCCTTTGAGACAAGAAGTCAAGGGAAAGTCTCCCCAGTCTGCTTTAGGGTCACAAGCCCAACAACAACCTCACCAACATCAACAGGATAATCGGCGTGAGCAAAATACATCTGAAAAGCACTCCACTGAGATTAACATGCCATTATCCCAAGTGCTGCAACGCTTGTTGGAAGTCAAGCTAATTGTATTAAGGGACCCCCCTTCGGCGTCTCAACACAGCCTCCCCAGGGTACAATCCAAATGCGAGATGTGCGTACCATTCCAACAGTCCTGGGAATGACACCGATAACTGTTGGGAATTGAGAAACAAAATTCAAGATCTGGTTAAAGAAACAACACTGGAGTTCACGCAAGACGGCCAAATGAAAATCTCCCGTTGAAGGCTCTCCGCTTAAAGTGACAAGTTCAGACTAAGAGACTTTTGTTTCATTTGAATTTCCAAGTTGTAATTTCTTTTGTTATTCAAACAATTATCTATTAATTTCAAACACTGTTTCATTAATGCATTGCATATGTTTGTCTTGAATTCATCCATTCGTTTTCACTATACTTAAACTATGTTTTCTACTTACTTTTGACATTTAACTCTTGCTAAAAGTTACAAGCCTTTAGAGGGAGGATGACGAAAACAATGCCATAATCTCATACAGTATGCTTTTGGACAGACCTTGCTGACGATGTACAGGCGTTTCTTTCAAATCCTAAACACTGGAGTTATAAGGAAGATAATCCCTAGTCAACCCCTTCGAGCCAAAGAAGTAGAAGTTTTCTGTTTTAACACAGATTGAAACCTTTAATCAAACCTGGGGCAGGGTAGTCTCTCAGTTAATTCAAATGCATGTTAAAGTCACAAACTCTCATCCTGTAATACGATGAATGACATCAAAAACATTCCTTTGGAATCAAAATACGGTGATGGTTTCCCATTACTTAGGCAGTCATTATCTCTCAAAAAAAGAAGAAAAGCCCACTAAGCCAAAATCTACAAAGGAGGCTTAAGAAAGTTGGGGCATCCCGCTGACTGTAAATCTCAAAAACAGGAACAGTCAGGCAAAAATTAGGGATAATAAAGAAAGAGGTCACTACAAATCCTCAACAACATGAAAAGTGTTGCAAAAATGACTTCCTTCCAACAAATTCAACTTGTGTGAACCATCACCAAAACGCCGTTCCAGACTCATTTGGAGTTCAACGCACAAATAACTGAGTTTAGGATTGAAGAACATCACGAAGAGCGGGTGGGTACAAATATACTTTGAGCCTTTATCCTTTGTTTCTTAAAATCGTGAACCAATCCACGTTAAAACCCTTAGTCCTAATTGAAGCATGGGTTAGTTCGAAAGCATACTGTTACAAAAGATATCTCGACTCCTGTAAGGCTTTGCTCTAAATCTTGAGTTGAATTTTTCTTATAAAAAGTTTTCTGCTAAAAAACGCATTTTTTTATTAAAAAAATTTTCAAGACAAGCATAAACATTGCATTATTTGAATAGCATGGTTTGCATATGGCTATTTGTTTGACAGCGAAGAAATTCACACAGTGAATGTTCCGATGAATGAAAGCTCTCTCAGTGAATAAAATCACTTCAAGTGGGATGACACTTCCGTTGCAAAAATCTCCTATCAACAAAAGGGGACTTGGCATGGCATTGTCCAATAAACCTGGGGCAATCCAGTCAAGATTTCAAGAAATCTCTCAAAGTCCAGTTAACCTGGGGCAGTCCAGTCAAGATTTCGAGAAATCTCTCAAAGTCCAGTTAACCTGGGGAAGTCCAGTCAAGATTTCAAGAAATCTCTCAAAGTGCAGAGTAGCCAGGAGCAAGTCTCCGTCACCATCACTTGGGGCATTGAACTTCAATCCCAACAAAGCGTTACATATAGTCGAACATTTCCTGGCAAAGCCATAAGCATTCGCTACTCGGGGCCGTGATGAATCTCTCCAAAATCCTCCTCATGAGTTGGCTCTCAGCCAGAGTTTCAATCTTTGATAACCTCTTCTCCAGCTAAGTCGACTTCAAGAATTCCTGAAAATTTGTCCCATTGAAGTCGCCATATTTTTCACTATCAAAAACGAAGAATTCAACTCTTTTCCCCATCACCAGTTCGGGATTTATTTTCCCCAGCGAGAGGTCGTCTTGAAAACATTACACATCCGTACATCAGGACATCATACAACGCAATCTCATTTATTTTGAGAACGTCATTATTTGATATATGTCATGCAACTAACCTTTCCCTTTCAGGAAAGATGCAGTCAAATTCTCACAAGATTCAAGTTATGAAGCCTGGACCACGACCAGATAGTAGTTCATTCAACTTTCCCCTTCAACAGCAGTCCAGGATTTATTTTCCTTGGTATCTGTTGAAGATATTCCAAGATTTTTGTCTGGCTCAGTTAAATCGATTCAAAGATTTTTCTGATTCAGATCCAGTCAAAGTAATTTAAGACCTTCTCTGGCTCGGTCAGATCGACACTAAGATCTCCCTGATTCTTATTCCACTTAAAGATATTCCAGATTTTGTTGTTTCAGATAAATCTCTCAACGGTTTATTCTGATTCACTTCCAAATTTTTGCTGTTTCAAATAAATCTCTCAACAGTTTATTCTGATTCACTTCCGGGTTTTGCTGTCATAAATCCAGTTCAAACTTTCCGTCAACGCCATCTTTGAATGGTATCTTTAAACCCATTTCCATAACGCCATCAAATCAGCATGTCATTAACACCCCCAGAGGAGATGAGACTACCAACTACCAATCCCCAGCGTAGTTGAAACTACCAATCCCCAGCGTAGTTGAAACTACCAACCCACAGTAGAAATAATCTGGTTTCTCCAAATCCCCCAACAAGTTATCTTAAAGCCTGAATTCAACCAGATAATACCTTGATTATACTGAATCTCGGATTCAACCGGATATTAGTAGGCCCCAAAATAAAAGGGAAAACCGGAAGCGACCGGATAACCATTTGATTTCCTTCTGAAGACTGGACGTTGACCAGATAGGAAGTAAGGTATTGTGAAACCTGGATGTTGACCAGATAGCAATACAAGACACTGTAAAGCCTGGATTCGACCAGATAACAGTTAACCCTTAACGGAATGAAGATTCTCATTCTTGAAACCTCAGAAGATTGGCATACTCCCAAGCTCCTGATACCCTTAACAGAATGAAGATTCTCATTCTTGAAACCTCAGAAGATTGGCATACTCCCAAGCTCCTGATACCCTTAACAGAATGAAGATTCTCATTCTTGAAACCTCAGAAGATTGGCATACTCCCAAGCTCCTGATACCCTTAACAGAATGAAGATTCTCATTCTTGAAACCTCAGAAGATTGGCATACTCCCAAGCTCCGGATACCCTTAACAAAATGAAGATTCTCATTCTTGAAACCTCAGAAGATTGGCATACTCCCAAGCTCCTGATACCCTTAACAGAATGAAGATTCTCATTCTTGAAACCTCAGAAGATTGGCATACTCCCAACCTCCTGACCCAAACGCCTGAATGAAGATTCTCATTCTTGCTTACCCAGAAGATTGGCATACTCCCAACCTCCTGACCCAAACGCCTGAATGAAGATTCTCATTCTTGCTTACCCAGTAGATTGGCATACTCCCAACCTCCTGACCCAAACTCCTGAATGAAGATTCTCATTCTTGCTTACCCAGTAGATTGGAATACTCCCAACCTCCTGACCCAAACGCCTGAATGAAGAATCTCATTCTTGCTTACCCAGAAGATTGGCATACACCCGAACTCCTGGTATTCCTGACAGAATGAAGGTTCTCATTCTTAAAGTGGTATACAACCTAAACCCCTGAGCTTACTCCCCAACAGTATAGCTATTCCCCACAGAGTTTTTACTCCCCAACAGAATGAAGATTCTCATCCTTGATTCTCCAGTGAAGTTACCAGAGCCTTCTTTACTCTCAACATAAATTTGTCAGAGTTTTTAACCCACTGCGGATCGAAGATTCTCGTTCTTGGCTCCTCAGCACAAATTCCCCTAGCAGAATGAAGATTCTCATTCTCAATTCCCCACAGAAATTGTCAAAGTTTTGATAATCCCTGCGAATTGTCAAAGATCTTGAATCTCCAGCAGTAGTCATGGATTTATTTTCCTCGACAGCAGTCGAAGATTTTATTATCTTCAGTTTTCAAGGACTTATTTTCCTCAGCAAGACAGCTATTTAGCTTACATGCGCATACATTACATTCATATGTCATAAGCATTGATAAAACACATATATTGCATCATACATTTCATGCAACATAACTTTGTGTTTCAGCTAATATTTTACCCTTTTCAGGATAAGATTAACAAGCTACCAGTATAGGATCTTAAAAACAGTTTACGGATTCTCCAAGCACGAATGCTAATCTATAGCTTGTTCAGATTCATCTTCAGAAAGCAGCCTAGAGATGCTCCAGACACGGAAGCTATTCTATTGCTTATTCAGATCCCCAATTCAGAGATGCTCCAGACGCGGATACCATTCTGACGCTCACCTATAACTTACAGGTCAACAAACATTCCTGGATGGCATCTTTAAGCCCATCTCCGATAAGATTCTGTCACATCTCCAAATGGCATCTGTAAGCCCATTCCCTCATCCATGCTTTGACGAATGCAAATTTATGGGCACTCTGGTGTCCAATCATCTTTTACCTTCGAGTCGCGAACGACAAACTCGCCGATCTAACTCTTCAGGTTCAAGAAGATTGAACAGGGGAAGTTGTTGTACCCCAAAATTTTCCTTCCCATTTTTCACAAGAAATCACAACCCTAGGGTTTTTCTCAGATTTTCAAGATTGGCTCAGGAATCGATCCGACAGGTTTTTCTTTGGCAGTAGATCAAGAATTAGGGTTTTTCCCGCATTTCTCAGAAAAAGCTTAATTCTCAGAAATTCAATTAACTGTCACATGTTTCCACGCTTTTTCAAGCTTACTGAAAGATTACTGGTTGCTCTCAAGGTCTGTTCATCTGGGACAAGAAACGGGAGCTGAGACTGTCATTTGGAATATTCAGTTTTTGTCTGATCCAGGTTAACCAGATAATGTGCGTCTGTTAAGAGATTTGCTTTGTTAATGGAATGAAACGTTTGCTTGTTTATTGAAATGCACAGTGCGTATTTTGATTGAAATGTTGTTGCAAGGTTATGAGATTACAGAGTTTTTTAGATTACTTGGAATTTAAGTTATCTGTATTGGAAATATTGGAATGCAGTTTCAGTTATTTTAACCAGGAATCTTAAAGAACCGGTGAAAACTTGAGGAGAGAATTGCAAGATATTGACAGTAGAATATTTCATTGGATATCAGATTGTCTCACAAAGATCTTTCATTTATTTCAGATGTTGATACAAAAATAATTTAGTATTCATATGCTTTAAGTTTTACAGCTTATAATACTTGAAAAATAAATTATTACAATTAATGGAAAATATCTCTAAGTTACAAAGAATTGAATCTAAGCCTAAGTTTCCATTGCTCCCATGCTCGCCACAAAGAATTTCTTGCTTCCTCTGCTTTGTCATCACCCAATTTGTGCTCACATGAAAGAAAGACAAAGAAAAAGGATTAGTACAGTTAATTAAATAGAATTTTCAAACAAAAAAAGAAAGAAATTATTCATCATTAAAGTTTGTCGTTTGGAATCAGAGGAGCTATTTTCATTTCACCATGTTTTTATTTTTTCTCTTTGCAAATCACAAGAAGATCGCTCTTCTTGGTTCACAAAGAGAAAAATGAAAAATGCAAGCTAAAGAATGCAAGGCAAATGGTTCAGATGAAAACATAAAAGGCCAAACTATCAAGCAACTAAGGCAGGCAGCACAAGCAAACCAAACAGCATGGCAAAACAATGCAGCATACAAAGGCAAACTGGATGCAAGTATTGCAAAGCAACCAAACTGAATGCAAACAAAGTACAATGCAGCTAGAAAGTACAATGCAGCAGGCAAAAAGTGCAGAGGGTAAACCAAATAACAAGCAAAAGGCTTGTCATAGCCTATCATCATTTTCCAAGAAATAGGGCAAACTTTTCAGAAAAAGTAAAAAAAGCAAATTGCTTTATCATTGAGAGAGAAAGAGAGAAAATATATCAGCTATTGGAATGGTACAGTTTGGATACCAAGGCTAATCTGTCACAAGTCACAAAGATATAACACCATGAAGCTGGAAGAAAAAGGGGGAGCAGTTTTGTCAAACATAAAAAAGGGCCTAACAGTTTCAAGCTACAAAAAACTCCCAGTCTGCTAACAATCTAAGAAAACCTGTTATCAAACTTCCAAACCTGTGCAAACATTGCACAAACCACAAAACTGCATAACAGTTTTCAGACTCACCAAAAATTACAAATCCCAAACCTGTTATCAAACTCAAACATCACAGAAAACCTGTACAAACAAAGAGCCATTAACCAAAACTGTATAACAGTTTCAAACAGCACAACCTGCACAAAACTCACTGCCTAACAGTTCCCAAACCAAATAAACAGGCCAACAACATAAACATTCACAAAAACTCCAAACCTGCATAGCAGTTCAAACAAACTGTAACAAAAACTGCATAACAGTTTCAAGAAACAGGCCAAAACTACCAACATCCAAAAACCTGTTAACAGCCCAACCTGTAGAACCAAACTGCACTACCAAACTGCACAATCAATCAAAAACCATCAACCAAACCAAGTTTCAGAGATCATCATCAAACAAAAAAACCTTCAACTGTGAAACCAAAGCTAGCATACAGTCCAAGCTAACAAATCAAAGTCAGAAGAGTTTTCAAACAAATCTTCAACTCAACCACTTACATACCAAAGGTTTCAGAAACTGTCATCATCAACAAATCCATACCAACAATCAAAAGTTTCAGAATTACAATCATCATCAACAAATCCAAACCAACAAACAAAGTTTCAGAATAAACCATCATCATTCAAGTTCAAGAGAGAGGAAATAGTTTCAGAAGCATTCAACACTAGCATCATCATAGTTCAAGAGAGAGGAAAAGAAATATCAAAGGTTTCAGAAGCGATAAGCATCATCATCAAGCAAAAATCAAAATCAAAGGTTTCAGAAGCGATAAGCATCATCATCAAGCAAAAATCAAAATCAAAGGTATCAGAAGCATTTAGCATCATCATCAATCGTTGTACAAATAGAGTTTCAGAAGCCAAATCAACAAAAAAATCAGAAGCATTACCGTCATCATCTCTTCCCCTCGTGTCCAGCCACCAAGGGAGCACCATCAATCCAACCTCATATTCCTCTCTTCCACAAAGGTTCCGAAGGTACACCTCTCTTCAAATCACTTTCTGCATCTCAAACGTGAACAATAGATTAACAAGCCAAAACGTGAACAATAGATTAACAATAACAAAAGAACGTTCAAACTTAAAAAAAACCAGAATAATACCTTTCAAAGAAGTGAAAATTATTAGTGCTTAGAGTGTGAGAGGGGTATGTGAGAGGGATAGCGCTCCAGCGGCTTGAGGGGAGGGGAAAATCAGAGCGATTGAGTGAGAGAGAGATGAAGAAGAGGAACAAGAGAGACAAACGACACCACTGTGAAACGGGTTCACAAACCCTAAAACTGACTTAGGGCAATTGGGCCTGTCCGCCCCCAACCATAAGCCCATGTAATTGCTGGCTCACACCCCCTCCATTCTGACCTTACTTCTTCTCTTATTTTGTTTGGGCCCAACATCCATATTCTCTTAAGCCCATTTTTTTTAATTTGTTTTCTTTTCTCTTAGTTAATAATAACACTAATAATATATTAAAATTTTATTTTGGCAAATTACTTTGATTTTCTTAAATTAGTTTTATTTTCTTCTTTTATTAATTAATCTTGTTTCATTTGATAAAATACCAAAAAGCATTTAAATTCATTTAATTAATTTTGTTTTCTTTAAACCCTTTTTTATTGATTAATAAAAGTACAAAATAATAGAGATTTTGTTTAATTAAATTTTCTTTCTTTAAAACTTTTTCCTTTTAAAATTAATAAAATACAAAAGAATAATAATAATAATAATGTTTAATCTTTTAGAATAGATTTTATTTATCTCTTTTTAATAAATACATGCATTTCATAATTTATTGATTTTCTTTATTTCTTCGTTTGTTATAGCTTTATATTGAATTGCGACAATTCGATTTGGTTGTAATACTTGATATTTGGACATTGCTATTCTCATGAGATTCATCCCCATTTGAAATAATTGTACCCCCATTCCCGGATACTTTTGTAATAACTTAGACTTTTAATTCCCGCAATTTATCGCTTTCGATATACTGTGTAGTAATTAGGCGTGTATGGCAAGATTCAAAAATCAATCGCTAGATGACCTAATCCAAGAATAAATAACTTGAAATCAATACACTTCTCACACATGCACCCCTAGGGTTTCATCCACTTGTTGCCTTGAAAATGGCCATGTTATGCATGTTGAGTATCTTGGCAAAACAAAAACAAAACAAAAGATCATAGTCCCTCGATGATGCTATCTTGGTTTCCTATACAAAAATGATCTAGTCCCTCAAAAAATTTGCTAAAGATACTTAGCACTATTGTTATCATGGTCAATAAGATGACCCGCGCCTGTCCCGTTTAATATCCTAATACAAGGTTGTTTACCAAATGCAATGGTAAAACAACACTGTCAAAAGGGTTAAAAATGTGTAGGAAAGATCTTTGAGTAAAATAGGGTAGACAACTCTTAGTTACTTGATCAAAACTTGCAAAAGCATCCTTGCTATTTTCAAACACACCTTACAACACAATTTCAAAACATTTCCCAAAACAAACTTTCAAAACTTTCAAACATTGAAACATCTTTTCAAAAGACAATACACCTTTGTATACATTCAAGCAAGAATCATTACAAAGGTTGCCACAACGATGGCCTCTTTTTAAAACATTTTCAAAACCACACACAAAGCACCATTTCAAACAATTGAAAAGCAAAAGCAAGTGATCTAAACAAGTAACTAAGAGCCCATGGATAACCATGGATGAAAAGGGTGCTTGTACCTTCCCTTTTCATAATCTACCCCCCGAACCCAAGAAAACATCTCAAAGGTCTTTCCTGTGCTTTTTGACCTTTCCTTTGGATAAAATAAAAAGTCGATGGCGACTCTTGCTAAACCGAAACATTTGCGAACACAAACGCAAAACCTCAAGTCAGTTTTCCCACCGGATCACAGGTACAAATACACTTCGAACCTTTATCCTTTGTTTCTTAAAACCGCGAACCATGCCACGTTACAACCCTTCAAAAGTCCTAATTGAAGCATGGGTTAGTTCGAAAGCATACTGTTACAAAAGGTATCCTGACTCCCGTAAGGCTTACCCTAGATCCTGAGTTGAAATTTCTTTACTTGCTAAAACGCATTTTTCAAAAAAAAAATTTCAAGACAAGCATAAACTACGCATTATTTGAATATCGTTGTTTGCATATGCTTATTTGTTTGACAACAGAGAAATTCACACAAAGAATATCCAGTGAACGAAATCTCTCTCAGTGAACAAAATCACTTCGAGTGGGATGACACTTACAATGACAAATCTCCTATCAACAAGGGGGAATGACATGTCACTATCCAAGCACACCTGGGGCAATCCAGTCAAGATTCCAAGAAATCTCTCAAGAAGTACAGAATAACCAGGGGCAAGTCTCCATCTGAATCACTTGGGGCATTGAACGTGAATCCCGACAAAGGGTTACGTACAGTCAAACATTTCCTGGAAGTGCCACAAACACTCGGTACTAGGGGCAGTGGCAAATATCCCCAAAATCCTTCTCATAGGATAACTCCCAGCCAGAGTTTCAATCTCTAAAAAAAATTTCCCAACTGAAGCGACTTCAAGAATCCTCAAGGATTTCTGCCAGTGAAGTCGTCGCCTCTCCAACAGACTAAGCAACAGGGTTTATTTCCCCAACAAATGACATGATTCCCCAGCTTGAGTTGGCCTCTCCGACCACTACAAATCAAAGGACCACAACTCCTCTTCCCCAGTAGACTACTCTAAAATCCCCAGTGAGTTACTATGAAGCCTGGACCCAACCAGACATTAGTTCAACTTCAACTCCCCAATAGAGCAACAGACAACCGAGACTCCTGAACTTTTTCCCCAAGTAGGAATCAACACTCTCCACAGAGTTTTCAACTTTCCCCAAAGGAGTTCTCCTCAACAAAACAGGAATCCTCAGTGGAAATATTATAAGCAAAGTTTGAAGATATACCTACTCTTCAACAACAATCCGGGATTTAATAACTCCCCAACAGTTGTCAAGAATTTATTCTCCAAGACAAAATTACATTTCAACAACATTCATAGCATATGCATACAAAATACTTATAACATAAATCCCATTTATTTTGAGAACATCATTATGCAATGCAAACATCATGACATTGCATACAACTAACTCTTTACCTTTTCAGGAAAGATCGATCGACAGATAAAGGTTATCATCTTTTGAAGTAGTAATCGTCCAAGATTCCTTGATCATCCTTCTGAGGTAGTAATTGTCCAAGATTCCTTCATCACCCTGCTGAGGTAGTAATCGTCCAAGATTCCTTCATCCCCCTGCTGAGGTAGTAATCGTCCAAGATTCCTTCATCATCCTGCTGAGGTAGTAATCGTCCAAGATTCCTTCATCATCCTGCTGAAGCAGTAATCATCCAAGATTCATTCATTATCCTGTTGAGGTAGTAATCTACCAAGATTCCTTCATCATCCTGCTGAGGTAGTAATCGTCCAAGATTCCTTCATCATCCTGTTGAGTTTTCAGATACAGTTCAGATATGCTCTAGATACGGATGCCATCCTGATACTCATTCAGATTCAGCTTTCAGATACAGTTCAGATACGCTCCAGATATGGATGCCATCCTGATACTCATTCAGATTCAGCTTTCAGATACAGTTCAGATACGCTCCATATGCGGATGCCATCCTGATACTCATTCAGATTCAGCTTTTAGATACAGTTCAAATACGCTCAAGATATGGATGCCATTCTAATACTCATTCAGATTCAGCTTTCAGATACAGTTCAGATACGCTCCAGATGCCGATGACATCCTGATGCTCATTTAGATTCAGCTTTCAGATACAGTTCAAATACGCTCTAGATGCGGATGCCATCCTGATACTCATTCAGATTCAACTTTCAGATACAATTCAGATACACTCCAGATGCGGATGCCATCCTGATACTCATTCAGATTTAGCTTTCAGATATAGTTCAGATACGCCCCATATACGGATGCCATCCTGATACTCATTCAGATTCAGCTTTCAGATACAGTTCAGATAAGCTCCAGATGCGGATGCCATCCTGATACTCATTCAGATTCAACTTTCAGATACAATTCAGATACGCTCTAGATACAGATGCCATCCTGATACTCATTTAGATTCAAATTTCAGATACAGTTCAGATACGCACCAGATACAGATGCCATCCTGATACTCATTCAGATTCAACTTTTAGATACAGTTCAGATATGCACCAGATACAGATGCCATCCTGATACTCATTCAGATTCAGCTTTCAGATAAAGTTCAGATACGCACCAGATACGGATGCCATCCTGATACTCATTCAGATTCAGCTTTCAGATACAGTTCAGATACGCACCAGATACGAATGTCATCCTGATACTCATTCAGATTCAGCTTCCAGATACAGTTCAAATACGCTCCAGATACGGATGCCATCCTGATACTCATTCAGATCCAGCTTTCAGATACAGTTCAGATACGCTCCAGATACGGATGCTATCCTGATACTCATTCAGATTCAGCTTCTAGATACAGTTCAGATACGCTCCAGATACGGATGCCATCCTGATACTCATTCAGATTCAGCTTCTAGATACAGTTCAGAAATGCTCCAGATATGGATGCCATCCTGATACTCATTCAGATTCAACCTCAAGATACAGTTTAGATACGCTCCAGATATGGATGCCATCCTGATACTCATTCAGATTCACCTTTCAGATACAACTCAGATACACTCCATACATGGACGCAATTCTGATACTCATTCTTTCAACTTACAAATTACAATTCAACAAGAATTCTTGGAAGGCATCTACAAGCCCATCTCCAACAGGATTCTATCACCTCTCTAAATGGAATCTTTAATCCCATTCCTCCTATCATCGCATCGCCGAGTGCAAATTTCTGGGCACTCTAGTGTCCAATCATCTTCCACCTTTGAGTCACGAATGGCAGAACTCGCCAATCTAACTCTTCAGATTTAAGAAGATTGAACAGGGGCAGATGTTGCACCCTAAAATCTTCCCTCTCATTTTTCAAGTATTTGCTCACAAGATATTCTACGATGTCAGGTTTGCAGCACTGATACATCAATTTAGGCTTGAAATTGGCACAAGGGCAAAATGGTCAATTGCATACTGGAAAGTCAAACTTTGAATTTTTGGTCAACATTAAGTTTCAAATATCACAATTCATCAAGACATTCAAAAATATCAAGCTTGATCATCAAGAAGTTAAGAAAGTCAAAAGTCAACTTGAAAAGTCAACTTGAAAAGTCAAGATTTCCAAGACTTAGAAATTTTCTAAGTGTTTTTATACAAGATAATTTCATCACTTCATGCCACTCTTTCACCAAGATGTAAGATGATTCAAAAGAAGCTTTAAACATGAAAGTTGTAGATCTCCATGATATCTACAACATTTCTTTACACAACTTCTCCTAAATATGCATGGATCTCAAGTTATAAATTGATGAATTCATGCCATTTTCATTTAACACTTAGAGAAATTTTCAGCAGTTTTGGTTAGGTTTTTATCCCAACTTCTTGGCCAATTTTCATCAAATTCCAAGTTGATTTAACAAAAGTGGTCAACATGAAAGTTATAGAGGGTGTTTCAAGCTTTCCAAAACATCCAAGAGCATGAATTTATCATACTTGAGCTAGGAGATTCAAGGGCATGAAGTTGGGCATCCACCCTTGATTTGCAAGTCATTCTATTGAAGAACACAAAACAAAACCCTTATGCTATGCTGCATAATATTACTTTCCAGGCCTTATGACTTACAAATATCTACATAATTTAATGTTTACACAAGATCTTGAGCTATTACCCAAGTGTTTGAGCCATTGTCCAAAAGATCTTTCCATTTATGGCATAAAGGCACCATTGCTATTCTTGAAAAGCAAGCTTTTTGTACAAAGTTTGTCTTGAGCCCATACTTTGTTGGTTTCTGATTTTACTCCACCATAAAACATGGAAATCAACCCCTCTAAACCAGCAACTTTGGTACTTTATCTTGGAACCATGGAGTACTTGACATAGTTTGATACTTACATCCCAACCAAACCATAACATGTCATGTTGTAAACATATTCAGCCTTTGTTCACAAGTCCTTTTCCTATAAATAGAAGAAGAATTTGCAAGACAAAGAGGTTATAAAAAATAGAGAGAGGCCAGAAAAAAATAGAAGGATAAACTAATACTCAAACTCATTGTTGCTGTCAAAAAACCAGATTTGTCCACAAAATCTCTATTTTTGAGCTTTGAAGTTCAAATCTTTGAATCTCATACCTTGCAAGTTTTCTCCAAACAAATCATCCAAGCACTTCATATAAACCATATAGAAGTTGTTCAAACACGAATACAACTTCTGTAACATCATTATCACCATCTTCCAAATTAAAAAAAAAAACATACATTGCAACTTGACTCGGTTGGAGCAGTTCAACCATTTTCAGTACAAAAGAAAAGGTGGAGTTACTTCAAGAAGGTTCAAAGGAGCTTGACCAATCACCACTTTACACTCGAAAACATCCGTACGTGTCCTAAAGCTTCCGCTTCGAGAGGTATAGAGGCTGACATGGGTGCCCGTGTCAATCGACACGGCCCGTGTCAGAGTTACTGGTGCATACATGACCAAAAAAGGATGAACAGGGGCTGACACGGGCGCCCGTGTTAGGTTACACGACCGTTTCAGGATGGCTGTGACCAAAAAAACGCATAAAAGTCATGGATGGGTCCTGACACGGGTGCCCGTGTCCCCCGACACGGCCCGTGTCAGCTCGGGCACCAAATTTCTTGATTTTTGGAGATTTTTTTAGGTTCTTTTGGATATATTGCATTGCTTGGAAGTGACCTAACTTTATAAAACCTTTTTGTTCAAATGAAACCTCAAAAAACAATTTTCTAAACAATTAACTTAAACTTAGGTTTTTCTTCAATAAAAT
Organism: Vicia faba; assembly: GCA_948472305.1. Classification (NCBI taxonomy): domain Eukaryota; kingdom Viridiplantae; phylum Streptophyta; class Magnoliopsida; order Fabales; family Fabaceae; genus Vicia; species Vicia faba. The sequence continues at coordinate 291,061 of CATIWC010000686.1, forward strand.
TAATTACAAAATCTTTTGCTATAAAAAACCCTAAAAAGCAATTTCTCTCACTTTACATCTTCTTGCATTTTTTTTTTGCGTTTTAGATTATGTAATTGTCAAATACTTGTAATAGTAATTATGGTTTACTTTACTTGTCATCCCCATTTGTACATTTGTATACCCCATCCCCATAATGATGTAATAGCATTGTAATTTTACTTTTCGCAATTTATCGCTTTCATATCAATGCTAGTAAATTAGGGTTTGTATGGAAAGACAAAACCAACAAGTAGATCACCCTAATCAAGACTAAATGCATGTAAATAAAACACACTTGCACATAAGCACCCCTAGGGTTACTCCACTTGGTTGCCTTATACAAAAATGGCCATATTATGCATGTAAGGTATCTTAGCAAAACAAACAAAAAAAAACAAGATCATACTCCCTCGATGATGCTATTCAAAGTTGCCTTACAAAAATGATCTTAGTCTCTCAAAAATGCTAAGATACTTTGCAATATTGCTAATCATGGTTATACGATGACCCACGCCCGTCCCGTTTACATCTAAAGATAGGGTTGCTTACCAAATCAATGGTAAGACAATAATGTCAAAGGAATAAAAAAGGCATAAGAAAGACATTTGAGTAGGTAGATTGCTTCTAGTTACTTGTTCTATTTTCAAACAACTATCCTTGCTATTTTCCAAAACAAACACACACTTTTCCAAACATCTTACAAACATTGAAAACATTTTCAAAAAGACAAACATCTTTGTATACATTCTTACGAACGAGAATCATTACAAAGATTTCCTAAACAATGGCCTCTTTTACAAAATACTTTCAAAACCACACAAAGCACAATTTCAAAACAAAAACAAGTGATCTAGCAAGTAACTAAGAGCCCATGGAAAACCATGGATGAAAAGGGTGCTAATACCTTCCCTTTTCATAATCTACCCCCCGAACTCAAGAAACAATCTCAAAGGTTTTTCTTGTGCTTTTTCACCTTTCCTTTTGGATAAAAGAAAAGTCAGTGGTGACTCTTGCTAACCGCAACATTTGCGATAAAACGCAAAACCTTCAAGTCAGTTCTCCCACTGTATCACACTCGGGTTTAAATTCACGCCCTTCTATTTACAATATCCATCCTTTGCCATCTGAAGCATGCGCGCTTGGTGTTTTAAAAATAGGGTTTGATCATTATATGATAAACCTGCAAAGATTAGAAAATAATAGTAAAAATATATCTTGCATTGTTGTACCTCAGAAGATCATTAGTGGTGGTATTATGCAATAAAACAAAATGAAAACAGAAAAATGAATTTGCAAGAAATTAAGAAAAACGGCGTAGTATGTATGCTCATTTCATGCTCTTTAAATCATTACAAATGATCCAAACTTACCCTATAATGCTCCTGAAAGTGAATGGAAAGATTGGTTTGTTTTGATCGTGGTTGTAACTAGAGTTTACAACTTGCCCTAGTTTTAAGAATTTTGGAAATTTTGGAGTGTTTTTTTTGGGAGCCAATTTTTATGTCCTTTGCACTTGAGTATTGCATGTATTTATAGAGGAATGAAATGGAACAAGAACAAGACAAGAATCTTATACCATCATGTCACAATTCATTGCAAAAAAACACATTGAAATCTTACCAAAATTGTAAAAAAAACATTCCAAAATTGAAGATTCTTGTCCCCAACATGTTTTCACGGTTTTGGCATGTTTGTCATGTGTTCTTGGGCCTATATGTGATTGAAATCAAAAGCCCATGCGCCTTGGCCCAATGATTTTATATTTTATTTGATTTACTTGCATTTAAATGAATAAAAATTGAAATAAAAGATAAAAATCATAAAAAATATATGAATGGATTTATATGTCTTCTAACAAATTGTGAACATGTTTTAACATCAAAAGTTAGGTCCATTAGTCTAGAATTTCAAGTTTTCTCACTTTGTATTTCATGCATTTTACCAAAATTTCTCAATTTGCAATGGTCATAACTCTCTTAATTTTCATCTTTTAAAGATGAACTAGGACTTTTTTAAAAGCTCAAGATGTCTTCTTCAGTTTATATTTTGATCATTTTTACATTTGGAGACTTTATCTTGATGTAAGTTGCCGTGACAAAAAGTGTTTTTTTGTTGACTTTCGAAATGACCTATAATATATGGGCTCATATCTCTCAAATGAAGCACTTTTTGGACTTGAGCATACAGATACAAAGTTGTAGAGAATTTAATTTTCTTAAAAATGGGCTTTGATTGGGGAAACGATGATGAAGCATGTGAAAGTTAGGCTTAGTCAAAGTTAAATTGACTTCTCCTAAGGAAACCCTAATTTGGCAACTTTTGACTTTTGATGATTTGAGGGCTTTCCTTGAGGAATCATGATCAATCATTGATCAAATGATGACCATCACTTCAAAATATTGATGTTGATAAAAAAGCTTAAAGTTTGACTGTATGTTGATTACAATTGACTTTTTACCCAATACAATTGATTTTCAATCATCTGAGCAATGGACTGAGCAAACTTGTGATGCATGACTTGAAACTTGATATGTGCATTCCTTGAGACATATAAGAAACCATGAATTCTATTTAAGACCTTAGAAATCCAAACTTCTTTGTGAAAAGTGAAACCTTAGTTGTGGACCCCTTGCTTAGGAGAAGAATTTATCTGATCAATTCTTGAACAACCTTGAGCATTTGAGAACCATAGGGGAGTGTCTTGAATAAAATGAGAGGGAAAATTTTAGGTTACAACAACTACCATGTAATTTTTGTGTTCATAGATGAAAAACGATATTATGTAGCATTTATAGAAACACCATTTCATTCAAAAGTTTAGAGTACCTGATTGTGTCAATGTCGACGATGTGGCGGTGATGTCGTAGAACTCCAAGGTCGTCCGTGCATAGCAATGTCGTAGAACTCAAAGGCTAACAATCTATTCACTGACAAGAAACGAAGAAAGCTGAAAAATAAGAGATAAAATCAATAATGGAAAACAAAACTTTAAAGGAAAGAGTTTTTACACATGCGAGAGTTGAAACAAATAACAAAGGGGGCTTGAATGCTATAGGTTTAAGAGGATACGAGTTGGCTATCAGCGATCTTAGGATGCAAAAAAATATTTTGAAAAGGAATCGAAAGACGACCTTAACAGAAAAAAGCGGCGAATGGAAGACTGATGGTGAATAAAATGAAATAGAAGAATCGACTAAGGGTGAAGCGGGAATATGAAAGGTGAAGCGGGTAGAATCGAGTGCATAGAGATGAAATTGTTATACTTGAAATAGCGTCATACACGAGTTCTCCATATTCCCTTAGCTCTCTCGCCTTCGTTCCAGACACGGCGATAACCGAAGCAAATCATTATTTCGAGATTAAACGTGAACTTTCCCGCTTTTTCATCATCTTCGCCATTTCCTTTCACCAATCTGTGGTCCGTACAGTACAAATCCATAACCCCATGGAATTGAGCTCTGAAAGGTTGCCACAAGCGTTTAATTGGATGTTGAAATTCTAGAGTTTTAATAGTTTCTGTAGATCCGAAAAGCAAAAAGAAAAATCGGAAGAAAAGAGTTTGAGATACAGATTTAGGACGAGATGAAGAGGTTGAAATAGTGTGTTTGAGCTGTGGAGGCACGACGGAGATTGCAAGGTTGAACGACGAAAGAGATTGAATTTGCGGCGCCGGAAAGGGTAAGAGGGAGGGAGTTGAATTTTGTTCTAAAAAGATTCCAAGGATCACCATTTAACCCTAATTAAACGTTCAACAAAATTCAACATCTTACATAAGTGGAAATCATGGACTGAGGTAAAAACCCTTATAAATACATCTTACATCGGTGGAAAGTCTGGACCGAGATAAAAACCATTATAATAAAGTTTCCTTTTAATTATCAAACTGCCATCGAATTTTTGTCAAATACATCTTACATCGGTGGAAAGTCCGGACCGATATAAAAACTCTTATAATAATTTCATTTTAATTACCAAACTACCACCACATTTTTTTCACATCATTACAAATTCAGACCCCGATGTAAAATCATTTAATCAAAGTTATATTTAAGCCAGTAAAATATAATGAATAGAGTGAAAATCTTTTTCCTTTGTTTAAATTGATGTGATAAAATAGATTAAAATTCCTTTATTTTGAATTAGTCAAAATTGAATTAGCAGAACAAAATATAGTGGTATTTTCATTTCATTTAATCATTTATTAGTATTTTCTTATCCTTCAATTTCGGCAGAATAAGAAATTTGTTCTCCTGTCATATAATATTCAAATAATAACATCCAAATAGAACCTAAAAAGACATCGTGCGGGTTTGAGATTTTAATGGAAAACTTATATTACTATACAAATACCAAAAAGTGACACTCATCTCAATCAATACTATTCTTTGATAAATAAATATGCTTCTTGTCGATATATTTGAATATTTATTAGCCTATTAGAAGTAGGGGGAATTATATCAGACTAAGATGTGTATTATTTATTTTTCTTTAGAGAAAAACATAATATATATACTTTAAAAAATTTAAAATCAGAAATCAGATTTCGACTTTATTGTCCAGTCAATCAGAGACTAGTTAAAATAAATTTTCTTATTAATTTTAAAGATCTACGATCCACTGGATCAAATCTACGGTCAACTGTATCATAAAATACACTTCACGAAATCTTATTAAGATTCAATGGAAGAAGATTTGAAGTGACATTAACTAAAATAGAGGTGTTTTCTCTATTATCCAAGTTTCATATAGAACTTTGATATACATCAGCCATAGTAAGCTGGCATTTGATAAAGTTACAAAACAAAAGAAAGAAAAAAAAAAGCAAGACTATGTTTACATACACTTAGTTGAGCTAAAGAGGACAGTCATTAAAAAGAAGGAGTGTCCTTAGGTTAACCAAATTAGAGCACTATCATATATACTTGTATGTATACATGGATGTAGCTCTTTGAAGTTTTATTCATTAGTTACTACTAGAACCAAATGGCTCTAGCAGCCATGAGCATTTGCTTGAGGGAACCGTCAACATGAAGAGAAATCACATCCTTTGATGAGCCTACAAATTTTCCACCAATGAACACTGCTGGAACTGAAGGGTTACATCCAAGGCTCCTTAGAGCCCTTTCCATTTCCCTACCATAGGGTTCAGTGTCAAGATCATGCACTGCAGGGCTTGCACCTAGCTCATAAAAGAGCTGTGTTATGCTGTGACACATGTAGCATGAACTCTTTGTGAATACAACTGCAGCTGTCTTTGATGCCAAATCCTTCACTCTATCCATTACTTGAAATGCTAACTTTCTTAATTAAGATGCTACAAGAGTGTATGAAATCTTGTGTTTTGTTTTGCTTTGTAGAATTTGAGATTTGATCACCCCTTATTTATAGTGGTTGGTGAAGATATTGGATTGTATAGATTGTATATTCTAGGATAGTAGAAAATAAAATATGTTATACTTAATATGGATATAGGAAAAAGAAAAGTTCCTTAAGATATTTGTTTGGATAAGGAAAATTCAAATTCTCCCGATCCTTTGGTGACTCTGAATGAACATGAACAAGCATCTAGAATCACACTGTTTGAATGAAATCAATTGGAGTGGGCGTGAGAGCAATCAATGAAAGGAATAAGAACAAGAACAAGAACAATATTAATTTATTAATTACTCTTTCGGCCTTGGTTCTAAGCATCAATCAAATTATTATTATTCTAATGTTGATTTATGCAAGCTTCTTCACTAAGGTAGATGGCACAAAATAATGTTGCGTTGTCGATGCAAGAGGATATGACAACGGAATCTTATATGCAATTAGAATTGGAAGTGTTATGTTTGAAAAAGTCAGAGGGCATTAATGAGTTCCAAGTGTCATATACTTGAAGGGTATGCTATGGTAAAGCTTACTCTGAACTAGAGATGTCAACGGCTTATGATGGTGGTGGGGTGTGCTCAGTCTGTCTCTGTCTTTCAAAGTGTTTCCGTTATGGTGTTATGTAATCAAGACTGAGTCATTAGCTTAACTTGATCATTGTTATGAAAAAAAAAAGGTAGATATTTTAGAATGTTGTGTGTCAAATCAAACATTCACAAATTTTCACTCCTCCTTGAAATTTATGGTGATGCAACTTATCAATCAATCAAGTTAGTTCTTTCTCTTTACTTAAATCACACTACGCCAAAAACAAGTTTTAGCAGCGCCTCTACTAAAGCGCTTATTGAAAAAGCGCTGCCATAGCCTTCACAAAAAACAAAATTAAAAAAAAGGGAAATCTACGAAGGCGCTTTTTTAAAAGCGCTGGCATAGGATTACCTACGAAAGCGCTTTTCAGAAAGCGCTTTCATAGGTATTTGAAATATCTAACCTACGAAAGCGCTTTTGAAAAGCGCTCTTATAGGGAACCCTATGCCAGCGCTTTTGAAAAGCGCTTTGATAGGGGGCCTACGAAAGCGCTTTTTACCTCAGAAGCGCTCTTATAGGGTACCCTATGCCAGCGCTTTTTAAAAGCGCTTTCGTAGGTTGTTTTTATAATAAAATTAAAAATCCCTAAATCTGTTCTTTAGTCTTCCTCATTTCTTTCGTTCAGAGCTTCCTCATTTCTGCCGTCGCCGCCGTTCGTCTTAAGCTTTTCAGCCTCCGTTGGTCACCCCCACCGTCTACACCCTTTCCAACCATTTCCGGTATCTTAATTCCGCTCCATTTCCGGTGAGATTTTAAAACCGTTACTCATTTTTATAAATTATTTAATCACCCAAACCCCTGATGCTGTTAATCACTTTCAACACACTTGTTTTGTGATTTCAGGCGACAACCACAACCACCACTACCGCCATTTAACCTGTACAAGTTGAAGTGTGATAAAGAGCCCCTGAACTCTAGGTAATTCATCCATGTCAACTTTTGTTAGTTCACAAACAATAGGCATCCTAAATTTTTCTGGAGTAAATTGTATTTATACTGTAATGTCAAGATTTGCTGATACACTAGTGGGATGCCATTGTTGGCATTTTCTTTTATATCTTGTTATTCTATATTATTAAGGTGGTCATAATACAAACTTTGCAGTATTTACTTTTGCTATATTTCCTTATTATTATATAGCTGTATAAGTTTTAAGTATAGATACTTCCATCTAATCTCAGGCTTGGACCGCCAGACTTTAACCCTCAAACACCAAATTGCTCTGAGGAAACTCTCACCAAAGAATATTTGCAATCTGGATATAGAGACACAGTTGAGGGGCTTGAGGTACATCATTAAATTTTATGTGTTTATATCAAATAGATGATGTAAAATGGCAATACAGCATTTATTCAATTATTCATTTTTGGTCTGTTCTGTTCTTGAGTATGTTAACCTTTGCGTCGTCCTTCCAGTACACCTACAACGAGCTTCCCCTGTCTTCCTCTAGCTATGCCACCATTTCCGGTATCTTAGAAGTGAAAAGCTTTGCGTCAATCTCAGTTATCATCATCAGGTATCATCAATTCTTCACTACCCAGATGCTAATTCCTCTTTACTTGTTGAATGCTGAATATTCCTAATCATGACATGTTTATTCTGTGCAAATGTTTCTTTAATGAAAATGATCTTTACAGTGTTCTTCGCTACCCATTTCAATTGTTTTCAACAACAAACAAGCTAAAGCTCTCAAGATTTAAGGTATCACTATCTTTTGATGCTTCACTAAGTAAGTCATTTGTGATGGATGTCAAGGAAACTTGTGTATTTTTATACTCTTCATTCAACAGTTTCTTCAAACTAATGTCAAAGAAACTAATGTCATTGTTCTTGTTTACCCTAACCAATTGATATTTTCGCATTCCAGGAGAACAATTTCTTTCTCTCGTTCAATTGCTTAAGTAATCTCTCTCATTCAAGTAATCTCAATCCTCCAGAGGCCTTCACGAACTGGTTTTTAGAAGTCCATCTTCTTCATCCAACTTGCTTCCTTCCTCTTAAATCTTAAGTAAGATTTAACATTGTTTTTAAAAATTAATCTTGAAGTAATCTTGTGTTGTTGTAGGTTGGTGTTTTAGTTTGAAGTATAATATTGTGATAATGTGATAATGTGTTTTTGGTTTGTTTTATTAAGTTGATGTTCTGGTTTGAAGTATTGTGTTTGTATTGTGATAATGTGATAATTTTTTTTAGTTTGGTGTCTTAGAAGTTGAAATTTTGTAAACTTTAATTATTAGTTACATAAGACATTAATAGAAAAATGGTAGTGTTTATTTTTTAATTTGTTAGGAGTAGAAGGAATTTGTTTATATTAGAAGTGGTTATATTTTGAATGCGCTATAATGTAGTGGAATTGGAATTTAGAGAATTGGTACTTACTAATATGTGTAAGATTGGAACTTAGATAATTTTGAGATTTTGTTGTGTTGTGTTAATTTATTTAATTGATTATGCATCACAAAAGTGATAATGAAGAGTAGAAAAAATGATTCTTTTTTCAATAGGAAAGAAATAGATGAATTTGAAAACTTATGGTTCAAGGATTATGAATTTGAAAACACTCCAAAGAAAGATTATATACTTCTAGCATGAAATGAAACAGTCATGACAAACTTCTTGAAGATTATTTATGATCCAATTGCTAATTGAAGTGATGATATTTTAGGTGTTACTTAAGTGAATCTTCAAATGTTACTTCAGTTTCTATTAGAGTGTTGCTTGAAGATTTTACCTCTTGGTTTTATCGTTAAGTGAGGTACTTACTAATTTTGTGAATTGAATTCGCCATAGGGGTTACTTGTGAAGAGTGAAAGTTTGACCGTTTTTGTTTAGCTTAATTAAGACATGGATAAGACATGGATGAATTCAAACCGATTGTCGAAAGAGTACGAGAAAGGGGTATGGGAATTTGTTGAGTTTGCGGTTGCGCACTCCAAAGACCCGCTTCGAATGCCGTGTCCTTGCTTGGGTTGCTGTTATGCCGGGGGTAAGGTTGACGGGAATCAGTTGGGATCTCATTTACTACGGTTTGGAATTGATAGAAGTTATACATGTTGGACAATGCATGGTGAGAAAAGTACCGGGAATGCTGAGTCGAGTTGTAATAGGAAGTATGCTTCAAACGACGATTGCACAGACACATACGATTGTGATCGAGTCGAAGAGATTGCAGAAGCGCTTGAAGAAGATCTTGCGGATTGTCCCAAAATGTTTGAGAGGTTGGTAAGCGATGCAGAGAAACCGTTGTATGTTGGTTGTTCAAAATTCACAAGATTGTCTGCGGTGTTAAAGTTGTACAACTTAAAGGCGGACAATGGATGGTCGGATAAAAGTTTCACAGAGTTATTAGCCCTTATGAAAGATATGCTACCAGAGGATAATGTTCTTCCCAATCGAACGTATGAAGCCAAAAAGATGTTGTCTTCTATTGGAATGAGCTATGATAAGATACATGCATGTCCAAACGATTGCGTTTTGTTTCGAAACGAGTATGCAGCGTTGAATGAGTGTCCTAAATGTGGTGCCCCTCGATATAAGAAAAAGTTGTCTCCTGCTAAAGTCTTATGGTATTTTCCTATAATTCCGAGATTTAGACGCATGTATCGTAGTGAGACCGATTCAAGACACTTGACTTGGCATGCAGATGAAAGAATTATTGATGGAAAGTTGCGACATCCGGCAGACTCACCACAATGGAGTAAAGTTGATACTGAATATCCTGAATTTGGAAAAGAAGCAAGAAACCTTCGGTTGTCATTGTCTACTGATGGAATGAACCCGCATGGTATTCAAAGTATCTCGCATAGCACATGGCCTGTGATTCTTATGATTTATAACTTACCTCCGTGGCTATGTATGAAGCGTAAGTACATGATGTTATCTATGCTAATTTCTGGGCCTAAACAACCAGGGAATGACATAGACGTATACTTGGCACCCTTAATCGAAGATTTAAAGTTTTTGCGGGAGAGAGGTGTGGAGGTTTACGATGGGTATAGGAAAGAAAGTTTCAACTTGAGGGCGATGTTGTTTGGAACAATTAATGATTTTCCAGCATACGGAAATCTATCCGGGTACAGCAACAAGGGTCAAAAGGCGTGTCCTGTTTGTGAAGATGAAACCGATACGACACGATTGGCGCTTTGTCAGAAGAATGTCTTTCTCGGCCATCGTAGATTCTTAAATTCTAATCATCACTACCGTGGGTGGAGAAAAGCATTCAATGGAGAGGCCGAACATCGTACAGCCCCGCCTTTTTTGTCAGGTGATCAAATTTTTGAAAAGGTGAAAGATGTGAGCACTCAGTTTGGCAAGCCTTTTGCACATTCAATTGTCAAGGGTGGGTGGAAGAAGAAGTCAATTTTCTTTGAACTTCCATATTGGAAGTCGTTGTACGTAAGACATTTCCTGGATGTTATGCATATTGAAAAAAATGTATTTGACAGCGTTATAGGTACGCTACTCAATATACAAGGAAAGTCTAAGGATGGCGTTAACATAAGGAATGACATGGTAAACATGGGGATGAGAACTGAATTGGGGCCCGTGACGAAAGGAAGACGAACATATCTGCCACCTGCTGTTTACACTCTATCTAGAAAGGAGAAGAAAACATTGTGTAAGTTCCTCAGTGAAGTAAAAGTTCCAGAAGGCTACTCTTCAGATATTAGAAGACTTGTGTCCATGAAAGACCTCAAGTTAAAGAGTTTGAAGACGCATGATTGCCATGTTATAATGGAACATTTTTTACCAATAGGTATACGTTCTATTCTGCCAGAAAAAGTAAGAAGCGCAATAACTAAGCTGTGTTTCTTCTTCAGGTCTATTTGCAGTAAGGTGGTCGATCCCGCGATCTTACCAACATTGCAAAATGAGATAGTTGTTACTTTATGTGATATTGAAATGTATTTTCCTCCCTCGTTTTTTGACATAATGGTTCATCTAGTCGTTCATCTTGTGAAAGAGACACAACTGTGCGGACCAGCTTATATGAGATGGATGTACCCTGCTGAACGTTATATGAAAATATTAAAAGGGTACGTGAAAAACAGAAGTCGACCAGAGGGTTGTATTGCCGAGCGATACGTTGCTGAAGAAGCGGTTGAGTTTTGTACTGAATATCTGTCAAACGTTCAATCAATTGGACTCCCCAAATCTCATATTGTCGGAAAAAAAGAAGGAAAAAGGCTAATTGGAAATAAAGTTGTGACAGTATCAATGGTCGAACGGGATCAAGTGCACTTGTATGTTCTGCACAATGAGATTGAGGTTGATCCGTTTGTTGAAATGCACAAAGTTGTTCTCCGAGATTTAAATCCAAATAGAAATGAGAACTGGATAGTACGAGAGCACAATCGAAGTTTCATACCGTGGTTTAGAGATCATATTTATTCAAAGTATCGTTCAGATCCTGCTTCAGTAACAGAAAGGTTGAGATGTTTAGCCTATGGTCCATCTGTAATTGTGCTTTCTTATAGCGCATACGCAATTAATGGATACACATTTTATACCAAAGAACAGGATGATAAAAGTACTATGCAAAATAGTGGTGTTACCTTGGTAGCTGAAGCTATGCACATATCAAGTGCGAATGACTTAAATCCGAAATTTGCAAATTTGTCATATTTTGGGGTTATCGAGCGCATTTTGGTGTTTGATTACGCGAAGTTTCAGATTCCTGTATTTGGTTGCAAGTGGGTTGAAAATAATAGTGGCGTACGAATGGATAAGTCAGGATTTTTGCAAGTGGATCTCAATAGGGTAGGGTACAAAGATGAGCCTTTCATTCTAGCCTCTCAAGCTAAACAAGTGTTCTATGTCAATGATCCGACAAGTACGAAATGGTCTATAGTGCTTTTATCCAACAAAATAGTTGATGAAAAAATTGAAGATCAAGGTGATATTGGTGTTGGCATTGAATCTTGTACAAGAAACGATCAAAATGAGAATGAATCTTGTATTAGAAATGATCATAATGAGGGTATTTGGATCAATCCAACCGTTCGCATTGTTAAGAGACGCGTAGTACACAATCCTACCAAGAAAAGAAAGAGACGTTAGTGATAAAGTTAGTGTTAATAGTGTACTAATGTGCTTTAGTTTGTTTGATACAGGTTCAAAATTTGCAGCCATTTTTTCTGTGTCAATGTTTCTTGGAATTGGATTAGTATATATTTTGTATGCTATGATGACTTGTTGCAATGATGAAACTTGATTGTTGTTGTTATATGTCGCTATGAGGTCGATATTGATGATGGTACTGTAATGTTAGTTTAATGGTGTACATGTTCAAATATATACATGTTCTCTCTATTTCAATCTTAATATGAGTATCATCTAATATTATTTTTGTCATTTTTGTCTCCTTCATTTTCCTTAATATCTTCACTAATGGTTTTTATTGGTTACTGGTTCATATACCATCTACATATTATCTAGTTGTTCAAGAGTTAAGGGGTAATTCGAATTAAAGGTATTATCTTTTTATTTTGTTTTAAAGTTTTCATTTTTGTTTTTAGTATATCCTCCAACAGTGTTTTGTTTTTATTTTAATATTAAGATGTTTTTTCTAACATTTTTTTTTATGTTTTAGGTATCTCTTCAAAGCAAGAAAAATATTACTGGACTGCTTATTTATTATCTATGGGTTTAGTTTCTTTTAGTAATATTGATTGTATCACATGCTTTTATTTTATTAATATCTTCACGTTGAACAATTAATAATGGATTGATTTTTTTTCTTCTTATAATAACTTCTATGTTGTAATTTTTTGAAATGTTTCTCATATAAAGTTAGTGTTAATAGTGTACTAATGTGCTTTAGTTTGTTTGATACAGGTTCAATGGCTCCAGATAGAGATGCTCCACCTGAAAACCCACCTGAAAACTCACAAGAAAACTCACAAGAAAGAGTTGCTTCGGATACAAATGCTCCACCTGATACTGAAGCAAAAAAGGTTGCACGAGGCATCACTATTATGAAGGGAATCATTCGACATAGAGACTAAGGATTAGTATACCGATTGGAATGGAATTCTGATAAACAACCAATTGGTCCTAATTCTGCAAAGTTGACAAGTTATATTGGTACACTTGTCCGTATGCATATTCCGGTCTCCGTAGCTACCTGGAAATCGAAAACGAAAAATTTAGAATTGGAGGAGAAAAAACAAGCGATTTGGGAAGAGCTTCAGGTATATATCATATATGGTTAATTGTTGTTATTATCTTGACGATAAATTGTTTAAATTACTTATACTAACACACTATGCGTACGTTTTTTTGCAGAGGACTTTTGAGATACCAGATGAACGTAAAAGCTACATACTTAGTTTGGCCGGCAAAAGATATAGAGGGTGGAAAAGTTTTTTGACAAACACCTATCTTAAGGATAAAGATGGAAAATTTCTTGAAGAGGCACCGGGACGGCCAACAAAGTATGCGACCTTCATTGATGAAGCAGATTGGGCTGAGTTTTTAAAGCAAAGAGATGAAGCTTTTCAGAAAAAGAGTGCCACGAATAGTAAGAGAGCATCCAAACCCGCGTATCCATACAAAAAAGGGCGTTTGGGATATGCACGCTTAGAGGATAAAATTGTAAGTAAATAGAAATGCGTTTTAATTAATTGTCTACATGTGCATGTTTTAATTGACGATTTTATCGTTTGTGTCAATGCATAGTTAGAGGAGACTAAAAGTGAGGAAGCTTCACTTCCTGTACATGTGTTGTGGAAGGAAGCTCGTGTGGGCAAGAATCAAGCTGTCGATCCCGATGTTCAGAGAGTTTATACTGAATGTGTTAGTATAATACTGTGTCTTTAATTAAATCAAATGTTTTTTAATATATAAATGATTTTTTATCTCCACTAATAATTATTTAAATGTAAATGAATTACAGGAGACCTTGTCGCAATCGGCATCCACCGGTGAGGAGAGCGTACTTAGTAGAGTACTAGATGCTCCCGAGTATCCCGGTCGGGTGAGGGGTAAGGGTCATGGTGTGACTCCAACCTCTTTTTATAAGAGTTCTAGGAGAAGATCAAATCTTACCAATGAAGAAGTGTTGCAAAAGTTGCAGGAATTGCAAGCACAGGTCTCTGAATTGCAAAGAGATAAAGATATGTATATGAGAGAAAAATGCAACACTTCATCGGTGAGAGAAACTAGTGATAAGGCTAGTATCAACTATCAAAAGAAATTTCCCGAGGTAATTATAAGTTTTTTTCCTTACAAACTGTTCTATTTTATTAATGATAATGACTTTATATTTTCTATTTGTTTAGGGCATTTCATCTTGCCAACTATACTTATCGTCACCGAATTATCGACTAGTTGGCAAGGGAAAAGTGCACAACACTTCGGGAGATTTACTTCACCACAGACCCCTCCCGGATGGACACCTGAAAGTATCGGTGGATGTTGTATTAGATCGTGATGTGATTCTACCGGTACCTGACATGGTCTCAGAGACGACATTGCTGCGAGATGCAATAGGATCATTTGTTGCATGGCCCTCGGAGCTCATTACCATTAGTGATGAGGTATACTGAAAACGATTATGAATCATTTAGTTTTCGAATGTCAATTCTAAACCGTTTATTAATTATTTTTTACATTTTAATTTTAGACTGCTCCTATAAAACCCGCAATTAAGGGTAAAGGGATTTTACAGGAGGAGGAGTCTGTTGCATCACTAAAAGAGGTACATTTAAAGTGTTAATATATAGTCTGAATCTAAATCTGCATGATTTTATATTTTACCTAACTTATATGATTTTTAGGCATCCGCTCGGGAGTCACAACAAGTGACGCAGCAGGTTCGTAGCTTACCACCCACTGGTCCTCCGAAGCAAGCGGCAAAAAAAGGCGGTGCTTTTGTGCCTCGATACCGTTCGACACTCGCAACAATGGTTGATATGTCCGATTTGAAGGATGGTGGTTTACGTGAAATCAACATGGATGAAAGTGTCTTCGGTATTGAATTCCCGTCACATATTACATTTGATGACTTGGAAGAGATTTTTAGGCATGATCAACTAGGCGTCAGTAATATGCACTCATACATCCGGTAATATTCACTCATCCGATATATTATTTAATTAGTCCCACAATATAATTTATTTACACATTTCAATGAAAATAATCTAATGTTTATTATGTTTTTATTTAAGGTTGTTGTATGACAGAGTGTTGCGCGGGACTGCATTGTCTAACAGATTCCGTTTCGTGTCTTCCGCCCATTGCAGCGGAATGACAATTGCTTCGGAAGCGGAATCAGTTAGACAGCGCTTAGTAGATAGATTCATGTCCACCGGCAATACAGAAAGTCTGCATCTTTGGGCGTATAATACCCGACCAGTAGGGTTAGTTTCTCATTCTTGGTTCATCTAATCTCTGTTTCTTTTGTGTATAGCAAAATTTTCATATAACCTATTGTTTTAATTTATAGAGCACACTGGTTGCTGCTTGCTATCAACCCGATAAGAGAAGTCGTGTATTATTTGAATTCGGTAAATGGTGAATGGACCAATTATCCGGCTATGAAGGAAATCGTTGATTTGTAAGTGGGATCGTTCTAAATATATATTCGTGTATATTTATATATTTTCTTATTTGTGGGATTGATCTAAACATATGCTTTTATATATTTAATAATTAGATCAATACAAGTGTTCCGTAGTCAACGGGACGCACAGGTATCCCGGACTAAATCAAACAACATCACTTGGATCCAAGTGCAGGTACATTACTTTTCACAATTTTGCTTATAATATTTATGCTACTTGGTAAAACAAGACAACTATAGAATCTTATTTATTTTATTATGTAGTGTCCGCAACAGCGAAACAGTTATGATTGCGGATACTTTGTTTTGAGGTTCATGAAAGAAATCCTTCAGGCGAATCAATTAGAGATTCCGCTCACGGTATGAATTTATAACTTAAGATAATTTCATATAATTTATTACATTTAACTAAATATATCATTTATATTATGTTTTTGTTTTGTAGTACCTTGACGAATTCCGTGCTGCTGGGTACCCGAAGCTTAAGTTGGAAGAAATTAAAGAAGATTTGTGTCAATATTATATTAAGCAATTTTTCATGTAGGATTTGTGTCGATTTGAACTATAATATTATTGATGTAATGATGTATATATATAATTTTGGATATTATAATGGTATTATATTAGTATATATATTGTCTTACTGATGGCTGAAATAATAGCGTCGAAAATATATTACAGGTCAAAAATATATTACAGGTCGAAAATATTACAGGTCGAAAACATTACAGGTCGACTGGGAGGATTAAATTATAGGCTGTACATAAAAATACCTCATTTAGAAACGACAGCGCTTTTAAAAAGCGCTCTTAAAGGTCCACCTACTAAAGCGCTTCTTAGTAAAAGCGCTGCCAAAGACCAGTAAAAAAGCATAAAAAATTAAAAAAAAACGCAGCATACAAAAGCGCTTTTGGAAAAGCGCTCTTATAGGGGGGCCTATCAGAGCGCTTTTTCCATAAAAAGCGCTCTCATAGGGGGGCCTACCAGAGCGCTTTTACAAAAGCGCTTTTGTATGCTGCGTTTTTTTTTTAATTTTTTATGCTTTTTTACTGGTCTTTGGCAGCGCTTTCTGGGAAAAGCGCTCTTAAAGGGGGGTCTACCAGAGCGCTTTTTCCAGGAAAGCGCTCTTATAGGGGGTCCTACCAGAGCGCTTTTTCCAGGAAAGCGCTCTTAAAGGGGGGGTCTACCAGAGCGCTTTTAGAAGCGCTTTTGTTACCTACGCCAGCGCCAGCTATTAAAGCGCTTTTAAGCGCTTTTAAAGGCCAAAATAAGCGCTTTAAAAGCCCTTTTCCGTAGTAGTGTCACTCTTCTACAAAACTTATCAAGATTAATCAATGCTTGAATATTTACCTAGCTAGTAGATGACGGTAAATTATATGATGTTTTTAGTAGTTAATTATTTTAATTGTAAGCACTTTTATTATTAACACATTTCTATTTTGAAGGATTTTTAATAAGTATTCAGAAGAATAGTAGAAAAGACCAAACCAAATAAAAATTATCTTAACTAGACAAATTTTATGTAATTTACTATGAAAGTTATGTTGACAAAGCAAGGATAGTATTAAACACGAGGAACAAAAGGAAAGTAAATAAATTTGCAAAAGTTAGTTAATAGTGTCGAGCCATCATTACACATTGGCACTTTTGATGTAAAATTCGGGTATTCAGATCACAGATATCTTAAGAGATGTCGAGACACTGTAATATGACTTCAACACAATGAATAAATGTAACAAATAAAACAATGCAGAAAACTAAATAACACACATAATTGTTAACCCAGTTTGGTATACAATAACACCTACTATGGGGGCTACCATGCCAGGGACGAAATCAACTAGATAGTATCAATTTGTAGACCCATAACAAACTTTCACCAAGTTTACAATCTACTCACTTAATCACTACTCGTGCTTAACTTCTACCTAAGACTCACCTAGGTATAAGACCCTTCTCAAATCCCTACCAATCACAGTCAGTGATTGACCAACACTAAACAATTCAAAGTTATTTTAGAAGACACACTTTAAAGACACATAATCATTCAATGCTTAAAAGCTTTATAATGACTGACATAACTTATAACTCAAAATACCAGTCCTACTCTTTTATCAAAATGATATTAGAGAGGATCACAAATAACATACAAACCCTAACAAAATACAACGTAAGTTCCACACCAAAACTAGGTTTGTGACATTCTATTTAAATCAATCTTCTGGATTAGATTGGACTTCACAGGCGCAACAAATCTGCTGCTACAAATCAGCAGAAACTTCTGCACAAAAATAAGACTTCAATCATTATTTTCCTAAATTATCTCCATAATTAGAAACTAAGAATACTCCTTGAGTTCATCTTGAATCTCTTAATCCTTAAACTAAGAACCACATATGATATCATAATATTCCAAGAATATTCTGCATCTATAAAATCTAAAAGAATCCAACAGTCTAACTGTACACAAGCGCGATGCCGAATGACCCTGCATAAGACATCTTGTTCAACATGTTTCTTCTAAGTTAGTTTTACCAAACATAATTCCAATCACAAAAATAGAGAATTAACAATCTCCTCCTTTGGATTATTTTGGCTAAAACAACTTAGTACTTATTCCACACATATACAACAAAGTAGCTCAGGTTTGAAGATAATATCAAACACACATAACCAGAGGTGCAACAACCAATACAATCATCAGAAAAAAACTATTGTCAGAGTATAATGGAAGATACTTATTACAAAACAAGTGAAAAGGTAAATTCTCAACATGTTAGGATATCATGTCTGACAACTTTTCATAGTCTAAACTTCCCTTCCAAACCTGCTCAAAACACAATAGAGACTTAATAGATTCTCCCCCTCAAAGGTAGCAACATAAATTTAACACCTCTTTGGCAAACATTTGTCTGAAACTCTTTTTCCACCTAAGCACTTGGATAAAACACCTTATCCCCACAAAATACTGAAAAGGAAGTCATAACACTTGGGAGACAACACAGACACAACACCAGAAGGTGTACACGAGGAAGAGGATGAACTACATATTCAAGAACAACAAAGTTCCTCCCCTTCAAACTCAAAACTAATTCTTGTCACCAAGCCTCAGGAGAATTTTCCCATTGCCTCAAGAAACCTGAAGGGACTCTAACTTGACTAGCCTGAGTTAGAAGACCATATGACAGAAGCAACATATATTAGAAGATCATATGACAGAAGCAACAAGTACACACCACACCAAACAGGATGTTAAAACATCTGGTACGATATCCTGTATATACCCACAACATAGGTACCATCAGACGAAGAAACATAAAACCCTTATGACAATCCTTATGACAGGTGGTCATACCCCCCCCCCCTAAATTGTTGCATGCAATCCCAACAACACTAAAAAAGACTCAACTATCTCCCCCTTTTTATCCAAAAGAAGACAAAGACCGAGTTTGAGACTAAAACAAAGAGGTCACAACCAGAACCTCAAAGAAAGACTCAACAAACAACACTGAAGAGAATTAAAAAAAAAGACAAAAGAGCGAACAAAAAAAAACCTGAGTGAGAAGAACAAGTAAGGGGTATTTATATACAAGGAAGGTTACCATGGTTTGTAACGATGCCTTATTTGTAACAACACTTCCAATCAAAGCATGCATTTTCCAAGAAGATAAAGTTATCCTTGTTAACTGTACATCATTCATTTTGGGAGAGAGACATGGATTTGTTCAGTTTCTCTCTTTCCAAGCCTTGACCGCTGACATGTTCCAGCATCAGGTGTGTCATTCTCCATACAAAAGTGTTTTTCACGTGTCTCTAGATGAAGAGACAATGTAGACACACCGTCAACTAAAGCATGTACTCCTGCCCTTCACACCTCTTGTAATGCTACGCACACAGTCATCCTTGGGATTTTTAGACCAAGCTCTCCATAATATAATGTCTTAACATTTAGTTGAACATTGCATTCTTTAAACATCCAAAGATATTGAGAGCTCAGATTTCTCTCAACCTTCACCACAGTCTTTGAAAAAGATCCGAAAGCACATATAACCACAACTGAACAAAGAAAGATTATCCATATACATTGACTCCATCATACTTGGCCAAAGAAAAAAAACTCTCAAACACATCACCAAAAGCTAACTCCCAATCCAATGGAGACCCAAACAAAGACCTCTCTTAGATTCACACCTCTGAACATATAGACTATAAGCAATGATGATTAAAGAGACTTCAAATAAAGCTCCTCCAAACTCCCGGAGTCTCAATATGTTGATATGATGTTCCAACATTATATTTTTCAATGATCACACCACTGGACTTACTTTTGAGGATACTAGCTAAAAACACCCAACACACATGGATGACCAAAACAAATCATGATAAACCACATATAGTAGTTGTCTTATTCACAGTAGTGATCAACCATGCTCTCTTGTTTTAGAAAATTATTTCTCCCCCTCAAGAGGAACATCCAAGGAACATCAGGAAAGATGTCATAACATTTGGTAGGACATCATCCACACCCACATACCACTATTACCAATAGCAGCAGAAGCACACTATAACATTGGTCACGAAAATATTATCATCTTCAGGTGGTCTTCCACCTCTTGCCCCTATCAAATAACCTTTTGCACTCCTTGAATCTATCAAATGTTTTACAAGTGTTACGACTGACCTCCTTTGTCATCACATCAGAAAAAATCTTCTTCAAACCAACCCTTTGTAGAGATCTTTTGTTCCAACCTTGGACAGTTTTATCCATAACAACATGGAGAAAGGATATAGAATTTGTTGCACTCATCCCCATTTGTAATTGCTATAAATCCTTAGAGACTTCAATGCCATTTGATTTTTCTTTGATAAAATTCATCCAGGTAGATTTTGAAAAATCATTAGCAACCACACCAACGCACCTCTTTCTACCAACACTGTCAGCTTGCATAGGTTCCATTAACTCAATTGGAAGATTTTCTAATTCCTTGGAGGTAACTTGATGATGCAACTTTGGATGTGACATCTTGGTTTACTTCTCATATACTTTTCCTTTCTCAATTTTCATCTTGGAAATGCATGTGACTCCTTCCTTTGATATGACTTTCTTCATACCTTTCAGGAGTAAATGATCAAGTTTTTGATGCAGTAACTTCACTTCAACTTATTTTGACATCAAGCTTGTGGATGAGCAATTTGTTTCTTGAGGAATCCACAAGTAACAATTATTTTTTGATTTGGCTCCCTTCATGATAACTTCATTCTTCTCATTTGTTACCAGACATTCAGATGTAGCGAATTTTAATTTGAGACCTTGGTTACACAGTTGACTAATACTTATTAAATTAGTAGTCAGCTCCTTAACAAATAGAACCTCATAAAAGCTAGGTTGTTCTGTATAGTCTAGCTTTCCAACACCCTTTATTTCTCCTTTTGATCCATCTCAAAAAGTGACATTGTTAGTGGAATATGATTTAATATCCACCAAAACTTTCTTGACACCAGTCATGTTCCTAGAACAACCACTATTAAAATACCAACCCTCTCTTGTAGAATCTCTAAGAGAAGTGTGAGCTACGAATCCACAAGTGACATTTTTGAAATGCCTCTTAGACTTTGCTTTAACATCGTCCTATTTTCTTTTATGTTGTGTAACAGGTTTAGGATAGCCATATAAATTGTAGCAAAAGGATTTTAAATGACCAAACCTTCCACAATAATGACATATCCATTGTTGAATCCTGTCTCCACTGTACCTCTTCTGATGTCTCTGCTGATGTTGAGACATATGGTTCAACATCTTTTGCTCTTGTTTCTTTTTTGGAGGTACATACTTCACTTTAAGCCTTTCTCCTTTGTTCTTCACAACTTAATTATCATAACCAAGATCCTTAATCTTTACAACATTCTTCCCAATTAGAATAGTTGTTTCATCCTGTGATGCGGTGGGAGAACTGACTTGAGGTTTTGCGTTTGTGTTTGCAAATGTTGCGGTTAGCAAGAGTCGCCACCGAATTTTATTTTATCCAAAAGGAAAGGTAAAAAAGCACAAGAAAGACCTTTGAGATGTTTTCTTGAGTTCGGGGGGTAGATTATGAAAAGGGAAGGTGCTAGCACCCTTTTCATTCATGGTTTTCCATGGGCTCTTAGTTACTTTTTTATATCACTTGCTTTTCTTTTTCAATTGTTTGAAATGGTGATTTGTGTGGTTTTGAAAGTATTTTGAAAAGAGGCCTTTGTTTAGGCAATCTTTGTAATGATTCTCGTTCGTAAGAATGTATACAAAGATGTTTGTCTTTTGAAGAATGTTTCAATGTTTTGAAAGTTGTTTGGAAAATATTTTGAAATATGTGTGTGTTTGTTTGAAAATAGCAAGGATTGTTTGCAAAGAGAGCAAGTAACTAGAAGCATTCTACCCTACTCAAAAGTCTTTCTTGTACATTTTTATTCCTTTGACATTGTTGACCTACTATTGTTTTAGTAGACAACCCTATCTTTGGATGTTAAACGGGACGGGCGCGGGTCATCGTATGACCATGATAGCAATGGTGCCAAGTATCTTAGCTTGTTTGAGGGACCAAGATCATTTTGTTTAGGCAACCTTTTGATAGCGTCATCGAGGGACTATGATCTTATTTGTTTGTATTGTTTTGCCAAGATACTTTGCATGCATACCATGACCATTTATTTTAAGGCAACCAAGTGAGTGAAACCCTAGAGGTGCTTGTGTGCAATGTGTGTCATTTTACATGCATTTTGTCTTGTGTTAGGTCTTGTATTTGTTTGATTTTCGTCTTATCATACAAACCCTAATTTTACTAAACATGTTATAATACGATAAATTGCGTAAAATAAATCTAAGCTATTACAACAATTATTATGGGAGGGGGGATACAAGTTTTTGAATGGGGATATTTGCACAAAATAAAAACCCTAAAATATTATTACAACCTAATTGAATATTTGCAAATTAAATAAATAAACAAATATTAAAAATGCAATAAAATGTATTTGTGCAAAAATGTTTTGTAATTGATTTTTTGTATGAGAGAATTAATTATTTAAACCCTAGAAAATAAGAGAAAAATAATATTATTTTTGAAAGGGGTAAAACCCTAGTTTTTGGTTAAAAGAAATATATATTCTATATTTATTTTATTTTGTCTATTTTTATACAAGAAATAATAAATAATATTATTAATAAATATTAAAAATTAAAATATGTATAAAATAATATTTTATGTGTATGAATGATAAAAAATAAAAATGTATGATATTTTTAAATATGTTTAGTATTTATTTTAAGAAAATAGATTCTATTTATTCTAATAAATCAATATTTTATGCAAAAAATAAGATAAAAAAATAAAATAAAAATGCAAAAAATAAAGAAAATATTTTTCATGATTTTTTGATGTTCAGAAAAAATATTAAAAACAAATAAACATGAAAATATAAGAAAATATAAAGAAAATACAAAAATAAGTCAGGGGGTGTGGATATCAAGTCAGGGGTGTGTGAAAAGTAGAAACAGGAGGCCCAAGGCGCGCCAAGCCCAAGACTTCCTCCCTGTCCTCCAGCTTCTCCAAACGCGCATGTTCTTGCCTTCAACCTGTAACTCTCTATTCTTTGCACAAAAACAAAAACTTGCAACATAAAAAATGTAGCTTGGAATCTCACGATTCTAATGATATAAAAAAACATAATCTAACTCTCAAGGATCATGGAGAATTTTTGTAGCCCTAATTTCTAACCTAATTTTTTCATGAACTTCAAGCTTCAAATTCTCACTACTTAGTTAATATAAATGACAACTATGCATATGTACAGCTTCAGCAAGTTGAGGACTACATATTTGCTTCACAAATCAAAGCTTGAGGATTCCTAAATAGAGAGATAGAGTTTTGAAAAATATCTTGTTCAACTGAGTTTGGATATGGCAATGTGGGGACTTTGAGTGAGGCTTGAGGATCGTGTGAGCTTCCTTGAAGTTCCCTCAAGCTATTCCAATGCTTAGCTTGTCTTGAGGATGCTTGAAACTCCTTGTAGAAGCCAACCTGCAACCTTCAAAAATGAAAATGGTGATGGCTGAAACAGGGCACACAGTTGCAGTGCAATGGCTTGGATAGTTTGGATGTGATGTGGATGAAGTGTTTCAAAGGTTGAAAGGCAAAACGCACGAGCCAAAATGAAGTTGACTTTGATTTTGCAGAAGCTGCTCTGTTTGGGAATAAATTTGTGTTTTTTGTATTTGGGAGAGTTCCAGATGCTATGAATTTGTGTATTTGCTTGAGATAAGTTTGTGAAGTCGTTTTGAATGAAGCCAAGTTCACCCTTTATCAGATGTACAAGTTCTCTTGACTTTTGCCACTTTTCTTGCTTTTGAAGAAAAGTGAAATGACTTGTGCCAAAGGCCTATACAGGCTTGCTTGCTAACTGCAGAGAGTTGGTACAAGTTGCTAGTTATCTGTGGAAAATTCCTGCATCCAAGGAACAAGTCAAAGGCTCAAGGCTGATAAATTTGGAAAAGCTAGCTTTATGAAAATGGCAATGTACACTTTTCGCTATTTATGGAATTGTTTCTTGTACAATGCTCCAAAGGTAAAAATAAAGCCATTAACCACTGAGCTAGCATTTAATTATGGAGTTTAGAAGGGATTAGGACCTTTAATACAAGGTACAAGCATGCTATGATCTGATTTGCAACTTGAACCATTGTGAAAATGGCTTGAACAAAAGTGACAAAATGCCATTTTCTCCTCTTCGATTCTCCCTAACCATAAATGATCTTGGAGAGTTCTTGGACATTTTGGAAAGCTTGCAACATGCTCTACAATCCATCTTTGAAATGAATTTTGAGATACCTCTTGGAACTAGGTTAAAATTTTCCATGAAGTTAGGTCAAAAACCTGCCTAAACTAGGGCAAAATTTCACTAAGTTAAAAAGTTTATGGACCCATATTCATAAATTCATAACTTGAGATCCAAGCATCTTTTGGGAAAACTTTGTGAATCAAAGTTGTAGACTTCATGGAGGACTACAACTTTCATGTTGGAAGTTTTCTTTGAATCCAATTGCATCATGGTGAAAAAGTTGGGAAAAGTTGGGAAAAATAAGAAATTTTTCCATACTTAGAAAAAATTCTAAGTTATGAAAAATTTCAAATTAAAACCCTAATTTGCAATTTTAGGTTTCTTGGTCAACAAGTTTCACATTTTGACATAGCTTGATGAATTATGACCCTTGGCACTTGATTTTGACCAAAAAGTCAAAGTTTGACTTTTTAGTGTACAGTTGATTTTTGATCAGTTGACTGGAAAATTCATCTATCAATTCAATGTACTTGAGATCTCTTGCCCTTTCTCAGTCAAAACCCTAATTTTGACCATTTTGCCCTTTTGATGATTTGATCAAATTTCTTGAGGAGTTGTGATCCAAACTTGATCAAATGGTTAATATGAGTCTAAAATGTTGTTGTGGATAAAAAATTATGAAGTTTGACTATAAATTGGCCATGGTTGACTTTTCCCCAATACAGTTGATTTTTAGGTCAACTGTCCAATTGACTGGTCAAAAATGGGATTCAAGGCTTGAAACTTGGTATGAGAAATCTTAGGGGTCCAAGATGGTGTATGAAAGTCACATGAAGCGTTGATGGTCCAAAAATCCTTGTGCAAACTCAAACTCTAATTTCAGGCTATTAGTGCAAGGTGAGGTCTTGAACTGAGCAAACCCTAATTCTGTCTTGAGTCCAAGAAATCTTGTGAGAAAAATCTTGATAAATGAGAGGGCATATTTTGGGGTACAACAGCTGCCCCTGTTCAATCTTCTTGAACCTGAAGAGTTATATTGGCGAGTTTTGTCGTTCGTGACTCGAAGGTAAAAGATGATTGAACACTAGAGTGCCCATAAATTTTCACTCGTAAAAAATGTAGTTGAGGTAATGGGCTTAAAGATGCCATTTGGAGATGTGATAGAATCTTGTTGGAGATGGGCTTGTAAATGCCATCCAAGAATGTTTTCTAAATTGTAAGTTGTAAGTCAAAAGAATGAATATCAGAATGGTGTCCGTGTTTGGAACGTATTTGAGCTGTATCTGGAGACTGAATCTGTATGAGCAATGGAATGGCGTTCGTGTCTGGAGCGTATCCGAGCTGGGGAAAATCAGAATAAGTGACAGAATGGCAACCGTGTCTGGAGCGTATCTGGACTGTATCTGAAGTTTGAATCTGAATGAGTAATAGAATAGCATCCGCGTCTGGAGCGTATCTAAACTGTATCTGAAATCTGAACCTGAGTGAGCAACAAAATAACTTCCGTGTCTGGAGTGTATCCGTATTGTATCTGAATTGGAGACTTAAATAAGGGTCTGAATGGAATCCGTGTCTAGAGCGTATCTAGACTAGAATCTGAATAAGTAACAGAATGACTTCCGCGTCTGGAGTGTATCTGAACTGTATCTGATAGTTGAAATCTGAATAGGTGTCAGGATGGCATCCTTGTTTGGAGCGTATCTGAACTATATCTGATAGTTGAAATCTGAATGAGTATCAGAATGACACCCTTGTTTGGAGCGTATCTGTACTATATCTGATAGTTGAAATCTAAATGAGTATCAGAATGGCACCCTTGTCTGGAGCGTATTTGTACTGTATCTGTAATCTTTGAACATTGTTAATGATAGCTGTTAATCTTATCCTGAAAAGGGTAAAATGTTAGCTGAAATACAAAGCTATGTTGCATGAAATGTAGGATGCAATAAAGGTGCTTTATCAATGTTTATGATATATGAATGTAATGTATGCGCATGTAAGCTGATGTGCTGTATTGCTGAGGAAAATAAATCCTTGACAGTTGGGGATAATAAAAACCCTTGACTGCTGCCGGGGAAAATAAATCCTGGGCGACTGTTGGAGATTACAAATCCTTGATTGCTGATGGTAAGAAATCCTTGGCAACTTCTGTGGGGATGTAGGGATCCTTCATGTCTTAAAGTTGGATTATTGACAAAAATTCTATTGTGAGAGTAATGCCAAACTGCTAGAGAAATTTTTTTTGGGAAATCCAGAGAACTTTGATGACTTCTACTGGGGATTACACAATGGGAATCCTTGATCTGCTGGAGAATAAGGAAGACTCTGATGACTTATGCGGGGAACTAAGAATGAGAATCTTCATTCTGTTGGGGAGCGATGAAAACTTTGGCAACTTCACTAGGGAATCCAGAATGAGAATCTTCATTCTGTTGAGGAATAAAAAATATGTGGGGAAGAAGGCTTACAGCTGGAGAGTAAGTTCAGGAGTTTTCGGTTGTCTGCCACTCTACTGGGGAATTATCCTAGGTTGGGGAGAGACAAAAGTTAACTGTTATCCGGTTGATTTCCAGGCTTCAAGATAACTTACTGGGGAATTTGGAGAAATTGGATGGTTTCCGCTGGGGATTGATAGTTTGAAACTTTGGCTCCACTGGGGATCTGGGAGTTTGAAGTTTTAACTCTGATGGGGATTAGGGGTTTGAAATTTTAGCTTCGCTGGGGATATGTATTTCAAGGTTTTAGCTCTGCTGGGGATCTAGATGATGTACTGTAGGGGATTGCTCCTAGAATAGTCTAAAGACGTTTTCCTATCCTTTCAACCTGTCAGTAACTGTTCTCTTCCATCCTGTTTATTTGTGAACAGTAATTATGTTCAAATGCATATGTTCATTAATGAATCATTGGACGTTTTTGCAAATAAAAACATAAGTGTAAAAGAAAAAGGCAAATAGTTTTCTGTACTTTAAAGAGATATATTTGTATTAACTTTGAGTAAGTGTTTTGTACAAAGGAGACAGACATCCTAGTAAGAGGATGGTGTCATAAAAGTAAGAAAAATTTATACAAAGAAAGATAGCTATGTGTGTAAAAATCCCATGGGGTTCCCATTCCACTATAGCCTTCGTATCTCCGAATATTCTTGTCCATTTGTTGCTTCGTCCGAAGATGATTGAACTGATCAGAAGCTCAGAGTTTGTCTATGAAGAGATTGCTCTTAAAGTGATCCGCGGAGACATAGTCATACGCTTTAATTCCCTAACTTTTGCCTGGACCGCCCTTTCGAGTTTTCAGTCCACCGGGAAACCCTTTTTTGCCCGAGTTGCCCTTTCGGATTTTCAACTTGTCGGGTGTACAGATTTTTTTATTTATCACTAATTTTTTCCTGAACCGCCCTTTCGGGTTTTCGATTCACTGGGATGCCCTTTTTTTTCCTAGGTGTGTCAACCTAGCGGGTTATTTATGCGTAGTATCTTTTGACTATGTCTGCGTTTGCAGGGTGCGGCAGATCGTCGCCGTCCATGGTGGTTAAAATCATTGCCCCACCAGAAAAGATGTTCTTGATTACAAATGGTCCTTCGTAGGTAGGAGTCCATTTTCCCCTGGGATCACTTTGCGGAAAAATGATGCGCTTGATTACCAGATCCCCAACTTGATATACCTGGCGTCTGACTTTCTTATTGAAAGCCTTGATCATCCGTTTTTGATACGTCTGACCTTGGGCAAACAACAGTAAGTCTCTTTTCGTCAATCAAGTTAAGTTGATCGAGTCGGGTCTGAATCCAATCGTCTACACTTAAACCAGCATCTTTCATGATTCTCAAAGAGGGAATCTGAACCTCGATAGGTAAAACAGCCTCCATGCCATATACCAAGGAATATGGTGTTGCCCTAGTTGATGTGCGAGCCGTGGTACGGTACCCGTGGAGAGCAAACGGTAACATTTCATGCCAGTCATTGTAGGTGACTGCCATCTTTTGTATGATCTTCTTGATATTTTTGTTAGCAGCTTCAACTGCACCGTTCATCTTTGGCCGATAGGGGGATGAATTGTGATGTTGAATCTTGAACTGCTCGCACAAAGCGGTGATCATATTATTGTTAAGGTTTGTACCGTTGTCAGTGATGATCCTTTCGGGGATACCGTACCAGCAAATAAGATCCTGCTTGATGAAGCGGGCAACAACATTCTTAGTAACAGATGCGAAGGAAGCCGCTTCGACCCACTTGGTGAAGTAGTCAATGGCCACCAAAATGAAGCGGTGTCCATTGGAAGCTGTAGGCTTGATCTCTCCAATCATGTCGATTCCCCATATTGCAAAGGGCCAAGGAGTTGTTAAGACATTTAGAGGAACCAGAGGCACGTGTACCTTATCCGCATAGATTTGACATTTATGACAGGTGCGAGAGTGCTGATATCAGTCAGCTTCCATGGTAAACCAGTAATAGCCTGCCCGTAGAATCTTCTTAGCCATCGTATGCCCGCTAGAGTGAGTGCCAAAGGTACCTTCATGCAATTCAGCCATAATCCTTTTAGCTTCAATCTTGTCCACACAACGGAGCAGAATAGAATCATGATTGCGCTTGTACAGGATGCCATTGCTTAGGAAGAACTTAGCTGAGAATCTGCTTAACAACTTTTTGTCATTGACTGAAGCTCCTTTTGGGTATTCCTGAGCCTCGAGATACCTTTTGACTTCATGAAACCACGGCTGGTCCACTACTTCTTCGGTATTAACCTCGTGACAATGTGCAGGTTCGTCCATCCGTTCAATGGTAATTTGGGGAGCCTCATTATCCCAGTTAAGTTTAAACAAGGATGACATTGTAGCTAGAGCATCTGCTAGCTGATTTTCTTCTCGCGGGAAGTGCTCGAAGGTAATCTGCTCGAAATGTGGTAACAATGTCAAAACATGTTCTTTGTAAGGGATGAGGTTTGGATGTTTAGTATCCCACTCTCCTTTGATCTAACTGATGACCAAAGCTGAGTCCCCAAACACATCTAAGGATTTGATTCCTAAGTCTATGGCAGCCTTGAGTCCAAAGATGCATGCCTCGTACTCTGCCATGTTGTTCGTACAATTGAAGCAAAGTCGGTCAGTGAAAGGAGTATGGCAACCTTCTGGGGAGATGAGTACCGCGCCGATACCGTTGCCAAGTGCATTGGAAGCCCTATCAAAGTATAGGGTCCATCGGGATCTTTGTTCAGGTCCGTCATATGGTCTGATCTCTTCCATGTTGTCCAATGTCATGATGTCTTCGTCAGGGAAGTCGAACTTCATGGATTGGTAATCTTCTACAGCTTGATGGGCTAGATGATCAGCTAGCACACTTCCCTTTATAGCTTTTTGGGTCGTGTACTGTATATTGTATTCCGTTAGGATCATCTGCCATCTGGCTATCCTTCCGGACAGAGCAGGCTTCTCAAAGATGTACTTTATCAGATCCATCTTAGATATCAGCAAAGTGGTATGAGTCAACATATACTGCCTTAACTGGCGAGCAGCCCATACCAAAGTGCAACAAGTTTTCTCGAGCAGTGAGTATCTGGTTTCACAGTCGGTAAACTTTTTGCTAAGGTAATAAATGGCATGCTCTTTTCGGCCAGACTCATCATGTTGCCCCAGTACGCACCCCATTGAATTCTCTAGGACGATCAAATACATGATTAGCGGTCTTCCTTCGACGGGTGGCATCAGGACATGAGGTTCTAGCAAATACTCCTTGATTTTATTGAAAGCAATTTGAAATTCGTCATTCCATCTGACTACCTGATCTTTCTTCAACAGCTTGAAGATTAGATCACAAGTAGATGTTAGTTGAGAAATGAACCTAGTAATGTAGTTTAGACGTCCCAAAAAACCTCTGACCTCCCTCTCGGTGCGAGGAGCAGGCATTTCTTGTATAGCTTTGACTTTGGCAGGATCAACTTCGATGCCTTTGTTGCTGACAATGAAACCTAAGAGTTTACCGGACCGGACTCCGAATGTGCATTTGTTTGGGTTCAGTCTTAGCTTGTACTCCTTCAACCTGACAAACAGCTTTTGCAAGTGATCAAGGTGTTCTTCTTAAGTTTGTGATTGGGCTATCATGTCATCCACGTAGACCTCTATCTCATGATGTATCATATCATGAAATAAAGCTACCATGGCACGTTGATAGGTTACCCCGGCATTCTTCAGTCCGAATGGCATCACTTTATAGCAGAACATACCCCACTGTGTAAAAAAAGTAGTTTTCTCCATGTCCTCAGGTGCCATTTTGATCTGGTTATAGCCTGAGAATCCGTCCATGAAAGAAAATACTTTGTGTTGAGCTATGTTGTCAACCAGGATGTCGATGTGCGGTAGTGGAAAGTTATCTTTAGGGCTGGCCCTGTTTAAATCTCTATAATCCATGAACATTCTCACATTTCCGTCCTTCTTAGGCACGGGCACAATGTTAGCAACCCATTGTGGATAGGAAGTAACAGCCAGAAATCCAGCATTGAACTGCTTCATAACTTCTGCTTTGATCTTCTCGGACATGTCAGGTCTCATGCGGCGAACCTTTTGTTTCACTGGTGGACAGTCTTCTCTTGTGGGGAGACGGTGTACCACAATGTCTGTATCAAGTCCCAGCATGTCTTCGTATGACCAGGCAAAGATCTCAACATAATCATGTAGTAGCTGAATTAAGCGCTCCTTGACACTCGGCTCTAGATTGGCACCTATCTTAATTTCCTTTTTCTCATCCTCGGTTCCCAAGTTGATTGTATCCAACTGCTCTTCATGAGGTTGAATTGCTCTTTCCTCTTGCTGTAATAGTATGGCCAATTCCTCTGGCACCTCACAATCTTCCTCACCTTCGTATTCGGCATGGTAGATCAGATCTTCAGAGTCACTGAAGGCTATAGCAGTATCATTACCCATGGATTCCGGAATGGAAGGGTACCTGCATTTGTAAGTGTGGGTGTGTGTAAGGGATCGCCATCTTAAAACAACAAAATGTAAAAGAAAGACAATGAGCACAAAAGGTTTAAATATGAAAAGCGTCCATGATTCATTAAAATGACATATGAAATGAAATAAGAACCCTTACAAATGGACCTATGCGCCTCAGGTAAGACACAAGGTTGAAAAAGTACGAATTGTTTGTGAATTATTACAGTCCAACAGGAATGGAAAAGATAAATTACTGCGGTATGAAAGTAATCGGAACAAAGTCTTTTGCTTCCCAGTTGCACAGTCCTCCGCCAACAATAGGAAAAATCCAATCTTCCAGGCTGCCCTCTTCTTCACTGTCCTCTAGTGCATTAACCCCTCGGTGGCTGATCTTCACAGGTGGCCCTCCGGCACGGGAGCGGCGCACAGCCTTCTGACCAGTCGAAGTAAATCCTAAGCCGAATTTGTCTGATTTGAAAGGAAAGTCGGGAACCTGCCCCCAGATTATGCTTCCGCCTTCTTCCACCACTGCCTTAGCATCCTTGAGAGATGACATCCGAGGCGGAGGTCTGGTAATCGTGGGTACAGAGGACACTGTCTTGGTCGCCACTATCTCCTGAGCTACCTCTTCAAAATGTTTGAAAGGAGTTTCAATGAATTCGCCATCCAGTTCTACATAACAGAAAGAATTCAGATGACTGATCATGTATTCCTCTTCGCCATGAACAATTATGATTTTCCCCTAGATAGGGTACTTGAGCATTTGATGCAGAGTAGAAGTGATAGCTCCAGCATGGTGGATCCAAGGTCTTCCCAACAGGCAAGAATAGGAAGGACGGATGTCCATCACGTAGAATGTTGAATTGAACGTCTGGGTACCCACCTTGATCGGGATGTCCACCTCTCCATGTACCATCCTCTTAGAACCATCAAAGGCTCTGACAATTATATTGCTGGTTTTCAGGGTTAAGCCTTCACAATCCAGTCTATCTAAGGCTTTCTTCGGCAAGACGTTTAAAGACGAACCAGTGTCTACCAGTACGTGTGCTAGGGTTGTCCCTCTGCATTCCACTGAGACATGTAAAGCATCATTATGTTTTCTCCCTTTCAAAGTTAAATCTGCATTGGAGAATCCTAGACCATTGTCAGCTGTTAAACTAGCCACACATTCCTGGAACTGATTAGCGGAGGTTTCATGCGGCACGTGGGCCGTCTTCAAAAACTTGACCAAAGCTTTAGCATGTGCCTCAGAGCACAGCAACAGGGCTAACATAGAGATTTTGGATAGGGTCTGCCCCAATTGTTCCACCACATCATAATCGCTTTTCTTAATGATCCTCAGAATTTCTTCCATCTCTTTCTGGGATGTTTCAGGAATGATTAGTGATTGAGTCTTCTTCAAGGCAGGCTCCTCTTGAACATTCTTTCCTTTTTTCTCAGCAGCGGAAGTAGGGATGGGAATTGTATTGTCATTGTTGGCGGGTACACTTGCAGATACAGTTAGTGGTATAGGTGTAAACATCGGATTGGCCGCGGGTCCAAAGACTGTTGTTGGAGGAGCAATCTCTGGAGAAAAGATTCTTCCACTACGGGTAACTTTGCTTGTTCTGGCAATGTTACTGATGTCGGGATTATCTTCTTCAGAGCTTTCTTCTTCAATGGTCTGTTCAATCTGTTTGACACCATGGTAGTAGATTTCTCCACCATAGTTCCATGGTACCATTATATCGGTTTTGTAAGGGGTTGGCTCGGGCATTATTATCTTCAACGGAGTAGTCACTGGAGCAGATGTAATCCTAACGGGTTTTTTAGGAACCCTGGAAGGATTTGCGTATATGGTTATTATAGAAACTTCTGGAACGGGAATGGGTGAGACAAGAGCTTTCTCAAACAAAACTTCCTTGTTATCAATCAAATGTTGGATTCCTTTCTTCAATAGAGGACAGTCAAATGGGGAGGATATGGAAGCATGGCAATCTTGGTCACAACCTGGGAACACCCCAGCTTTCAACAAATTCAACTTGATGGTTAAGAGAGGAGTTAACAATTCATCCACAGTAGAAACAAACAGATCTTCTTCCACAGTATTGGCATTGTTCCCATGCCTCAGCATCGGAGCGGAGATAACATTCGGCTTTTCAGGAGCTTCAAATTCAACTTCCTTTGCGTCGATCATATCTTGAATCTTGTTCTTCAAGGCCCAACAGTTGTTGGTGTCGTGCCCTGGGCTTTCTAAATGGTAAGCGCACCTGGCGTTGGGATGGTAATGTGGAGAAACAGTGTTAGGATTTTTAGGGGCCTCCTTTAGCATGGTCAGGTTTAACTTCAAGAGATGTGGTAAAACTTGAGCAGGAGTCATGTTTATCTTGGTGAATTTCCGTACAGGCCTTTCCACCCTTTGCTGGTTATTTCTCGGCTAATCATTTCTCGGCTGGTCTGATGCAGTCTTTTGAATCATAACGGCCCCCACTGTTGGTCGTATTTCAATTCTTCCCTGATTCCTCTGGGCATAGACAGCAGACACTTCCTTCTTTCCTGTGAAGGGCTTTTTTACAGCAGTTGAGGCAGACGCGTCCTTCTGAATTTTCCCATTTCTAATACCGGCCTCCACTCTCTCGCCAGTTAGAATCAACTCAGTGAAACCTGCAGAGGAGCTCCCAATCAGGTGATTAAAGAAAGGACCTGATAGGGTTCCCAAGAACATATCAACTAGCTCTCTTTCTGATAAAGGTTGTTGCACCCTTCCGGCTAAGTCCCTCCACTTTTGGGCGTAGTCTTTGAAGCCCTCATTGGTAGCCATAGCCATACTCTGTAGCTGAGTACGGGTTGGAGCCAAGTCGGTGTTGTATTGATACTGTTTATAGAATGTGGCTTCCAAGTCTTCCCAATTATGGACATCTGCTCTCTCCAACTGGTAGAACCAATCAAGCTGGGTTCCTGATAAACTGTCCTGGAAAAAGTGGACCCACAG
This sequence comes from Vicia faba, assembly GCA_948472305.1. NCBI lineage: Eukaryota > Viridiplantae > Streptophyta > Magnoliopsida > Fabales > Fabaceae > Vicia > Vicia faba. Next base: position 325,310 of record CATIWC010000686.1, read on the forward strand.
GTCTTTGTCAGAAGAATGTGGTTGAATTTTCCTGACATAAGATCGTAGGTGCATTTTAGGGCAAGACACCCCATCATACTTAGCAAACAGTGACACTTTAAACTTAGGAGGGATTACAATTCCAGAAACCAACCCTAACTCCTCAAAATCCAGCCCCGGTACTCTTTGCACTTCCATAGCAGCTAGACGTTCTTCCAAGTTTTTGTATTTGTCATCGGCCGGAGGATACTGTTGTTCAGAGTAGTCCTCATCTTCCTCTTCTTCTGCTTCAGAATCTGATGGCACTGCCGTTCCTTTACCTTTTCCTTCCCCCTCTTCAGATGTTGATGGGAATTCCAAAGTCCGTCTGGCTTGTCCTTCAAACCTTCTGCCCATGATAACCACACTGGCTCGCTTCTTCTTCTTTTTCTAGTAGAGTCTTGAGCTCCTCCTGCCCCTTGTCTAAGGTCAAGAGTAGCTATTGAAATTGTGAAATCTGAGCTTGCAAATCTTTGACCGTTTGTTCAATATCCATCTTGCTGAAATAAACAGCAGAGAGATGAGGAAACTTGGTGTTAAGACCTGTTTATCTATATGATAAATGATATGTATTCATGTAATGCTTTCAAGGATTCAGAAATTCAAATTTGTTTTAAACAAAAAAGAAACACGCGTCATATTAATAAGATAGAATTTTTTAGTACATCAATGCCCCTTGGGAAAAATAATACAAAATTCTAAGGTAAAAAGACGTTGCGCATCCTCTTTGGTGTAATGTAGGTGTTGAGAGTTTGCTCTTCATGAAGTAGACGAGTAAGTTCCAAAACCTTCTTCTCGCTTGCGTAGAATTGGGCTTTGAAAGTGCCGCGTTCTCCCTTGAGCTATATCCAACTCCTTTGCAGGTCTTCGAGTGATATTGGCATGTCAGGATGTAGGAGGGTGTATGGAACCTCTCCTTCCATAACAGGCTCTATAATCACTGGGAGAATGGAGGGGTAAGGCATCATAAGACTTTGGGCGCGGGTTCGTACCCACTTGAGGTAAGGCTCAAGAGGGATAGAATTCTTGTGTCCTAGAGTCTTGCTATCTACCTTGTTGGGCATCCTCTAAGCTCGGATGAATCTTTGACGGAGTCTTTGGTCGTCGTTGTCGAAGTCGAAAACCAAACCTTAAATCAGCATGTCATGTGGGCCATCCCTTCGGGCATAACCAAATTGTCACAGAGCCAAGCAAGGGTTGTAGGTTATTCCTCCCCTAATTCCAAGTAGAGGGACATTAGGGAATTCCCCACAATGGTCAATGATGATGACATTCTCTTTTAATCGAGAACACCAATGAATATCTGAATGTGTAAGAGTCATCAATCGTTGTGACCACCTCAAACCTTGCTCATTCTTCAAAACTAATTGGGGAAGATGAGAAATAAACCATCTTGCCAGGAGAGGAGTGCAACACATGAGAACACCTCTTTTCCTTATTGTACGAGTGTGAAAAGAGTGGAGGATATCCCCAAGCAATGTAGGCACCGGGTTGCGAGTCATGAAGATTTTGACAGCACTTACATCTATGAGTTGGTCAGGATTAGGGAACAAGACCATCCCATAGATGAGAAAAGCTACAATCTCCTCAAAAGCTTGCAAGTCTAGAGAATTCCAACAACCTTGAGCCTTCTCAAACAGAAACTTTGACAAGAAGCCTTTGACACCACTTCTAGTTTCCCAATGTGTTGTGACATCAGATGAGTGCAAGTGTAAGGCTTGAGAAATCTCTTCTAGCTTTGGATCTCTTTCCGTACCGTTGAAGGGTAGTTGATTGAGAATAGGAATCCTCAAGAGTTGAGAAAATTCCTCCAAAGTGGGCACAAGTTGGTAGTCAGGAAATGTGAAGCAATGATGCAAAGGGTCAAAGAACTGGAAGAGAACTTTCACCATATCCTCCTCAGTGTTGGAAGTGACCAAGTTGAGTAGACGACCATGTCTCTTGGTGAATGGATAATTCTCAGGAATACTTGAAGCTAGCTCCTTGAGTTGTGGTGGAATTCTTACAAGGTTGACTTGGATAGTTTTCTTGCGAAGTGAATCCATAACCTACAAAACAGGAACAAAGATGAATCTCCAAAATCCTTGAAATGGTTAGTGGATACATATGATGCTTCATGATGTCCATGATGTTATTCACAAGTATATATGTACAAGCAAATCACACAAGTTCCTAGTTTAGGCTTGCATGGGGTTTCATAGGTAAGTACCCTCTTGAAGTTTAGTTGGCTCAACCTGTCCTAGAAATAGTAATCGGGTTCTAAGGAGCTCAATATCACTAGATTGTTTCCTTGTTCATTGTTTCAATTCAACCTCTTTACTGGTGACCGAAACATTCCAAGGAACCAACCCTCAATGAGTGTAGTATCGAGTATCTACCAACTTCAGACTGCACCAAAGCCGGTCATCTCACTACATCCTAAAAGGCCAAGTTGGTCAAGTAAAGGTTCTAAAAGTCTATTAGTGCTTCATGACATCACTCAGCGGCCCCGTATTATCTTTGATTGACTCAAAGGCTACCGATATCCACAAATATGTCGCACTAATATAGTTATTGCTTAGACCATGTCGGTATACCCCGCACAGTTTCCACAACGTATTGCTATTTACCTATGAATATTTCCCAACTCCGGGTAGAGGATTCAAACCCAAACAGTAGGACCAAAATGTAAAGCAAACAAGTTAAGCAAGATAAGCAAATAAAGGTGATCTAAAACCCTAAGGTAACCCCGCTTTTATAATTTTCCCCAGCAGAGTCTCCAGTTTTGTGATGCGGTAGGAGAACTGACTTGAGGTTTTGTGTTTGTGTTTGCAAATGTTACGGTTAGCAAGAGTCACCACCGACTTTTATTTTATCCAAAAGGAAAGGTAACAAAGCACAGGAAAGACATTGAAGATGTTTTCTTGAGTTCGGGGGGTAGATTATGAAAAGGTAAGGTGCTAGCACTCTTTTCATCCATGGTTTTCCATGGGCTCTTAGTTACTTGTTTAGATCACTTGCTTTGCTTTTGCATTTGTTTGAAATGGTGCTTTGTGTGGTTTTGAAAGTATTTTGAAAAGAGGCCTTTTTTTAGGCAATCTTTGTAATGATTCTCGTTCGTAAGAATGTATAAAAAGATGTTTGTCTTTTGAAGAATGTTTCAATGTTTTGAAAGTTGTTTGGAAAATATTTTTAAATGTGTGTGTATTTGTTTGAAAATAGCAATGATTGTTTGCAAAGAGAGAAAGTAACTAGAAGCATTCTACCCTACTCAAAAGTCTTTCTTGTATATTTGTATTCCTTTGACATTGTTGACCTACTATTGTTTTAGTATATAACCCTATCTTTGGATGTTAAACGGGACGGGCGCGGTTCATCGTATAACTATGATAGCAATGATGCCAAGTATCTTACCTTGTTTGAGGGACCAAGATCATTTTGTTTAGGAAACCTTTTGATAGCGTCGTCGAGGGACTATGATCTTATTTGTTTGTATTGTTTTACCAAGATACTTTGCATGCATACCATGGCCATTTATTTTAAGGCAACCAAGTGGGTGAAATCCTAGAGGTGCTTGTGTGCAATGTGTGTCATTTTACATGCATTTTGTCTTGTGTTAGGTCTTGTATTTGTTTGATTTTTGTCTTATCATACAAACTCTAATTTTACTAAACATGTTATAATACGATAAATTGCGTAAAATAAATCTAAGCTATTACAACAATTATTATGGGAGGGGGGATACAAGTTTTTGAATGGGGATATTTGCATAAAATAAAAACCCAAAAATATTATTACAACCCAATTGAATATTTGCAAATTAAATAAATAAACAAATATTAAAAATGCAATAAAATGTATTTATGCAAAAATGTTTTGTAATTGATTTTTTGTATAAGAGAATTAATTATTTAAACCCTAGAAAATAAGAGAAAAATAATATTATTTTTGAAAGGGGTAAAACCCTAGTTTTTGGTTAAAATAAATAAATATTCTATATTTATTTTATTTTGTCTATTTTTATACAAGAAATAATAAATAATATTATTAATAAATATTAAAAATTAAAATATGTATAAAAATAATATTTTATGTGTATGAATGATAAAAAATAAAAATGTATGATATTTTTAAATATGTTTAGTATTTATTTTAAGAAAATAAATTCTATTTATTCTAATAAATCAATATTTTATGCAAAAAATGAGATAAAAAAATAAAATAGAAATGCAAAAAATAAATAAAATATTTTTCATGATTTTTTGATGTTTAGAAAAAATAATAAAAACAAATAAACATGAAAATATAAGAAAATATAAAGAAAATACAAAAATAAGTCAGGGGGTGTGGATATCAAGTCAGGGGGTGTGAAAAGTAGAAACATGAGGCCCAAGTCGCGCCTGGCCCATGACTTCATCCCTGTCCTTCAGCTTCTCAAAACGCGCGTGTTCTTGCCTTCAACCTGTAACTCTCTATTCTTTGCACAAATATAAGAACTTGCAACATAAAAAATGTAGCTTGGAATCTCACGATTCCAATGATATAAAAAACATAATCTAACTCTCAAGGATCATGGAGAATTTCTGTAGCCCTAATTTCTAACCTAATTTTTTCATGAACTTCAAGCTTCAAATTCTCACTACTCAGTTAATATAAATGACAACTATGCATATGTACAGCTTCAGCAAGTTGAGGACTACATCTTTGCTTCACAAATCAAAGCTTGAGGATTCCTAAATAGAGAGATAGAGTTTTGAAAAATACCTTGTTCATTTGAGTTTGGATATGGCAATATGGGGACTTTGAGTGAGGCCTGAGGATCGTGTGAGCTTCCTTGAAGTTCCCTCAAGCTATTCCAATGCTTAGCTTGTCTTGAGGATGCTTGAAACTCCTTATAGAAGCCAACCTGCAACCTTCAAAAATTAAAATGGTGATGGATGAAACAGGGCACACAGTTGCAGTGCAATGGCTTGGATAGTTTGCATGTGATGTGGATGAAGTGTTTCAAAGGTTGAAAGGCAAAACGCACGAGCCAAAATGAAGTTGGCTTTGATTTTGCAGAAGCTGCCCTGTTTGGGCAGAAATTTGTGTTTTTTATATTTGGGAGATTTTCAGATGCTATGAATTCGTGTATTTGCTTGAGATAAGTTTGTGAAGTCGTTTTGAATGAAGCCAAGTTCACCCTTTATCAGATGTACAAGTTCTCTTGACTTTTGCCACTTTTCTTGCTTTTGAAGAAAAGTGAAATGACTTGTGCCAAAGGCCTGTACAGGCTTGCTTGCTAGCTGCAGAGAGTTGGTACAATTTGCTTGTTATCTGTGGAAAATTCCTGCATACAAGGAACAAGTCCAAGGCTCAAGGATGATAAAGTTGGAAAAGCTAGCTTTATGAAAATGGCAATGTACACTTTTCGCCATTTATGGAATTGTTTCTTGTACAATGCTCCAAAGGTAAAAATAAAGCCATTAACCACTGAGCTAGCATTTAATTATGGAGTTTAGAAGGGATTAGGACCTTTAATACAAGGTACAAGCATGCTATGATCTGATTTGCAACTTGAACCATTGTGAAAATGGCTTTAACAAAAGTGACAAAATGCCATTTTCTACGCTTCGATTCTCCCTAACCACAAATGATCTTGGAGAGTTCTTAGACATTTTGGAAATCTTGCAACATGCTCTACAATCCATCTTTGAAATGAATTTTGATATACCTCTTAGAACTAGGTGAAAAGTTGCCATGAAGTTAGGTCAAAAACCTGCCTAAACTAGGGCAAAATTTCACTAAGTTAAAAAGTTTATGGACCCCTATTCACAAATTCATAACTTGAGATCCAATAATCTTTTTATAAAACTTTGTGAATAAAAGTTGTAGATTTCATGGAGGACTACAACTTTTATGTTGGAAGTTTTCTTTGAATCCAATTGCATCATGGTGAAAAAGTTGGGAAAAGTTGGGAAAAAATAAGAAATTTTTCCATACTTAGAAAAAATTCTAAGTTATGAAAAATTTCAAATTAAAACCCTAATTTGCAATTTTAGGTTTCTTGGTCAACAAGTTTCACATTTTGACATATCTTGATGAATTATGACCCTTGGCACTTTATTTTGACCAAAAAGTCAAAGTTTGACTTTTCAGTGTACAGTTGATTTTTGATCAGTTGACTGGAAAATTCATCTGTCAATTCAATGTACTTGAGATCTCTTGAACCATATAATTAGGTCAAGATGATGCCATTAAACCCTTGAAATCATGTTTGAACCCAATTGGTCATTGGCTTGGTTGAAAATCAGAAATTTCCCTTTCTCAGTCAAAACCCTAATTTTGACCATTTTGCCCTTTTGATGATTTGATCAAATTTCTTGAGGAGTTGTGATCCAAACTTGATCAAATGGTTCATATGAGTCTAAAATGTTGTTGTGGATCAAAAATTATGAATTTTGACTGTAAATTGGCCATGGTTGACTTTTCCCCAATACAAGTGATTTTTAGGTCAACTGTCTAATTGACTGGTCAAAAATGTGATTCAAGGCTTGAAACTTGGTATGAGCAATCTTAGGGGTCCAAGATGGTGTATTAAAGTCACATGAAGCATTGATGATCCAAAAATCCTTGTACAAACTCAAACCCTAGTTTCAGGCTATCAGTGCAAGGTGAGGTCTTGAACTGAGCAAACCTTAATTCTGTCTTGAGTCCAAGAAATCTTGTGAGAAAAATATTGATAAATGAGAGGGAAAATTTTGGGGTACAACACATCCATAACAGTAGAGTCATTATTTAACACACTTACAAATTTAGTCATATTGTCAAGTTTTGATTTGAGCAATACAACTTCCTCTTTCATATTAGATGTGATGGATAAGCCCTCTGATTTCTCAGCCTGTAGTTGAGCAATAACTCTCTTTTGTTCTTCTCTCAGGTCACACACTTCTTTACTTTTGAGACATAACTCCTTGTAAGAGGAAACAAGTTTCTCAAAAGTCAGTTCTCCACCATTTGTTTCGTCACCAGAGTCACAAATTCTAGTTAAGGCAGTCACATGCTTTGTAGATTCCTCTTCTTGATCACTTTCAAACTCTCCCTCAGACCATGATACATACAGACCTTTCTTCCACTTTTTGAGATAAGTGGGGCACTCAGCTCTTATGTTCTAGAACCCTTCACATTCATAACAATGGACTCCTCTTCATTGGTTGGAGTTGTCATCATTTTTGGCCCTTCTAACTAAATCCAAATCTTGGTTTTTACTAATGTAGAGTGACTTGTTAGATGTCTTGTTCTTGACATTTTACCTTGACTTCTAGTCCACCTTCTTCAAGACTTTGTTAAATTATCTTTCAAGTAACACAATATCATTATATATCCCTTCTTATGTATTCAAGTCACACTTATTCTTTGGATCATCAATGTTGTACCCCAAAATTTTCCCTCCCATTTCCTCAACATTTTCTCATCACAAGACCCTTGAAGATCAAGATCCAGTTAGGGTTTCCTCTACTCAAGACTTCTCCTTGCACTGTGGACTCAAATTAGGGTTTGTGTTTGCCCAAGGATGTTTTGACCTAAAATGCCTAAGATGACCTTCATGTTTCATATTGGACTCCCAAGTTTATCCTCACCAAGTTTCAAGTCTTGATTCCAAGTTTTGCCCAGTCAATTGGACAGTTGACCTAGAAATCAGCTGTATTGGGGAAAAAGTCAACTGTGGCCAATTGACAGTTAAATCTCATGAAATTTGACCCACATCAACATATTGAACTCATATGGACCATTTGATCAAGTTTGGATCACAATTCCACAAGAAATTTGATCAGATCATCAAAAGGGCAAAATGGTCATTTTTTAGGGTTTTGACTGCACAAGGGTAATTTTTGACTGTTTAACCTAGCCAATGGCAAACCAAGATCACATATGGACTCAAGGACTCAATGAAATGGTCTTGAAACATTCAACAAGCTCAAAAGATCCCAAGTACACAAGATTGACAGTTGAATTTCCCAATCAATTGATCAATTTTGACTGTGCACTGAAAAGTCAAACTTTGACTTTTTGGTCAAAATCAAGAGTCAAGATTCATTTTTCATCAAAATATGCCAAATCATGAAACTTGTTCACCAAGAAATCACAAAATGCAAATTAGGGTTAGAAAATGGAATTTTTCATAACTTAGAATTTTTCTAAGTTATGAAAAACCCTAATTTTTTCCCAACTTTGCCCCATCTTTTCACCAAGATCCATTTGGATTCAAACAAAAGTCAAAACATGAAAGTTGTAGCTTGTTACATAATCTACAACTTTGATTCACAAAGTTTTCTCATTTGAAGCTTGTATCTCAAGTTACAATTTTTTGAATAAGGGCACTAAACCATTTTTAACTTAGTGAAATTTTAACCTATTTTGACAAGGTTTTCTACCCCACTTCAAGGCCATTTTCCATACCCTTCCACTTGGAATTTCAACTTGCATTTCAAAGATGGATTGTAGTACACATTCCAAGCTTTCCAAAATATCCAAGAACTTCTCAAACAACCTCATAACTTGAGAGATTCGAATTTCACAAAATAGCAAAAACTCACCTTTGAATTGGCCATTTTCCATGTTCATAGTTTGTGTAAACTTCTCTAAATCAGCATGCCCTTGATTACAGGTCCTTGAACCATTCCATACTCAATAATTTAATGCATATTCAATGTGTTAAAGTGTTGTTCTTTGAGTGCAAGCATTGTATGCAAGATTAATCCTAAACTAGATAAAGTGAACTTTCCATTTTTGAAAAGATTAGCTTTATGTCAAATTAGAAATCCAACAAGTACATGGAAGATCTGCTTGGCACAAGATTATGTTCATAACACACTGATCAAGAGAGGCTTATGCAGCACATTAGGGGGTCCTCTACTGACCTAGAAAGCCAAGTTGCATTTGTTTGCTTCAAGTTCAAGAAAAGTGCATAACTTGTACCAACTCTCTTCTCAGCATAGAACCACAAGAACAAAGTTATCAAACACCTTCCATAGAACATATCCAAGCTTTTGCACGACCCTTGCACCTCCAAAGCACCCTCCATCTCAGAATCATCCTCAAACTGCAAAAACAGAGTTGCCTCTGCAGTTTGAGTGCCAACTCCCATTTCCCTCGAGCATTCTTACCAAAATCAATTCATACACATTCCCTAGCATGTATGCAAGCTAACCATGACCTAAAACCTGACCTGTAACCCCTCTAACAGCTTCCACCATTTTCATTTTTTCCTTTTGCAGTTGAAGTTCCACAGCTCGATACAAGAAGTTTCAAGACAAAGTAAGCATTGAAACAGCATCCCTGGACCTCAAGGAAGCTTTTCCAATCATTACCTTGCACTAGAAGTTCCTCATTCTCCAGATAGAAGTTCAACTGCACAGGTAAAACTTTGAACTCGTATCTCTCTTATCATGCATCTTTAGTCTTAAGTTTGTGAAGAAACAAGGTTCTACTCATAGCCCTGAACATGTACATATCTTTACATTTCATTTCTTTTGCCTGAGTAGAGAGAATTTGGAGTTTGAAAATGGCAGAAAAACTAGGTTAGGATTTGGGGGAGGAGAAATTCTCCCTCATCTTAGAGAGTTAGGTCAAGTTCTATACATGGTTGGAATCGTCTCTTCATGCTGAGCATTTTTTATGTTATGAGTTTTTGTTAAAAAGCCAGGAATCGAGAGTTGGACATTGAAGAACAGGGGCGCGCGTTTTTTTTCAAATGTTGTTGCTGGAGGTTGAAGAAGACAGTTCTTCTGGGCTGGGCCTGGAATTTTTTCTTATTCACACCACTAAATTGCTATTACACCCCCTGAGCCCATTTGCTTTATTTTTATTCTTTTTTGACTTTTTCTTTTTTATTTGACTTTGTTTATTTTTTCTCATGACATTAAAAAATAAAAATATTTTTTCCATCATTTTTTGGATTTATTGCATATTTATTTGATTATTTCTTTTGATTAAACAAAAATATTATATATACTATTATTTAGAATAAATATAAAAAATGGTGTAAATACATTTTTTTTATTTTTATTTACCTTCTGAAAATATTTCACATAAAAATACCCTTTTTTATTTATTTTATTAAAATATTAAATATATATTATTTTGTATATAATGCATATTTAAGAACTTAATATATATATATATATATATATATATATATATATATATATATATATATATATATATATATATATATATATATATATATATATATATATATATATATATATATATATATATATATATATATATATATATATGTTTATTAATACATTTAAGTTAAAATATAAAAATATTTGAATTTTTCATTTTATTAATATTTGATATAAAAAATACTTTTTTTCATAATATACTTCATTTTATTTTTATTTTTGTAAAAAATAAATAAATACTTGTATTAAATTAGATAATAATACATTTTCTTTAAGATTAGGGTTTTTGCCCTAAAAGTTGAAAATACTCAAAATAATACCTTTCTATTTTCTTATTTTTATTTTACATAAACCATATTTTTTTCATACACATAAAAACTTTCTCTTTGCATTTTGCATATTTATTTATATCATTTAATTATGCAATTTATTTACATTGCAAATATTCAAAATTGATGTAATAATTTTAGGTTTACAATTACTTGTCAATATCCCCATTTGAACATATGTACCCCCCTTCCCATATTTGGTTTTGTAATAGCTTAGTAAATTTATTTTCGCACTTTATTGCTTTCTAATGATAACATGTTAGAATTAGGGTTTGTATGCGAAAAACGATAAAAAATAGTTATGACCTAATCTCAAGATAAACAAGCATGAAAATGGACACACAAATCACACTTGCACCCCCTAGGGTATTCCACTTGTTGCCTTTCAAAATTGGGCCATATTGCATGTTGAACTTCTTTGGGCAAAACCAACAAATTGAATGATCATAGTCCCTCGATAAAACTTTTCAAAACCAAACAAAAATAAATGATCATGTCCCTTAAAGAAAATTGCCCAAAGACATTTAACGCCGTTGCAATTATGGTCTAAACGATGACCCGCGCCTGTCCCTTTCACATCCTAACATAAGGTTGTCCACCAAATTCAATGGTGGAACAAACTTGTTAAAAGGGTTAAAACATAGCAATAATCTTTTGAGAAATTTAGGAGTAGATAACCTCTTAGTTACTTGAATCAAACTTGCAAAACAAAACATTTGCCTAATTTCAAAACCACACCTCACAACACTTTCAAAACAAACTTTCAAAAACAAATGAAAACCTTTTCAAAAGACATACATCTTTGTATACATCCCCACATGGATCATTACAAAGGTTGCCACCACATTGGCCTCTTTTCAAAACATTTTCAAAAACCATACACCCGAAGCACCATTTCAAACAATTGAAAACAAAAGGCAAGTGATCTAAGCAAGTAACTAAGAGCCCATGGATAACCATGGATAGAAAGGGTGCTAATACCTTCCCTTTCTATAATCTACTCCCCGAACCCAAGAAAACATCTCAAAGGTTTTTGCTGTGCTTTTTAACCTTTCCTTAGGATAAAATAAAAAGTCGGTGGCGACTCTTGCTCAACCGAAACATTTGCGAAAACAAACGCAAAACCTCAAGTCAGTTCTCCCACCGTATCACAATCAATATTAGAGATAAAGGCCATGCTCTTCTTCTTTTCAGATTTTTCACTAATCCCTAACTCAAAGGTTTGTAGGGATCCCATAAGCTCATTAACCTTCATGTTGTTTATGTATTGGGCTTCTTTAATGGCAGTCACTTTCATGTCAAATCTCTTTGGAAGAGACCTAAGAATCTTCCTTACAAACTTAGCTTTTGACATCTTCTCCCCTAGGGAACTTGAGGCATTGGCTATCTCAATAATATTCATGTGAAAGTCACGAATACTCTCATCCTTCTTCATTCTTAAATTCTCAAACTTCGTGGTAAGAATTTAGAGCCTAGACATCTTCACCTTAGAGGTTCCTTCATAAGCACTCTTCAACATCTCCCAAGCTTCTATAGCAACAGTGCAATTTCTAATCATTATGAAGGTATTTTTGTCCAATCCATTAAACAAAGCATTCAAGGCTTTGGAGTTTCCTTGAGATAACTTTTCATCTTCATCATTCCATTCTTCCTCATCTATCACATAATCAGTAGCCTTTCCATCCTCACCTACAACCTTTGGTGGATCCCATCCCTTGACCATAAATTTCTGAGCCTTGTTGTCTAAAGACTTGATGAAAGCCACCATACGAGATTTCCAATAATCATAGTTGGTCCCATCAAGAATGGGTGGTATATTCACAAATCCTCCTTCCTTGTCCATTGTACCAAAAATGTATTTTCCTTGAATCTCACCCAGAGTCAGAGAAGGGTGTCTTCTCTGATACCAATTGAAATTCTGGTATTCAGATCACAGATGTCCTAAGAGATGTCGATATACTATAATCTGACTTCAACACAATAAACAGCTGTAACAAATAAAAAAATGTAGAAAACTAAATAACACACAGAATTGTTAACCTAGTTCGATATACAACAACAACTACTCTGGGGGCTACCAAGCCATGGAAGAAGTCAACTAGATAATGTCAATTTGTAGACCCACATCAAACTTTCACCTAGTTTATAATCTACTCAGTTAATCACTACTCATGCTTAACTTCTACCTAAGACTCGCCTAGGTATGATACCCTTCTCAAATCCATACAAATCACAGTCAGTGATTGATCAACAATAAAAAATTCAGAGTTATTTTAGAAGATACACTTCAAAGACACACAATCATTCATTTCTTAAAAGCTTTGAAATGACTGACAAAACTTACAACTCAAAATATCAGTCCTACTCTTTTCTCAAGATGATATTAGTGAGGCTCATAAATAACACACAAACCCTAATAAAATACAACTTAAGTTCTAAACCAAAACAAGGTTTGTGACAATCTATTTAAACCAATCTTTTGGACTGGATTGGGCTTCACAAGCACAACAAATCAGCTGCTACAAATCAGCTGAAACTTCTGCACAAAAATAGGACTTCAATAATTAGTTTCCTAAATTATCTCCATAATTAGAAACTAATAATACTCCTTGAATTCAGTTTGAATCTCTTAATCTTTAAACTGGGCGCCACATAGGATATCATGATATTCCCAGAATATTTTGCATCTGTAAAATCTAAAAGAATCCAACAGTCTAGTCGTACACATGCGTGATGTCAAATAACCATGCATAGGACATCTTGTTCAACATGTTGCTCCAATTGATAGAACATCTTATTTCAACATGTTTATGCTAAGTTAGTTTTACCAAACATAATGCCAGTTACAAAAATAAAGAATTAACATGATGCATAACTAACAATAGTAACGTTGTCAAGGAATAATGATGTTATTAAGAGGCTTTATCAATAAAACTAGTGGTGCTTCACAAGATTGGAAAAATGATTTTTAGTATGCCAATTTTGATCAATCTCAAAGTTGTGACAGAGTTAAGGCTCATAGTCACACAATATTTTTCCAGGTTTATTTTATAAATTATAAAATGTGTTTAGTTAGTATGGTTATGAAATTTGAAAGGAAAAGACATATTTTGGTACCAAAGAGAAAAAGAAATTAAGGCTATCATTAGGGAATCATCCTTACTTGTTGTAAGTCTTTTTTTTTTTGCTTTTACTTGTAATAGCTAGGCATGAGTCCATTAAGGATAAATGTCTAGTTCTCTTATATTAGATTTCCCTTACATGATTTTATGCTTACCGTGTAATCCTTTTTTATCGTATCAGTAATGAACCTCTATTTAATAAATTATATGAATTATTTGAGTGTAATACTTACTCCCATCTATGAGACTGGAAGAATTGATTTAGAAAGAAATTGAGGCTAATTGTAAATTTGCACATTTAATTAATAATACTATGGGTATGTTATGATGTATAGAAAATAGAAATAATTAGTATTTGTAACTAGTCTAGTTTTACATGCTATAAAAATTTCGTTTGTTGTGAATATATTCCCTGAGGTATTTAGGGAGGGAGAATCCTATCAGACGAAGTCGATTAATCGGCGACCAATTTATTGGGTAATCATATTAAGTGAAGGTCGTAATTTTAAATTGGTTTATTATAGGTTTGTCATGGGTTTCTAACCAAAAAGGGTATATGATTCAAAGGGGGGAGTAAATTTCTTTTACCATTATATTCTTCATGGTTATCTTAGTAAGTTCGTTAGTTTTATAATGAGTATAAATAACCAATTGTGCTCTATGCACCCCCAGTTACAATTACCTTTTTTCTTACTAAAATAAAAAGTTCAATCACCTAAGTTTTGTATGTGGTTAATTGAATACTCTTGGATACAATATTAAAACATACTTATCACCCTGTGCTTTGAAATTCTATTCCTTGGGGATAGATGTCGAGCACGATGTTGGAATAATTGGTCCAACAAATTATACTAGTATGACAATAACACTTGTACAATTTGATTGAGTAGAAAATTCGTAAATAACACAAGAAATTGGTTACCCAATTTGATGCAACATGGATCTACGTCTAGATGATTCGCTTCCAACCCACGAAAACAAATTCACTATTAATTGCTTTGTACATTTAGTCTTACAAGCAACAACAAACTATATGTTGTTCAATTCCTTTTCCTAACACTACCTAGTGAAATTCTATTTAGGTCTCCCCCTAAATATGAGAACCCCTCTCACTTTCTCCCAATCACTAAATCCTAGTGATTGCACTATTTTGAACCAAATGAATAATGTAATCTCTTATTACAACTCAACTAGACAAACCTATAACTATGCTAAGTTACTGAAACATAGTGTGATGTACATAAAACAAGGAGTCTTTTGAACCCTAAACTCTATAGATCTTCAATAAATGATCCGTGTCTTCAAAGCTAGGAAAGAGCTTCTTATATAACATAATTATTCTGGGCTTTTCTTTTATGGATTTTAGCTTAGATTTCGTCCATAAATATACGCATATTTTGTTGGATATGATTTGGTCCACAAATATCTCCAACAAAGGATATTATTTGGTTTGTTTCATATTCAAATTTAAATATGATTTGATTGTTACAGTTTTCCAACAAATCACATAACCATATTTCTAAATACAAGCAGTAAATTTTTTAACAAATATTCTACAGATAATACTCCAAAATGCAACAGTCTAGCCTGTTGAGCAAAGGCCCAAATGTCAAACCACATGCTGAGACATCGTGTCCAACATGTGTCTCTTCTGCAGTTCCATACAACTTAAGAAAACAAGATAATCTTGAACACTTTGAACACTTTACCATGTTATTGTTTTTCAAAATCCAGCCAATCCAAAGGACCATTTCCCAAGGAACTTCAAACTCTCCCTTTTTGAAATTATGGAAAAATAACTCTTCAAGATATAACACTTTGTTTAACTCTTCAAGATATAGAACTTTGTTCATACCAGAACAAGTGAAAGCTAGTAAAATCACTAGACTTGATCAGAGCATCCAATCAGCAACAACAATTATCTTCCAAATATCAGAGTTAAGCACACCAACAGCAGAAATCACTAGCATCAATAACATTAAGATGCTTACACATAATTCATTCAGTTGCTCCAAACCAAACAGACAATACAATCCATCATGCAATTATTCACAAACTTAGTCATGCATGAACTTAGTTAACACATAGTTATTGTAGCATACAATCCTACTAACAAACAATTATTAGTATGTAATAATTCATATTCTTATTCATGCAAAACACAAACAATTAGTAGTTAAAAATTAGGATATATAAAATCTACTAACACAAGTATAATAACACTCAGATATGTTTACACACATACAAGGGCTAGATGTTTTTCGCGATGCTCTAGCATGGAACACAACATTAGTACTTCCTGAACAATCAATACTAAACAATTATCGGGTTTACCTCCACACAAAAGATACACCACTTTTCACCACCACCTTTTTGCCATGATTTTGGCAAAGAGTTAGTTCTTTAAAGAAGACAACATGCATAGAAATTAGCACACACAAGGTCACTTATAATGCCCGTAATTTAATTAATTATTTAATTAAATTATTTTTAGATTATTTGTGAAGTTGTGTTATGATGATAGTTGATGTGTTGTTGTTATTGGATTTATTTATTCTATTAAGTTGTAGAATAATATTAGAATAGTATTATTATTTGATGTGAGCTTATTTTAAGGACTAGAATTAGTAGAAAGGGGCCCATTAAGACATAATGAAAATTATAGGGTTATTATATTAGTTATTGAGAATTAATAAGAAAAAGAAGTAGAAGTAAGAAGGGAAAGAAATAAGGGTTGGAAGAAGAGAAAGAGAATATGAAAGTTGCAGAAAAGAAGGAGAAGAGCAAAACAAAATTCAATCGGAAATGTTGTAGAGCAACCTTCAATCCAAGGTAAGGATGGGGTTATGACTCTATAATGGGGTTTATGATGAGAAGTATGTGGGATTATATGTGAAAAGTTGTTTTGTTTATGATTGAAATATATATATTGTTGTTTGATGAGGATCAACGATTTAGAGATGAATAATGATGCCTTAATGTTTTATAATTGATGTAGAAACATAGGATTATTATAATTGATGATTACCTATGATTAAAGGATGTTTTTAGGACCTAGGGCATGGAAGTCGTAGTGAAAACGCAGTGAAATCGCAGAAAATATTCAGCACAGGTCAGTGTGAGTCAACCTCAAAGGCCATGCGTCGACACATGGAGGATTTAAGACTCGGGATGAGTCGATACATAGGATCATACATTGATAAATGCAGTGTTTCAGACTCAATATGAGTCGACACAAGGGGATTACGCGTCGACTCATGCAGGATTTCAGCCCAGTACGTGTCGACTCAAAGAAGTATGCGTCGACTCATGTAGTCTAATTTTTGACAGATTTGTTTCCAAAGGCTGTAACTTGAGTTTCCGGACTCCGTTTGGGGTTCCGTTTGAATCATTGGAGAGCTAACGTGATGCACTTCATTCTTAAGGATTAAAATGAAGGATAAGAGGAATAATCCTAGTACCTAAATTAGGATTAGAGTTATCTTCCAGTGTTAACCGCTATGAGGAGTTTGTGAAGTATGAGGAGGATAAAATGATTATAGATTATTGCTTGATTATTAACAGTAAGATTAATGATGATAATAAAGTAGTATTACAGAATAATAATATGTAGAGGTTTGGTAGCCAAAGATAAGCATTATATGATTAATTAATTATAGGAATTATCATGTTGTAGGCCTATGGCCAACGTTGAGGAATTGTCGATCTTCCGTTGTATTGTTGTCATAGCTAAGTTGCTGCGAATTATGTTGATGAATCATGTTGATAAATCATGTTGATGAATTTTGTTGATGAATTATGTTGATGAATGATGTTGAGATGCCTATAATAATTGGCAGCTATTAAGATGTAGGCTTCTGGCCAACGATGATGTTATGTTGAGATGTTGTTGATTGTGGTTGTTAGTACTACATTCATGATTGTGTCACATACATTGCATATTAAGACGGAGTTGATGCTCGTTAAGATGACCTATATTAGTGAATATTAAGATGAAGGCTTATACCTTGTTGATGCCTCTATTTATTGGCAATTATTCTGAGATGGGAGTTCTGCTCCAATGATACCACATGCATTTGCATAGTATTGAGTCGCATTATATGATTGCATAAAGAAGTTGTTTATTGATGCGGCAAATGTGTATATTATTGGTATTCTATTGCGATTATTGTTGTTTATGAGATGTGAAGTGGTGTTATTATATGAGCTGATCTAACATATTATTTATCATATGTTTTATTATATTGTTAGATATCTCACCCATTCTATTTGAATGTTACCCTTATGTTGGTAACGTGCAGGTAATCCAGAGTGAAGGTAGTCTACCTTCAGTAGTTCGAGTTGGTGTCATTGCTCTGATACGTAACACTCGGGGGGGGGGGGGGGGGTGCTTGTTGCTTTTAATTATTGATCATTTCAGTTGTGGAACTTTAATTTGATTTTTGCTAAGTATGTGTTGTTTTTAAGTTGATGTAATGTTGGACAAAGATGTTATTATGATTCCGCTGCGTAGTTGTTCAAGTTGTTGAACTAAGAAATTAAACTATTTTGCTGTTGGTTCATCCGAAGTTTTAAAGTGTTATGTATCCATGTTGAGTACAATGTGTTCTTAAGTTGAATTTGTGGCATCCTGATTCAGTTGTATGAATTTTAAAACTCTGATTTACATTTATAATTTCCGGGTATAATTGGGATGTTACAAAGTTGGTATCAGAGCAAAGTCATTCCGTCCGACCAAGTTGACGAGTCGTAGTTGTCTAACAATTGAGTATTGTTAATTTGAATTCTAACCTTTATTTATGTTGTAGTCATAAGTTGAGATGGATGGAAGGAATGATGCTGCACTTGTTGCTGCTTTAGAAGCAATGGCGCATGCGATGGAGAATCAGCCAAATGCTTACGGGAATGCTGGATCTCGTAGTTTGGTGACTTTCCAGAGAGAGAATCCGCCTACCTTCAAGGGAAAGTATGATCATGACGGAGCATTGGACTAGTTGAAAGAGATTGAGAGAATATTCCGTGTGATGAACGACACTCCAGCACAGAAGGTTCGATATGGTACTCATATGCTAGCAGTCGAAGTTGATGACTGGTGGCTAGAGACGTGTCAGATATTGGAAGCTGCAGGTGAAAATGTCACTTGGGTTGTGTTCTGTAGGGAATTTCTGAGGAAGTATTTTCCTGAAGACGTTCGTTGTAAGAAGGAGATTGAGTTCCTTGAGCTGAAGAAAGAGAGTATGTCGGTTGTTGAGTATGCTGCAAAGTTTACTGAGTTGGCTAAGTTTTATCCGCACTACGATGAGGCAAATGCTGAGTTTTCAAAGTGTATCAAGTTTAAGAATGGGTTGCGCCTAGAGATCAAGAAGGAAGTTGGATACCAGAAGATCCGTGTCTTTGCTGGTTTGATTGATAGTTGCAGAATCTATGAAGAGGATAATAATGCTCATTATAAGATTATCAGTGAGAAGAGGGGTAAGCACAAACAGAATCGTGGTAAGCCTTATGATACCCCAGTTGGTAAAGGTAAATAGAAAGCTGCTCAGGGTCAGAGGACTAGTGGGGGGATGCTCTTGCTGGTGTGGTTTGTTTCAAATGTGGAAAACCTGGGCATAAGAGTAATGTGTGTACTGCTAAGGTAAAGAGGTGTTTCTATTGTGGTAAGACTAGAAATGTTGTATCTGAGTGCAAGCATAAGGAGGTGATTTGTTCCAATTATAGTGAAGAAAGGCACATTGGTAGTCAATGTCAGAAACCAAAGAGGGCGTAGGCAAGTGGTAAAGTGTTCGCTTTGGTTGAGGATCAAGCAACTGCTGAGGACAGACTTATCAGAGGTACATGTTTCATTAATAATACTCCTTTAATTACTATTATTGATACTGGTGCTACACATTGATTTATTGTTGCTGATTGTGTTGGAAGATTGAGTCTTAGGTTTTCTTTTATGAATGGAGAAATGGTCGTCGACACTCCAGCCAAGGGGTCGGTGACTACTTCTTTTGTGTGGTTTGTAGTGGTGTTTATTGATGACATTTTGATTTACTCTAAGTCAGAAGAAGAGCATGCATAACACTTAAGAGTAGTATTGCAAGTTTTGAAAGAAAAGAAGTTGTACGCAAAGCTGTCCAAGTGTGAATTCTGGTTAAATGAGGTTAGTTTCCTTGGTCACGTGATCTCAGGTAGTGTCATTGTTGTAGATCCATCGAAGGTTTATGTTGTGTTGCAATGGGAAACTCCGAAGTCAGCTACTGAGATTAGAAGCTTTTTGGGATTAGCTGGTTACTATAGGAGGTTTATCGAAGGTTTTTCTAAGTTGGAACTTTCGTTGACTAAGTTGACTTGTAAAGGTAGAGTTTTTGTATGGGATGTTCAGTGCAAAGAAAGTTTTTCAGAGTTGAAGAAGAGATTGATGGTAACTCCGATTTTGACATTACCTAATCCAGGATAACCTTTTGTGGTATATTGTGATGCTTCTAATATGGGTTTATGAGGTGTGCTTATGTAGAATGATAAGTTAGTTGTTTATGCGTCAAGGCAGTTGAGGACTCATGAGAAGAACTATCCTACGCATGATTTAGAGCTTGCTACAGTTGTTTTTGGGTTGAAAATTTGGAGGCATTATCTTTATGGTTCTAGATTTTAAGTGTTCAGTGACCATAAGAGCTTAAAGTATTTATTTGATCACAAGGAGCTGAATATGAGACAACAGAGATGGTTGGAATTATTAAAGGATTATGATTTCGGTTTGAATTATCATCCAGGAAAAGCGAATTTGGTAGCTGATGCATTGAGTCTAAAGACTTTACATATGTCAGCAATGATGGTTAAAGAGTTGGAATTAATTGAACAGTTCAGGGATATGAGCTTAGTTTGCAAGGTGACACTGTGGAGTGTTATGTTGGGTATGTTGAAGATTAATAATGAATTTCTAGACCATATCAGAGAAGCTCAAAAGTTGGACGTGAAACTAGTAGATTCGATGGTTGGGATCGATCAGTCTGAAAATAGTGATTTTAAGTTAGATGCGCAAGGTGTGTTGAGATTTCGTAACCAGATTTGTATTCCTGATGATGTTGAGATGAAGAAAGTGATACTTGAAGAGAGTCATAGAAGTAAGTTGAGTATTCATTCAGGAGCTACAAAGATGTATCAGGATTTGAAGAATGTTTTTGGTGGCCTGGAATGAAGAGTGATGTGGCTCGGTTTGTGTATGCATGTTTGACTTGTCAGAAGTCGAAAGTTGAACATCAGAAGCCTGCAGGGTTGATGCAACCGTTAGAAGTTCCAGAATGGAAATGGGATAGCATTTCGATGGACTTTGTGACGGGGTTACCTAATAATTTACGAGGACATGATTCAGTTTAGGTTATTGTTGATAGGCTTACAAAGTCGGCTCATTTTATTCCTATTAACATCAGTTTTCCAGTGTCGAAGTTGGTTGAGATTTACACTAGTGTAATTGTGAAGCTACATGGTGTTCCTTTGTGAATTGTTTCGGATAGAGATCTGAGGTTTACTTCTGATTTTTGGAAGAGTTTGCAAGAAGCGTTGGGTTCTAAGTTGAGGTTGAGTTCGGCGTATCATCCTCAGACGGATGGTCAGACTGAATGGACTATTCAATCGTTGGAAGACTTGCCGAGGGCATGTGTTCTTGAGCAAGGAGGTTCGTGGGATACTTATCTTCCGTTGATAGAGTTCACTTATAATAATAGTTACCATTCTAGTATTGGGATGGAACCTTTTGAAGCGTTGTATGTTCGAAGATGTAGAACTCCTTTATGTTGGCATGAATCTGGAGAAAGTGTAGTACTTGGGCCTGAACTTGTTCGTGAGACTACTGAGAAGGTGAAGTTGATTTGAGAAAAGATGAAAGCTTCCCAGAGTAGACAAAAGAGTTATCATGACAAGCGAAGAAAGGACTTAGAACTTCAAGCAGGTGACCATGTGTTTTTGAGAGTTACACATGTGACTGGTGTTAGACGAGCATTGAAGTCCAAGAAGCTCACTTCTCGTTTTATTGGTCCATAACAGATTTTGGGGAGAGTTGGGAATGTTGCTTATAGAGTGGCTTTACCGCCTAATTTTTCGAATTTTCATGATGTGTTTCATGTGTCGCAACTCCGTAAGTATCTTTCAGATCCATCTCATGTGATTCATATGGATGATGTGCAAGTACGGGATAATCTTACTGTAGAGACGATGCCTGTACGGATCACGGATCGTGAAATAAAGACTCTAAGGGGCAAAGAGATTTCTTTGGTTAAAGTGGTTTGGCTAGGAGTTGCAGAGAAAGCATGACTTGGGAGTTGGAAAGGAAGATGCGGGACTCCTATCCTGAGTTGTTTGATTAAGGTAAATTTTCGAGGACGAAAATATTCTAAGTGAGGGAGAGTTGTAATGCCCGTAATTTAATTAATTATTTAATTAGATTATTTTTGGATTATTTGTGAAGTTGTGTTATGATGATAGTTTATGTGTTGTTTTTATTAGATTTATTTATTCTATTAAGTTGTGGAATAATATTAGAATAATATTATTATTTGATGTGAGCTTATTTTAAGGACTAGAAGTAGTAGAAAGGGGGTGTAGGAGTTTTAAGCCCATTAAGACATAATGAGAATTATAGGGTTATTATATTAGTTATTGAGAATTAATAAGAAAAAGAAGTAGCAGTAGTAAGAAGGGAAAGAAATAAGGGTTGGAAGAAGAGAAAGAGAATGTGAAAGTTGCAAAAAAGAAGGAGAAGAGAAAAACAAAATTCAATCGGAAAAGTTGTAGAGTAACCTTCAATCTAAGGTAAGGGTGGGGTTCTGACTCTATAATAGGGTTTATGATGAGTAGTATATGAGATTAGATGTGAAACGTTGTTTTGTTTATGATTGAAATATATATATATATATATATATATATATATATATATATATATATATATATATATATATATATATATATATATATATATATATATATATATATATATATATATATATATATATATATATATATATATATATATATATATATATATATATATATATATATATATATATATATATATATATATTGTTGTTTGAAGAGGATCAAGGATTTAGAGATGAATAATGATGCCCTAATGCTGTATAATTAATGTAGAAACATAGGATTATTATAATTGATAATTACCTATGATTAGAGGATGTTTTTAGGACCTAGGGCAGGGAAATCACAGTGAAAACACAGTGAAATCGCAGAAAATAGTCAGCACAGGTCAGTATGAGTCAACCTCAAAGGCCATGCATCGACACATGCAAAATTTAAGACTTAGGATGAGTCGATACATAGGATCATGCATCAAT
Organism: Vicia faba; assembly: GCA_948472305.1. NCBI lineage: Eukaryota > Viridiplantae > Streptophyta > Magnoliopsida > Fabales > Fabaceae > Vicia > Vicia faba. The sequence goes on from CATIWC010000686.1 coordinate 348,262, forward strand.
ATATGCAGTGTTCCAGAATTAGTATGAGTCGACATAAGGGGATTACACGTCGACTCATGCAGGATTTCAGCCCAGTACGCGTCGACTCAAAGAAGTATGCGTCGACTCATGTAGTCTGATTTTTTGATAGATTTGTTTCCAAAGGCTATAACTTGAGTTTCCGGACTCCGTTTTGAAGAAGTGAAAAACACAAGAAGGGGGATTGAAGTGTAAAACTGAAAATCAATGCAATGAACACGATATTTTTATCCTGGTTCGTTTGATCTCAAACTACTCCAGTCCACCCGTCAAGGTGATTTCGCCTCTCTCCAACGAGGTCTTAATCCACTATATTCAACTGAATATTACAATCTGCTTTAACAACTGCTAAAGCCTTCTTGATGCAAACCACAACCCGGTTTGTCAAGGTAACACTTTCTTACAAAGAAGAGAAATAGGTGTGTGAATGTTTTCTACAAAACTGTATCACAACTGTGATATTACACAACTTAAGCTTATGAAACTAGATTGCTAAAATACTGAGTAAGGAAATATGAAGCGTTTAGCAAACTGAGAGAAGGAAGATGATGATTAGCTTTTAGGCGTGTAATATGATGTAGAGAATTAGCCAATTCAATCTTCATTGTGTTGTTTATATAGCACTGAATTTGTTGAACGTTGGAGCAATAATCTTGATTCAATGCCAATAACAAACTTTCCTTATTGAGCAGATCTTGTCTGGAATGATGCCGTTGGTAATAATTCGCTTTGAATGCACAGTACCGTTGCTACTTAAAGCGTGTTCTGGCTTTGGCTCATTCTGACTCTGCTTAAGTGCTGATGAACTGTTGTTGTCTTTATCAGAGTGTTGAGCGCAGTTCTGTTCATCAAGCTTCAGCAATCGCGTGAGTTGTTCTTCTGATTCTGGTATTCTGTTATAGCAACTTCTGATGCTGATGTTAATAACCAATATTCTGATGCTGATTAAGATGTACTTTTGCTGATACCTACCAGAGTTTCTGCAAAACTGAAGGTAATATTTTAGGTAGCAAATAGTTCTTATATGAATCACATAATTAATATATCCTTTCATTTTGTTATCATCAAAACTTAAACTTAGGGTAGTAGATTCAAACTTTGTTCTAACAATCTCCCCCTTTTTGATGATGACAAAAACTAGATATTTTTAATTGAAAATAACGTGAAAAGTATCAGAGATAACTATATGATAAGATGTATCAGAGTAAGAAGTTATCAAAGATAAGGGATAAAGAGATACTCCCCCTGAATTTATTACTCCCCTTTTTAATTCCAAGAGTTCTTCAGGATCAGATCTTTATTGTCTTTCTTTGATCATCAGAATATCAGAGCTTTGACTATCAGAAGCTTTAGATCAGAATATCAGAGTAGAGCTTCAGATCAGAATATCAGAGCTTTGACTTTGGATTAGAGTAACAGAGCTTTAGTCTTCAGTGAGTTAGAGAGCATTCTTGTACCTGTAGACTTAAGCAAAAGAGAAAACATTCAAAAATATCAGAGTTAGAATGTTTGAGATTTTCTGTCTTAGTAATCCGTTATTGAAAATATCATTCTTGTTCTCCCCCTTTTTGTCAGCAATCAAAAAGTGTAAGTGATGTGCTAAAACATTTAGATCAGAAAAACTTGTCATATTAAAATAGTCAGAGCCAGACAAAACAATACAGAAGATATGCAAAGAAAACATGAAAATGGCATGAATGAAAATCTAAGGTTGGGGAGGAAGGCGTGTGAACAGAGTCTCCAGCATTGCTTTAATCTGATCAGCAGTCTCATTCTGCTTGTGCACCATGCTGACTACTGTGTCTATCTTGTTATCTTGCACATCCATCCTTTCTTTCATCTTCTGGTCATTTTCATCCATCCTTTGCTGCAGACGGATATCATTCAGCTTCAGCTCTTCCAGAGTCTGCCTGTCCAAGGCAGCTTGAGAAACATCAGAAGCAGGGAGCTTCTGAGAGCTTTCTGCAACATCTTCAGCTTGAATAATCTGGTCTTCTTCTGGCTGCACCTTTGAAGCTGGACGCTTCTCAGACCATGGCTCACTATCCAGAAGGAGCACGTCTTCTTTCAGCAGCTGACTTCCAACTTCATTCAGAAGCTTGCTGAAATCCTGCTGTGCTTGCTCATAGTTGATGTCTTGCAATTTTAGAGCTTCAGCACGTACCCAAATTCTGAATTGTGACCAGAGCTGGTCAGAGGCAGCTGGATCAATCATTCCAGGACATACTTGCTTCAGAGAAGCAATCCACTGCTGCAGACCTGTTTCAAAATTCATAATGCCAGAGCCAACATCTGGCTGTTTTGGTTTTGGAATGGCTATTTTATTTTTCAGATCAGCAAGACGGTCAAGGATTGTTAAATCTATGAAGGTCCTGCTGGGGTTTTCTGTGGTTTGTTTGGGAGCTGTTTGTTTGGGAGATGGAGTGGGAGAATCAGAGATAATGATTGGACTGTTTGGGGTTTTGGGAGTATTTGGTGGTGTAGATTCTGGCAAGGATGGCAGCTGGGCCATTGTTACTGTTGTTCCACATGGCAGCTGGATTGCCAGAGGTTGTGGTTCAGAGGATTGAGGAGACTGAGGTGGAGGAGATGGAGTTTCAGAATGATGAAACTCAGGTTGAGGTGATGGTTGAGGTGATGGTGGATGAATTTCTGGTTGAGGAGAGGGAGAAGGAATTGCTGGTTGTGGAGAAGGAGGAGGAATTTCTGGTTGTTCAGGAATATGTGGTTCTTCTGGAATGGGTGAGAGAGGTTGTTCTGGTTGAAGAGATGTGGCAATATCTAGTTCAGTATTTGGATTGTTGGGAAGCTTATCAGAAGCACGTTGATCAATGTCTGACAGAACTTTGTCAAGTGCTGATGTTGTTGAAATTGTTGGTTTGGGATGTTTTGTGCGGGGTCTTCTGAGTTGTAGTGCCTCAGAAGGGTCATCTTCTGGTTCGGTTTCATCTATAGTTGGGATGGGGATATGGATTTCTTGAGAAGTTGGAGTTGGGATAGATGTTGGCATAGCAGAAGAATTTAAAACAGAAGCAGCAGATAAATTACCTCTTTTCTTGGGTGTCTGCTGGGATGTTCCTTCTGAAGGGGCCTTCCTTTTCTTTGTCTTCTTCAGTGTAACTTCTGGTTGAGGTTGGTGCAGATCTTTGATATTCAACTTGGGATCTGTACCATCAGCCTTGCACGCGTCTAGGTATCTAAGAACCACCACTGGTTTAGATTCTATCTCAGAAAATAAGGGAAAGTCACTCAGTGGGAATCTTCTGCTGGTGATGTCAGCAATGGGAGTAACGCTGGGTTCCTTTCTGATATTCTCTATTAATTTCATTTTCTTCAGATTCTTCGCGTTCAGAGGCTTGCCAATAGTTGGTTCAATGGTGCTTAACTCTTGAGCTTCTATCAGGTGCTCTATCAGCCTATTCTCAGTCAGAATATCTGATATTAACCTTCCAAAGGGTATCCAATCCCTCTTTGTTCTTTCTTCTTCCCTGGTTTCCTTCACGCTTGTTCTGAGGTGATTAAACAGAAGATGAGCCAAGTTGATTTTTACCTTCTGATTGATAAAATAGATCAGAAACTGCTGATCTATATTTATGTAATCAGGGGAACTAGTTGGCTTCCTATGATTAAAACACCCCAGAATTATCTTCACCCAAACTCTGTGGTGATCCTTGAGATCTCTGATCTTGCTGCTGGGCACCCCATGGGTGAAAATCCTTTCTGCTATGACACCCACGTCAGAGCATCTTTCAGCCATATCAATACAGCGGACGCCACCGCCACTGTAACCAATCAACTTTGCTATGTGATCCTCAGTGATCACAATCTTCTTCCCCATTATGTAGGAGGTGACTTGATGCGTTGAAGCAGTTGCATGAATCCAGAACTCCTTGACTAACATTGGGAATGTTGGTCCAACCAACCTGTCGAAATATCTCTCCCATTTTTGTGCCCTAATTTCTTCTGTCAAGTCAAAACCATTCTCTTTCAGACTGCCAAAATCAATAATCAGTTCAGACAACACTTCAAGATTCTTCACTGGAGTAAGGAGTGTTCTGAATGGAACTTGGTACTGTTCAGAGGAAGCTTTCTTCTAAGAACCTGCAGAAGCACTGCTGGAGGTTGCCATGTTCACACTTAGGGTTTTTCTGAGAAACTGAGAAAAAAGGTTTAAACTTGAAAGAGATGAATACAGAGAAAATGCAGAAAATGTTTGAGAGATAATGAGAAACTGTAAAAGATTAATGTGAGAAATTAACGTTCTTAAATAGATTTCAGAATATTTTGAAAGAGTAAACGTTTTCAAGAAAGAGAAATAAAATCATGATTACGTTTTAAAAACATGATTACTTTCATTTAATGCTTGCTGATTTTGGGGGATTTGAGAAAGATACTTGAAACGGTTACTAGACATGTGTCTCAATGCACCCAATCAGTGTTTTGCCTTCTCAGAAGCATGCACACGTTCTGCTTCAGAGATTTGCTGATGATTAGATGACACTTGTTTGATTTAGTGATCAGCACGTCTATCCTTGAGCTGAAACGCTCAGATCTTTAAGACTAGCATCTGATACAATCTGCATGTTCTATCTTTCTGAAAAGAGATTGATCAGAAGTTCACAGTAAAAACAAATACATTCTGAAGATAAATATATGGAATTAAAACATTTTCACTCTGGGCAGATTTTCATGCTGAGATGTTTCAAAATGAAATTGAACCTATCTTCAGAAAGGGGTTTAGTGAAGATATCAGCCCATTGATGGTCTGTATCTATAAATTTAAATTCAAAATTCCCTTATGAATGTAGTCCCTAATGAAATGATGTTTTATTTCTATATGCTTAGCTCTAGAATGTAAAATAGGATTCTTACTTAAGAAAATAGCAGAAGTATTATCACAGAGTATAGGGATGTTACTCTCAAAGATCTGGAAGTCTTCAAGCTGACTTTTCATCCAAAGCATTTGTGTGCTACATCTTGCTGCTGCTATGTACTCAACTTCTGCTGTTGATAGCGCAATTGTGGATTGCCTTTTGCTGGACCAAGAGATCAGATTGTCTCCCAGAAACTGGCAGCTTCCAGAAGTACTTTTACGCTCTACTCTGTCTCCAGCAAAGTCAGCATCGCAGTAACCTACTAAACTGTAATCACTAGATTTTCTGTAAAACAAACCCAGATTAGTAGTACCTCTCAGATACTTGAAAATTCGCTTAACAGCTGTTAAGTGAGATTCTCTAGGATCTGATTGGAATCTAGCACAAATACATATGCTGAATAATATATCAGGTCTTGAAGCTGTCAGATAAAGGAGAGAACCAATCATACCTCTGTAGACTTTCTGTTCTACCTTTTTGCTTACCTCTTCTCTTTCCAGAATGCACGTGGGATGCATTGGAATCTTTGATGGATTATATTCAGAGAGATCAAATTTCTTCAGAAGATCTCTGATGTATTTGCTCTGATGAATGTAAGTTCCCTCTGGAGTTTGATTGATCTTAATTCCTAGAAAGAATTTCAGTTCCCCCATGAGGCTCATCTTAAATTCTGCCTGCATACACTTAGCAAATTTTCTTCTAAGAGAAGGATTAGTAGAACCAAAAATAATATCATCAACATAAATTTGACAGACTAAGATGTCATTCTTAACTGATTTACAGAATAAGGTAGTGTCCACCTTCCCTCTGGTGAATTTATTTTCTAACAGAAAGTTACTTAGTCTTTCATACCAAGCTCTGGGAGCTTGTTTCATACCATATAGTGACTTCTTTAGTTTGAAAACATGTTCTGGATGTTTTGTATTTTCAAAACCAGGGGGTTGGTGCACATAAACCTCTTCTTCTATATAACCATTTAAGAATGCACTCTTGACATCCATCTGATACAGAGTGATGCCTCTATTAACAGCAAATGAAATTAAAAGCCTGATAGATTCTAACCTGGCGACTGGGGTAAAGGTTTCTGTATAGTCTATCCCCTCTTGCTGACTATAACCTTGTGCAACCAGTCGTTCTTTGTTTCTGATGACTTCACCTTGTTTATTTAGCTTGTTTCTGAACACCCATCTTGTTCCAATGACGTTGAATCCTTTTGGTCTGGGAACAAGATCCCATACGTCATTTCTGGTGAATTGATTCAGCTCTTCTTGCATTGCCAGAATCCAGTCATTATCCAGAAGTGCTTCATCAATAGAAGAAGGTTCAATCAGAGACACAAGTCCCATGAGGGTTTCTTCAGAGTTTCTGAAGCTTGCTCTTGTTCTAATTGGATCTTCCTTTCTTCCTAAGATAGTCTCTTCTGGGTGATCCAAGCTGCTTATGGGTAATCTCTTCTGAGGTTGATCAGCAGCTGTTGTAGGATTGCTAGTAGTGCTCCTTTCAGACGTTGAAGGAGTGTCTGTGTTGAGAGCTTCTGATGACTTGTCTTCAGAACCTGTAAATTCAATTTCCATACCTGCAAAAACTTCATTCTGCTTTGACTTTTCAGAGTCAAGCTTATCATCAAAACGAACACTGATTGATTCTTCCACAATCTGTGTTTCTGTATTGTATACTCTGTACCCTCTTGAGCGTTCAGAGTATCCTAACATAATACACTTCTGTGCTTTAGAGTCAAACTTGTTCAAATAATTTTTTGTATTTAACATAAAACAGGTACATCCAAATGGATGAAAATATGAAATGTTGGGCTTTATGTTCTTCCACAATTCATATGGAGTCTTTTCCAGAATAGGTCTTATTGAGATTCTATTCTGAATGTAGCACGCTGTGTTTATTGCCTCTGCCCAGAAGATCTTAGCAACGTTTGTCTCATTGATCATGGTTCTGGCCATTTCTTGCAATGTTATGTTCTTTCGTTCTACAACTCCATTTTGTTGGGGAGTTCTAGGACAAGAGAAATCATGCAGAATGCCTCTGTCATTAAAGAATGACTCAAAATCTTTGTTTTCAAATTCTCCACCATGATCACTTCTGACTTTAACGATTCTAAGATCCTTTTCATTCTGAACTTAGTTACAGAAGGTAACAAACACAGAGTGTGACTCGTCCTTGTGTCTTAAGAACTTTACCCATGTCCATCTGCTATAGTCATCTACGATTACTAACCCATACTTCTTGCCACTGACTGAAGCAGTTTTAACTGGTCCAAATAAGTCAATGTGCAGAAGTTCTAATGGCTTAGAGGTAGAAACAACATTTTTAGATTTGAAAGAAGGTTTTGCAAACTTGCCTTTCTGACATGGCTCACACAGAGCATCTGAATTGAACTTCAAATTAGGAAGTCCTCTGACCAGATTGAGTTTGTTAATCTGAGATATTCTTCTCATACTAACATGCCCCAATCTTCTGTGCCAGATCCACTGCTCGTTGTTAACAGACAGAAGGCACTTTACATTCTGACTTTTCAGTTCAGAAAGTTTGATTTTGTAAATGTTGTTTTTCCTCTTTCCATTAAACAGGATAGTCCCATCTTTCTGACTAACAGCTTTACATGATTTTTGATTAAAGATTATGTCATAACCGTTATCACTTAATTGACTTATGGATAACAGATTATGCATTAATCCATCTACTAGCAGAACATTATTAATAGAGGGAAGATTTCCATTACCTACAGTTCCAGAGCCAATGATCTTTCCCCTCTGATTTCCTCCAAAGCCAACGTGGCCTCCAGGCTTAAGTTCCAGGCTTTGGAACATATGCCTTCTTCCCGTCATGTGTCGCGAGCAGCCAGAGTCTAGGTACCATGACTGGTGTTTCTGACTTGCTGCTAAAGATATCTGCAACATGTATTATTTTATCCTTAGGTACCCAGATTTTCTTGGGTCCTGATTTGTTAGATTTACCAAAACTCTGGTTGAATTTTGGTTTCACATAGTACTTACTGCTAGTGTATTTAATATCATGTGTGTGACCATACACAAAATGTGAATTCAGAGGTGTGTGTTTAATGGTTAAATCCATGACATTCTTTGGTGTAGGAACCTTACCTTGGTATCCTATTCCCTTCCTGCCGTTTCTGCTAACTCCATAGATCATTGAAGCCATTTTGCTTCTATCTATGCTTTTAGCAAGGAACTTCTGGAAACTGTGATCATACTCCTTGATGATCTCATCAGTGTTGCTGGGAGTTTTAGAAATTGGTTCCTTCTGAGAGTTTTGTAAAGTATTTTCTAATTTTGAAATTTTACTTCTCAGCTCAAAATTCTCCAATTTAAGACTCTCAGTTTTATTAGAGTCAGATTCAAGATTCCTTTTCAGGTCTCTGAATTTAACTCTAATCTGTTGATACCTTTCCAGAATTTCATTAAGGCTTTCAGCAAGTTCAGCCTTGGTAAAATTAACAACAAAGTTAGGAAATACCTCTTCAGTATCTGATTCTGAGTCTGATTCAGAAGCTTCACTATCTTCTGAAATGTTAGCCATGAGAGCTATGTTTGCTCTCTCATCATCTGATTCTGAGTCAGCTTCAGACGAGTCAGAGTCATCCCATGTAGCCATGAGACTTTTCTTCTTTTCTCTTCCAAACTTCTTTTTGGGCTTTTCCCTCTGAAGCTTTGGGCAGTCACTCTTGTAGTATCCTTACTCATTGCACTCATAGCATATGATTTCCTTGGTGTTTGGCTTTCTGCTTCCTGAGGAGCCTTCAGATCTTCTGTATCTAGAGGAAGAATTTGTCCTTCTGTATCTGGAAGAATACTCGTTCTGATCAGATCTTCTGGGATTCCTGAACTTTCTTTGTCTCTGCTTCCACAGTTGATTCACTCTTCTGGAGAGGAGGGAGAGTTCGTCTTCTTCTGATGAGGATCCATCAGATGTTTCTTCAACTGCCTGCAAAACTTTAGACTCAGATTTTTGGTTAGATTTTAATGCTAAAGGCTTACCTTGCTTCTGGGGTTCATCAGCTTCTAGCTCTATCTCATGACTTCTGAGGGAGCTGATAAGTTCCTCCAGAGAGATTTTGTTGAGATCTTTTGCTAGCTTCAGAGCTGTGACCATTGGCCTCCACTGCTTGGGTAAGCTTCTGATGATTTTCTTGACGTGATCAGCAGTAGAGTAACCTTTTTCCAAAACCTTGAGACCAGCTACCAGAATCTGGAATCTGGAGAACATTGTTTCAATGGATTCACTTTCTTCCATTTTGAACGCCTCATACTTCTGAATGAACGCCAGAGCTTTAGTTTCTTTGACCTGAACGTTGCCCTCATGCGTCATTCTGAGTGAGTCAAACATGTTCTTTGCTGTGTCTCTGTTGGAGATCTTTTCATATTCAGCATACGAGATGGCGCTGAGAAGGATGGTTCTGGCCTTGTGGTGATTCTTGAAGTCACGCTTTTGTTGGTCAGACATTGTTTTCCTGTCAATCTTCTGACCGCTTGCATTCACAGGGTGCGTGTATCCATCTGTCACCATGTCCCACAGATCAGCATCATGTGCCAGAAAGAAGCTTTCAATTCTGTCTTTCCAGTAATCAAAATTTTCTCCATCAAAAACTGGAGGTTTTCCGCTGAATCTGTCTCTGTCCTCATGGTTGTCATAGCTGGTTTGAGAATAGTTTCCTGCCATTGTGTTTTTCTGACGCTGGATCTTGTACTGACACGATTAAGTGTTTTAGCTCAGAACTAGGCGCTCTGATGCCAATTGAAGAAGTTAAAAACACAAGAAGGGGGGTTGAATTATAAAACTGAAAATCAATGCAATGAACACGATATTTTTATCCTGGTTCATTTGATCTCAAACTACTCCAGTCCACCCGTCAAGGTGATTTCGCCTCTCTCCAACGAGGTCTTAATCCACTATATTCAACTGAATATTACAATCTGCTTTAACAACTGCTAAAGCCTTCTTGATGCAAACCACAACCCAGTTTGTCAAGGTAACACTTTCTTACAAAGAAGAGAAATAGGTGTGTGAATGTTTTCTACAAAACTGTATCACAACTGTGATATTACACAACTTAAGCTTATGAAACTAGATTGCTAAAATACTGAGTAAGGAAATATGAAGCTTTTAGCAAACTGAGAGAAGGAAGATGATGATTAGCTTTTAGGCGTGTAATATGATGTAGAGCATTAGCCAATTCAATCTTCATTGTGTTGTTTATATAGCACTGAATTTGTTGAACGTTGGAGCAATAATCTTGGTTCAATGCCAATAACAAACTTTCCTTATTGAGAAGATCTTGTCTGGAATGATGTCGTTGGTAATAATTCGCTTTGAATGCACAGTACCGTTGCTACTTAAAGCGTGTTCTGGCTTTGGCTCATTCTGACTCTGCTTAAGTGCTGATGAACTGTTGTTGTCTTTATCAGAGTGTTGAGCGCAATTCTGTTCATCAAGCTTCAGCAATCGCGTGAGTTGTTCTTCTGATTCTGGTATTCTGTTATAGCAACTTCTGATGCTGATGTTAATAACCAATATTCTGATGCTGATTAAGATGTACTTTTGCTGATACCTATCAGAGTTTCTGCAAAACAGAAGGTAATATTTTAGGTAGCAAATAGTTCTTATATGAATCACATAATTAATATATCCTTTCATTTTGTTATCATCAAAACTTAAACTTAGGGTAGTAGATTCAAACTTTGTTCTAACACGTTTGTGGTGCCGTTTGAAGTGTTGGAGAGATAATGCGATGAACTTAATTCTTAAGGATTAAAATGAAGGATAATAGGAATAATCCTAGTACCCAAATTAGGATTAGAGTTAGCTTCCAATGTTAACCGCTATGAGGAGTTTGTGAAGTATGAGGAGGATAAAATGATTATATATTATTGCTTGGTTCATAACAGTAAGATTAATGATGATAATGAAATAGTTTTACAAAATTATAATATGTAGAGGTTTGGTAGTTAGAGATAAGCCTTAGATGATTAATTAATTATATGCATTATCATGTTGTAGGCCTATAGCCAACATTGAGGAATTGTCGATCTGCCGTTGTATTGTTGTCATGACTAAGTTGCTGTGAATTATGTTGATAAATTATGTTGATGAATTATGTTGATAAATCATGTTGATGAATTATGTTGATGAATTATGTTGATGAATGATGTTGAGATGCCTCTAATAATTGGCAGCTAATAAGATGTAGGCTTCTGGCCAACGATGATGTTGTGTTGAGATGTTGTTGATTGTGGTTGTTATTACTACATTCATGATTGTGTCGTATACATTGCATATCAAGATGGAGCTGATGCTCGTTAAGATAACTTGTATTGGCAAATATTAAGATGAAGGCTTATGCCTTGTTGATGCCTCTATTTATTGGCAATTATTCTGAGATGGGAGTTTTGCTCCAATGGTACCACATGCATTTGCATAGTATTGAGTTGCATTATATGATTGCATAAAGAAGTTGTTTATTGATGCGGTAAATGTGTATATTGTTGGTATTCTGTTGCGATTATTGTTGTTTATGAGATGTGAAGTGGTGTTATTATATGAGCTGGTCTAACATATTATTTATAATACGTTTTATTATATTGTTAGATATCTCACCCCTTCTGTTTTAATGTTACCCTTATGTTGGTAACGTGCAGGTAATCTAGAGTAAAGGTAGTCTACCTTCAGTAGTTCGAGTCGGTGTCATTGCTCTAACACGTAACACTCGGGGGGGATGAACGCTTGTTGCTTTTAATTATTCATCATTTTAGTTGTGGAACTTTAATTTGATTGTTTCTAAGTATGTGTTATTTTGAAGTTGCTGTAATGTTGGACAAAGATGTTTTTATGATTCCACTCCGTAGTTGTTCAAGTTGTTGAACTAAGAAATTAAACTATTTTGTTGTTGGTTCATCCGAAGTTTTAAAGTGTTATGTATCCACGTTGAATGCAATGTGTTCTTAAGTTGAATTTGTGGCATCCTAATTCAGTTGTATGAATTTTAAAACTCTGATTTACATTTATAATTTCCGGATAGAATTGGGATGTTACATCACTCATGAAAGGTTAGTATGTTATTACATGCATAACCAAATCATGAGAAAAACCACTAGAGTTAACTAACTGAATTAAAAAATTGCAACCTTGCCTTCAATTTCTAGTTAGAAGGATCCATACTCTAGATTCTTAGATTAAGAGCCAATGCAAGTTGTCCTCATCTAAATCATAATCACTTCAATCACTGGATTCTAATAGCTCTGCAATAGCAACTTCAATCTTTGTTATTTTCTCAGGATTTAGATTTGTAAGTCTGATCTTCTTAGTGCCAAATGTTCCTCTAAAAGGTTCAACAATGATGATGTTATACTCAACATATCCAGCTTCCTTGGCCTTATTTAACCAATACTCCAGCATATCATCAACATCCTTAGGAACCTCAATTTCTTTGACAGGGAGGCTCTCACTAGATTGATTAGATGAATGTCTAGATTTTTGATTCTGTTGAGCAGTTAACCTTGAACGATCAAAGAGAGATGTGTAATTTGAAAGTAGGTTAAAGCAAGACGTTTGTTTTTCTTTCTTGTAAAGACAACCCAATTATACCACACTTGAGATGACGAAATAATCCATCCGTCTTATTTTTTATGCCAAAGTATTATTAGGGGAGAGAAACACTTTTTCTCTTTTGGCACAACTCCCTATTATTAATTACTATAGACCCTTACAGATGCAAATACCAAGAGCACACCTCAATTCATCGACTTGATTTTAATCCAGAACATTAGTGAAAATGTCCCATGCCAATGTCATGACTTATTGTCCCATATTATACTCCTTCACCATTTGATCTACCTAGAGTAATTTCCAATCACTGCTCCCTGCAACAATATATTCAAATTCTTCAAAAGATAATGTCATACTGATTTATTTTTTGTTTATGAGGTTCTTCTTGTTTGTGGCACAAGCTTTCTCCAAATTTAGAAAACTTTCATCATACTTGAAGAAATCACTATCTTGGTCATGTGCCCTTTTAAGAATGATGGATATAATGTCAAAGACATTTACTTCAACATTTGTCTATGATATAAGCATTCTAGTTTCTTCATAATTCCTCGGAGCATCTTGCACACCCTTCATCTGATTTCTGATCTCAAATACCAATTATTGGAACAAGTTTGGTTCTACATCTGGAATCCTTAAGTTTTGATGACAACAAAGTGCAAGATAATGAAAGCGAGTTCTGGACTCTGAACGAAGCTGACTCGGACTCTAAAATAAAGCAAAGTATGAACAAAGAAAAGTTTTGTCAAAGAAAATTTAAAAATAAATCAAAGTCTAAAACAAAGCAAAGTTTTATCAAAGCAAAGTCTCATCAAAGGAAAGCCAGAAACAAAGTAAAGTTTTATCAAAGCAAACTCTGAACGAAGCAAAATATGAACAAAGCAGACTTTAAAGAAAGTAGACTTTAAAGTCTAGATAACGTAAACTCTGATCAATATGATATTTGGACAAAGAGACTCTAGACTCTAAACTTTATCAGATTCTGAAGCGAAGCTGAAGCCTAAAGAATTATTTCTCTGGTAGTCAAGCATATGGATAATCAAGTTAACTCTCTATATCAAACAATCTACAATCACTCTAATAATGCAAGCCTTATTTTCACTAGACTCTGAAGTCTATTTCTACAAGGCTCTAAACTCTGACCAAGCTTCAAATCATCTTAAATATGAAGCCACTGATTGAGAGAACAATGATTGAAAGAATATTCTTGGAGATAGTAAATTCATGCGACAAAATCAAATATTCCTTAAAAAGGGCAAATATGTTGGAATTACAAAAGGAGAGTGCTACCAACGGATCTCCATGATTCTTGGCTTAACCTCACATCACTACTACTGCTATGAAAACTAATGAGGTTTCCATTTTCACTCTCCAACGGTACTATCCATAATCTTCCAAACTTATCCTTCAACGTTATTATTCTTCACCTATTTAAAGGGGCAATGAAATTTGAAGACATACAAGAATTGTATAGTGACAATACTGTAAAAACAATTGTTGAGAAAATCTCTATGTGAAACAAAAAAGAAAGAAGAGAAGAGAAATGAAGAGAGAAACAAAACTCAATACACTTAGAGATTTTCATTGTTTATTTTCATACGTGTAAAGTCCAAATTTCATATTGTGTATCTTCTTGTTTAGAAGTATAACTGTAAACACACAATCTTTGTATTGTAACTCTAATTGAATTCCTTGAGGGACTAGGTTTAGTTTGTAGCCTCGAGAAGTCATTGACATTTTATCTTTGAGATTGTATTCCTTGAGGGACTAAGTTTAGTCAGAAGACTTGAGAAGTCATTGGAAGTTGGTATTTAAGTTGTAATTTAATTGATTAGTGGATTAAGTCCTTATTGAGAAGGAAAACTCACTCTGACGAGTGAACTAGATTACCTTAGTTAATAGTGAACCAATATAAAAATCCTTGAGTATTCAAACCACCTTTGTTGTGTTTCATTGAATCTTCAATTGGTATCAGAGCTCCAGTTCTTATATTGACTATTTTGTGTCAAATACTTAACCGTGTCAAATAAAGATCCAGTTTTTTTTAGAAATACAATATGGCATCTACAAGAAACAATGATAAAGATCATTATTCCGCCAAACCTCTAATCTTTGATGGATAAAAAATTGACTACTTGAAGGATAGAATCAAAAGTTTCTTCCTTTGATAGGATGCAAATCTATGGGATATGGTAATGGAAGGTTACACACATCCTATAGATTCAAATGGTTCATAGCTTGAAAGAAGCATTGTGAGTGATCAACAAAAAGAAATATAACAAGAATCATCAGAGATCCACAACAATATTGTTGAATTCTATTTCTTATACTGAGTATGAGAAGATTACAAATAGAGACTCAACCAAGTCTACATTTGACTCTTTGAGGAAGACTCGTGAAGGAAACAAGCAAGTGAAGGAGATGAAGGTTCTGGCCTTGATCCAGAAATATGAAGCTTTCAAAATGTAAAAAGATGAAACTATTGAGGATATGTTCTCAAAGTTTCAAACTCTTGTTGTTGGTTTGAAACTTTTGAAAAAGGGCTACACTACTGTAGATCATGTAAAAAAATTATCAAAAGTATGCCAAAAAATGGAGGCCAATGGTGACAACACTCAAGGTGTTAAAGGATCTGAATATCACAACTCTAGTGGAACTTGTAAGCTGTTTGAGGAGTCGTGATATTGAGGTAGAAGAGGATGAGCCCTAGAGCAAAGGGAAGTCTATGGTTCTGAAGTCTAAAGGAAAGCGTAAAAAGGATAAATATCTTCAAGCTATAGAAGAAGAGTCTGAAGAAAGTTATGATGAAGAGGATACATTGTCTCTACTATCCAGAAAGGTCAAGAGACTCTGGAAGCAAAGACAAAACAAGTTCAGAGGCTACAAAAGAACAGGTGGACGCTTTGATTCAACTTTTGGGCATATGAAGTTTGGAGCTGACAAGGAGGTCATCTACTATGAGTGTAAATAGCATAACCATTACAAAAATGAGTGTCCCGGACTCAACAAAGAAAATACTAAGAAGAAATTCTTCAAAGAGAATAAGAAGGTTATAATGGAAATGTGGGATGACTCTGAATCTTCTGAAGATGACTCTGGTGAAGAAAAAAATAGCGTGGCTTTTATGGCTAGCACTGACATCTCTGAATTAGAATTAGATTCATACACTGAAGATGGGTTTTCTCATTTAACTGGTTCTGAACTTGAATTATCCTTAGTTGAAATTATTGAAAAGATTTAAAGACATAAGAAAAGATACAACAATATGAAAAAAATTCATTTAGTTTATTATGAAGCCTATTGTGAGCTAATAAAAGAAAATTATATTTTAAAATTAAAAAATTGATAGTTTAGAAATAGGAAACTCTGCTCACAGAAGCAATAATGAAAAACTTGAAAAGGAAATTCCTTTAGTAGCTCCCATGGACTCTGAGTGTGTTTATAAGAAATGTGAAATATAATTTCAAAAATTTCTAGCAAGAGACATAGATAGAAGTAAGATAGCTTCCATGATCCATGGAGTAAGTGGAAATGGGAGAAAAGGTATTGGTTATATTACACCAAGGAACTCTATGTTTAATCCAATTGGTAATAGTTTTCTCCCTCTATTACTAATGTTCTATTAGTTGAAGGATTAATTCATAATCTCTTATCCATAACTCAATTAAGTGACAATGGTTATGAAATTATATTCAATCAAAAGTTCTGTAAAGTTGTGAGTCAAAAGGATGGCTTTGTACTTTTTAGAGGTAAGAGGAAGAACAACATTTACAAAATAAAAATCTATAATTTAGAAAATAAAAATGTAAAATTCCTTATGTCAGTGAACAAAGAACAATGGACTTGGCATGGACAGTTGATCCATGTTAACATGAGAAGAATATCTAGGCTCAACAAGCTCAAATTAGTCAGAGGCCATCCAAATCTGAAGTTTGCGTCAGATGCTCTTTGTGAGGTAATTCAAAAAGGAAAGTTTTCAACAACTTCTTTTAAAGCTAAAAATATTGTTTCTACCTCTAGGCCTCTGGAACTCTTGCATATTAATTTGTTTGGCTATGTCAAAACAGATTCTGTAAATGGAAAAAAGTATGGATTGATTATTGTAGATGACTATAACAAATGTACATGAGTAAAGTTCTTAAGACACAAAGATGAGTCACATTCTGTGTTTACTATATTTTATTCTCAAGTGCAAAATGAAAAGATTTTAATAGTTGTTAAAGTTAGAAGTGATCATGGTGGTGAATTTGAAAACACAAATTTTGAAAAAATCTTTAAAGAAAATGGCATTTCACATGATTTCTCTTGTCCTAGAACTCATCAATAAAATTGAGTTGTAGAAAGAAAAATCGCACTTTGTAAGAAATGGCCAGAACCATGACCAATGAGACAAATGTTGTAAAGCACTTCTTGGAAGAAGCGGAAAATACTGCATGTTACATTCAGAACAAGATCTCTATAAGACCTATTTTAGGTAAGACTCCTTATGAGTTGTGGAAGAAAAAAAATCCAATATTTCCTATTTTCATCCATTTGCCTGTATTTGTTTTATGCTCAATACTAAGGACAACTTAAAAAACTTTGATTCTAAAACTCAAAAGTGTATCAAGTTAGGATACTCTGAATGCTCAAAAGGTTATAGAGTATATAACATTGAAACCATAATTGTTGAGGAATCAATTCATGTTCAGTTTGATGATAAACTTGACTCTAAAAAGTCAAAGCTAGTTTAAAAGTTTACAAATTTGGAAATCATTTGTTCAAACTTTGAAGACATGGTCTCTGAGGTTAAATACTTTGGATGTGCTCAAAATGAATCTGATTAATCAACACCATAAGCTGCTAACACGCTATCACCTCAAAAGAAGTACAAGCACATATCCTCTCATCCAGAAGAATTGATTCTAGGAGAAAATACATAACCTATCAGAACCAGATCATCAGTCAGACAAGATGAAGAAGTGCTTCTAGGTTTGGTGTCTATCACATAACTAATATCCATCGACGAAGTTCTTCTGGACATAAAATGGATTCTAACTATGCAAGAAAAACTAAACCAGTTCACCAGAAATGATGTGTGGGATTTAGTGCCAAGGCCTAAAGGAAAACATGTCATTGAAACTAATTGAGTATTCATAAACAAATTGAATGAGCAAGGGGCTTCTGAAGAAGTTCGACATGGTTGATAACAAACTAGTCAAGACTTCAATGCATCCAACTTGCACTCTAGAAAAAGGTGAGGAAAGTAAAAAGGTAAAACAAAAGATATATAAATATATGATTGATTCTCTTCTATACTTAAGTGCTTCTAGACCTGATATTTTATTTGTTTGTGTGCTAGATTTCAATCAGATCTTAGAGAATGCTACTTAACAATTGTTAAGAGAATCTTTAAATATCTGAAAGGTTATGACAATTCTTCAAGATAATTCTTTTTGAACTGATTAATTTTATAACAAATGAGGTACTTGTACTTCGAGTTGTCAAACCTTATGTACTTAGACTTAGATTTCCCTCATTTTGATTTTTCATACTATCACACCTCCCTCTTAAAACATTCAAGTCTTCAGAACTATCGTCAACCTTCAACTTTTTCTTCTTAGTCAACTATTTCATTCTTATAGTCAATAAGACCTCCTTTATTTGGAAGTGCATTCATCACTATAAATTAAAGAGTCTTTGTAATGCTTAAATTATTTACGTAACAAGATCAACAAAAATAGAACATTGTCCGCGTCATAAATTTCACCTAAATATATTACAAGTCATCAACAATTTTATAAACTTCCGTCAATTAATCTATTATAAATTTGTTCATTACCA
The DNA here is from genome assembly GCA_948472305.1 of Vicia faba. Taxonomy (NCBI): domain Eukaryota; kingdom Viridiplantae; phylum Streptophyta; class Magnoliopsida; order Fabales; family Fabaceae; genus Vicia; species Vicia faba. The sequence continues at coordinate 366,546 of CATIWC010000686.1, forward strand.
TCTAAAATAAATAAATTAGAATCTTGATTATACAATTTATTCCACTTGCTAAAGAGTTGATGTGTTCTTATCATCTCTTACCTTCGTAACATGCATGTTGGGTTTGGTTCTCTTTAATCCTGGGTGCTAGGGTGATATGGAGAAAGATAAGTGTTCCATTCAATGCATTTCCACTTTCTCACTTCAGTCCTGGCATCAGATTCATGGAATACAAAACAGTGCCAATGGTCGACAATACTATGGGTATATATTGCTCTTTGGGGTATAGAAGGGATCCCTAAGACTCTAACTACTGTACCCTAGGCACAAGGCTTATCTAGGCAACAATGTGTCGCCCCTAGCTATGCCACAATTACTTTTTTTTATACTACTTTACAAAAAAAGACTTATGGATGGAAAGGATATATTTGTTATACAAAAAAATATTTAAGGTATTGTAGGATGGAAAGGATATAAATATTATACGTATTCATAATATATACAGGAATATTATCTTCATAACTTTTTTATTTATTTAAGGATCTTATCAAAAACACAATAGTATTTTTAAAGTTCGACTTAATCAATAATTTCATCTTCTTGGGTATAGATTCCTTTGGTTAACTGTTCCTATTAATCATGTTTATTTTGAGGGAATCCTTGTTCCATATTCAATAGAGTTAGATCTTGCTGATCGGTATTCACTTTTGATCCCTTTCTAATTCATTTTGGTGATCCTTTTTTCCATTAATCATATATATTATTTGTTAAGATTAACTCAAGAGTGTGTTTGCTTCATAAGTTGAATTACATTGACTAGAAAGTTTTGAAATTAAGAATATGGCACATGATACTTTCATATTTAATATGCTAATTGACATTCCAAAAATATGTAGGACAGTTTTTCTTACTTTCTTTCTCTTGTTTTTTTTTGGTAACTTGAACATATGGACAATATAAATTCCAAATTTTAAGGATTTATACATTGTCATATAAAATTGTTTTATCATAAAAATTAGTTATTTTGCCACATCACTTCACTTTTAAATGGATATTTTAAAATTAGTAGTATGATATGAAAAAATTCCACATCTCATTAGATGAAAGTCTAAAACTTTTTATGACTCCTATGTATGTTAATCAAACTCGCCAATTTGTAAGAAAGTAGCACAATGATATATTGATGATATGAAAAAAAGGACATGAAATAAAGTTTAAGTATTATGTCATTTTTGTTCTAAAATTAATAGAATAATTCAAAGTCTAAAGATATCAAAATGTTGTGTGGGACAAAGAATCATGACAGTTATATTCAAATGACTTTAAGCAACAACAATATAATTGACTAGAATACTGATAAAAATATTTTTCCAATTTCATCAAATTGATTTTCATGTGGGGGAGGAAAGGAATCAGTTGATTCACTATTTCTCAAAAGTGGTTATAAGATATGACTTATAAGAAAATAATGTTTGAACTTCTTAAACTAAATATTATTTTCTACTCAAATATTTTTTAATCTCTCAAACTCTTAAAATAACAATCACACAAAATTAAGGTGCATAAAGTGTTTTCCAACTCTCTTTGATTATCTTAAAATGTTGTCAAATTCCAAGAAATAACTTAGAAATTTCCACCCTTTAATTCTCACTAGAATTAACATGGCCGAAATATGACCCATTCACTTCAATAAATAACGTTTTTAATTTCGGACGCGAAATGCGTCTTACCTCGTTTAAAGTAATGAGATAACGAATAATGTCATGAAAAATTTCCACTTAACACCTCAGTGAGTAAAAAATTGAGAGGTATAATTATATACATATGAGTTCGAACTCCAGCAGTTACACTTTTATTATGTTGAAAACTAGTGTATCTTTTATCTCGATTTATTCAAAAAACTGATGGGTATGATTATTATTATTTTAAAAATTGTTACATTATTTACTTAGAATATTACATTGTTTACCCAATATTACATTGTTTACATAGAATATTCAAATTAAAATAAAAGCCAAATTCCCTAGAGTTCAAGATAAAATTCAAATTCCCTTGGGATCTATATAAAAATCAAATTACCTAAAGATTTAGACTTTAGATCTTTGAATTATTGAATCTTGGGGAAGATTTTCTGTTGGATCTTACATACAATTGTTTCTGATTAAAAAAAATGTAAGATAATTAATATCAAAAATCAAATCATTTTCTGTTTGAATAAATATTTACGAAAACAAACTTTGAATCCAGAAAATTTTATACTCTTACAATCCATTATAGAAAACTTTTTCAAGCATCCTTATAATTATATTAGGGGTCTTTGACATCTTCATACTCAAAAGGTTGTTAAACATACACTTCTTTACTAATATAGAAATTAAGAAATATCATTTTGACATCCATTTAATATAGAGTGATATAATAGATAAGAAAATATGATAGTAACAATATATTTTTTATAACCTTGATAGAAGTGTAAAGGTTTTTGTGAAGTTGACACCTTCTCGGTGACTATAATCTTGAGTTGCTAGTCTAGTTTAGTTTCTTACCACCTCCCTTTGTCTGTTAAACTTGTTTCTGAAAATTTATTTTTGTTCTAATCTCATATTTTCCTTTTGGTTATAGAATTAGATTTCCAACATCATTACTTTGAAATTGGTTTGGTTCTTCTTGGATAGACACTATCCAGACATCATCTCCTAGAGCATCATCCATAAATATTAGTTCGAACATTGAAAATTCTCTGACTAAAGAGGATTTATTTGTGAATGATGATCAAGCCCTTAGAGGATCATATTTATTTCAAATGGTTTGATGTTTTGGATGTGATGATTCATATTTTAAGATCGGTCGATGTGGTGCTTCTTCATCATCATCATCTGGTGTGGTATTTAGGGGTGTTCGCGGTGCAGTTTGCGCGGTTTTGAAACAAAAAAATCACCTGAACCGTAAGAGAAAAAATATGCGATTCAATTTGGTTCGGTTGACTTTTAAAAATAAATCTGAACCAAAACAAACCAAACAAATACGGTTTGGATTGGTTTGGTTGGTTCGATTTTTTACAAAACAATTATTAAGCTACACATACACGTATAGAGGAAAATATAATTTTGTATTTAATTGTTCATACATTACCATAAAAATATTTAAAATTGTCAAAATAAATTTATAATTTGACATAGAAAATTGTGTATTATAATTTTATCTAAATATAAAGTATGATATAGACAATATTGCATTCTTAAATAAATATTATACAAAGAATACAATAAAATATATTTTGTGAAAATAATATTTATAAAAGAATAATATTTTTTTATGATTTATAAATTAAAATAAATATCATACAAAGTATGATAAAATATATACATAATACATGTTGATTTCTCTAAAGAGTTAAATAAATATATATTAGTTAGTAAAATTTTATAACATAATACGGTTTTGTTTGGTTTGGTTCGATTTATAAAATACAACCGCAAATCGAACTGAACCGCGCAGTTCTGTTTAAAAGTGACCCAAACACATTCGAATAAAATGCGATTTTTTTATTGTTTCGATTTGATTCGGTTTAATTTTACAGTTTTCTATTAGACCGATTTAATTTTGAACATCTCTAATATCTTCTGTACTACCAGAGGTTGCTTCAATTTTCTCTAAAACTACAGGTGATGAAGGTTTCTTCATGATCTCAAAATTTACATAGACTTTAATGATTATTGAGGCGCTTTTTTTCATAAACTTTCCATATATTAATTCCTCAGCCTTAAATTTTACCTGTTATATATTTTTTGTCTTAGATTTTTCTTATGTTCTGAGAGGATACACTTTTGTATCTTGACATCAAATTTCTATAAGTAAACACTTGTGTTTTAATGTAACATGTATATCTAAATTGATGAAAATAAGTACAAGGATTATTGAATGGATAAGTTAAAATGATTGGAATCGACAATTTACTTGAAAAGAAGAGTTTTCAAGGCCTATATAAAGGACAGATTAAAATATTGAAGGTAGCACAATACCACCCAACTATTGTATGATTTCTAAAAATGAATGCTATAACAATCTAAATATTTGTGAGCTTTGCAAAATATTGTACTATTATCGAAGAACAAAAACCTAGAACCTATTGATATTTTATTCATCATTCTTTCTTAGGAAAGTCAAACACTTGTAAGTGTAACGACGTTGGATTGAGTTTGCCACTTTATGTGTGTTCTTATAAATAAACACCTTTATAATTTTTACAAAGCCCTCTAGTGTGAGGTCATAAAGTCGTTAAAAGTTTAAGACAAGTCTTATAATGTAAGACAAATAATTCCTTAAAGCGGTAAGGAATGGAATTCCTATAGTTTTGTGGAATGAAATCTAAGATTTGGTTATCTTAGTAGTTGTCTATAATTAAGAGTAACTATATTAACAGTTAGCTAACGAGGTAAGCCTCTATATATATATATATATATATATATATATATATATATATATATATATATATATATATATATATATATATATATATATATATATATATATATATATATATATATATATATATATATATATATATATATATATATATATATATATATATATGTGGAATTCCTATAGTTTTGTGGAATGAAATTTAAGATTAGGTTATCTTAGTAGTTGTCTATAATTAAGAGTAACTATATTAATAGTTAGCGAGGTAAGCCCCTCTCTCTCTCTCTATATATATA